>JANRMT010062812.1:8388105-8432530 GCA_026402145.1 Polypterus bichir lapradei
AAAAACGCCCGCTGAAGTGTCAGATTCTTATTTAATTCTTCTGCTTTATGTATCTTCTGCATTGCATTCAGGTCTTTCAGGTTACCCTGATGTTTTGTCTCATAGTGCCGTCTTAGATTAAATTCTGTAATTACACCCACATTAGCTCCACAAATGAGACACACGGGTTTACCGGCAATGTCAGTAAACATATACTCAGCCTCCCATCGGTTTTTAAAGGCTCTATTTTCAGAATCAACTTTTCTCTTAAGCATGGTGTGGGCTAGCTTCGCAATAACTTGCAAGCTAGACTTGATTAACGCGGTAAGTGTTCGGCAAGGCAGCTGAAGTGCTGCATTATGGGATCTGTAGTTTATTGTGTTACCAGCGCTTCATATACCCGGGCCATTAATAACAATAATACAGTATATAAAATGATCTCGCGGGCCGGATATAATTACACGCCGGGCCGGATGTGGCCCGTGGCCCTTGAGTTTGACACATATGGACTAAATAGAACTTGAAAAGATATATTTTTTCGTACATCGAGCCCGCGTGCTAATGTGGTTTTGCCTGCATGCCTCAATAAGTGACCCTCCCCTCACTCTTACTTTTTTACCGTTCATCTAATGAATACACTGAGTATGGCTTTACCAAAACAATCATTGATTGCGAATAAAGTATTCATTATTCGAGTATGTAGATCGGGGTATATATATACACGTTTCTTACTGCATCAATAAACAGCTCGTCTTCTTCTTTATCTGAGACCTGACACACTGCATGCACGGGTTTTTTTTTTTTTAACACTGTCTTCCTTTAGCGGGACATTCACTTTTTCCACCGTGTGCTTTGTTTCTGCAGTAGCTGCAGTTATGAATAATATGTTTGTATGTATCAGACGCTTCATATTTTTTTGCTGCCTTTTCAATTGTGTAATTCGGTTTTTGTTCAGCGCTCTTCGGAACTGTTGCTTTTTGTCTGTGCACTGCGTCAGTTCACGTGAGCCGCTCGGTGTACATGCATCGAAGTTTCCCAGCTGTGCTGCTGCCATGTCGTGCTATGTCCATGGCTGTATCTAATGCTACTGAAGTCCCGGTACTTAAAACTTTCTCTCGCAGTTTCGCTGAGTTTGTGCCAAACACCACCCTGACCATCTCATCTTCCTCTGCATAAGCACAGTCCTTTACCCGTGAATATTTACCCGTGGCAGTTTGCTATTGGATTGCCGCTGACGGACGGCCTTATATGGGCAGGCACTAAATTACAAACGCCAGCGGCAGCCTGTCTATGAACTTAATTTAAAGTGTAGGTTTACACTGTGCTTTGTTTCCGAAGTAGCAGAACTCATGAATATGGTTGTATATATCACTCGCTCGCTTCTTATTGTTTCGCTGCCTTCTCAATTATATAATGCATGTTTTCTAAAGCGCTTTTTGGGCCTCTTCCTGGTTTTCTACGTACTGCGTGATTACGTAGGAGGCGTGATGATGTCAGACGAAACTCCGCACCCACGGGTTTCAAGCTCATCTCCATTACAGTAAATGGAGAAAAACAGCTTCCAGTTATGACCATTACGCGTAGAATTTCGAAATGAAACCTGCCCAACTTTTGTAAGGAAGCTGTAAGGAATAAGCCTGCCAAATTTCAGCCTTCTACCTACACGGGAAGTTGGAGAATTAGTGATGAGTCAGTCAGTCAGTCAGTCAGTCAGTCAGTCAGTCAGTCAGTGAGTGAGTGAGTGAGGGCTTTGCCGTTTATTAGTATAGATAAGACATCTTTCAAGCTTTACATAAAGATAAAAACAAAGGAGAACAAATTCAAATATAAATTTCACAAAAACAGGGACCTTCCATTTATTAAATCCAGAGGTAACAAATTAAACATTTATCTAACCAAATGATTTTTTTAACATAATTTTTCGTTGCTTCAGCATTTTTCAGACCTTTTATAGACTTTAAGTAATATTTGAATTTCACCTCAAAGATGCTGAAAACGGAGTTTTCTTGGACCATTTTTTATTGATAAATATGAACTTAAACACAAAATAATGAATTTGAAAACGTTTTCAGGCCCTTGGACCTGAAATCCATCCATGGCTTGAGGGTAGATGTGTGCATTTGAACAATAGACTTCAGCTCCCCTTCACACTGTAGTGAAAAAGACTGTTCAATCCAAGACTGGGATTTGTGTATAATGGAAAAAATGAGCTACTTACCCCATTGAGATAACAGAATGATGGTGTGTCCCAAAAAGCCATCGTTACACTTTCAATAGATGGTAGGGATTATCTCAGCACCTGCAATGTAATAGGTTTACAATATATACTGTATATTATTCCCTGAAATGGCATATTATTTCAATGTGATTGCAGTAGTTTAACACTCATATTAAAATGTATTATTGATGCCACATTGTTACATAAAAACATTGGATTGTACTGAATTGGAATACCAATAGAGATAAAAAGAATCTGTAATCATATACTAAACAGTTATCTAGTATGGCTGCCATTAGTTTATTTATGCCATTGTAAACAGTGTAAAAAATCAATACTCAATTACTCTTTTAAAATGTTTATTGGATAATACTACTGCTATTAGCCCCTGGTTTAATAGTGTTTGTGTTCAATTATGCAGGTATTAAATGTAAAGGTAAACCTTGCTACACAAGACAGATGACTGAAAGAAAGGAAACATATTTGCTTTCATTCATTAGTGTACTAGTGTGTTCCTGTAATAAGATTATTCAGAAAATATTTAATTTTTGCTTACAAAGTTTAATGTCATTGTAGGTTCAGTATTTTTGCACATGTCTAGGCTGAAACTAAAATACAAAAGCAAATAAAAACACTGGTAATGAATCTAGAAGAGATATATACACAATTGAGAAAGTCATCAAAACCTCGGTAAATGTAAATGGGAGAAACTTGTGAAATAAAATGTTAGAAAATTAAGAGTTGAGATTTTTGTGCTAATAATTTTGGTGAATTAAAAAAGTATAGGTAGTACTTTAGTTTAGGTACTGTATTTCTCATTTACTCTTAAGTAACAAGACCTTAACAAACACTTCTTTGGGTCTTCATAACACTTACAAAGCATCAATAAAGTGTTTATTCATCTCTGCAATGTGACCTACTAATAAAACGTCACTTTGGAGTGGTCTGAGGTGGCTTAACTTAGACACACTTCACTTGATATTACATATTTATTGTAAGACCTGTGAATCCTTCATATTAGCAAGTCATTTTACCTTCATATCAATATGCCATACTGCACAGAAATGAATAATTGATCAACTGATGTTTATAAGTGTAATGAGGACCCAAAAAAGTCTTGGTAAATAAAAGTAAATGAGTAATAGACTAAAGTAAACTAAACTATCCACTTGGACTAGCCTCTCACTGCGAGAAGAACCAAAAACCAGAAGCTCCACCATCTTTGCCAGTTCATTCCTGAACTTGCAATTGGAAAGGCGTCTCTCCAATTATTGTGTCCAATTATACAGGGTTACCAGGCTGATACCTCAACTCTTTATTGTCATTGCTTCCAATTAGAATGCCTGCTTGCCCCATAACTGTGGAGGTATTTATGGCATGTCCAATTTGGAGGAGACCTTGAGGCAGACTCAGAACATGCTGGAGAAAATATTTCTGTCAGCCGGTTCGGAATGCCTTGGCTTTGGAGAAGTTGCAGAAGGTGGCAAAGGAAAAGTAATGTCTCTGAATCTTTGCTGAGACTGGTGCCCCTGCAACCCAGATCAGCGGCAGATAAGGTATGGATGGTCAGATCAAGGGACACTTTGTTTTATAAATTCCTTTTGTTTTTTCCACTCAAAAGAATGCAATATCAGATCTTGAATAAGACTTCTCACAATATTTTTTCCCTCTCTTCTTATTTAGCATCCTAACCTCCAATCGATCTGAACAATCTATGACAACAGCATGGAAATCCCAGTCTCGACAGGTGATGCTATAAATCACCTCTTTCTCATTCTTAGTCCTGGAATGGAGGAGACTACCAAACGTTAAATATGTGGAAGTCCAGGCCATGACAAACACCGCACATAACACAGATACTTATACAATATATTTATGTGTCAATGCTACACCACTACTATTAATAAAAGACTTGGATTCTTTTGGAGCTGCTTAACAATGTGTGAAGCACGGTCAGAAAACAAAAACAAGTTTAATTAATGCATTTAGGTGCTGTGTTGAAAAATGAAATCACAGAAATTTGTAATCCGTTAATTGCATGAGTTAATGGTGATTAATCAACAACACTAATATACAACATACATACAGTATATTTAAATTAATTCAATCCTTAATTCTTTTTTCTAAACCCTCTTAGTCCAGCAAGGAGCAATAATATAACCCTTAGGTGTAAGGCAGGAAAAGTCCTGGATGAGATGCCAGCCCTAGATCTGTTTAATAAAAGTGTTTTGTTTACTTTAGCAGATGATTAAGAAGATCTTTACTTGGCATATTTACTTTCTCTTATGTATTCTCTGATCTCGATGTTCCCATACTTCATTTATAACTCCCTACTGTACAGTAGCGCAGAGTATAATCTGCTCCATTGCAGGCATTCAGTGCTTAATAGACATATCCTTTTAAATATTTTTGAGCCTGTAGTTGCTGCATAGTTTGAACATAAGCATTTCTGTTGGAGAGAGTGTGGGTGTGATAATTTGTTTGTGTAGTTTTATCATGTGCAGTACATGTTAAGTCAGTGGAGAAACAAAAACTTGAAAATGCTCAGATGGCCTTCTAGAGAAGTGTGCTTGACCAGAACGACATCATTTTGTTTGTGTACATGAGTGTAGATCTACATTTGTGGAAAGTATTTATCGATCTCTTTTATTTGTAATGTACATAATGTACATGCAGAGCTACCATGGAAATTAAAAAAACAAAAAACAAAAATCTGAAGGAATGACTTTTCAAAAAGGTTTTTTCTCCCATGTAACACAGAAAGCTGCGTAAATAAGCTCAATGCTAAACTACTTGATTATGCAAACTGTGCAACCATTACAAAAATGAGTTAGATGTCCTTGCAGTTGTTTAAAGAAGTTGGCAAAAGAATTGTCAGATTCTTTAGCTGAATCACAACATCTTTTGCACTATTTTGATTTTGTCATTTATTTTGATTTTTGTTTTCCTGCCAGCCTCTCATTGTTTCAAGTGATTGAAGATGGCAGCCACACCATGATATCAAGGGGTGTGGTGACCTATTGTGGTGGATGTGTGATATCACTCAGTCACTACAATTAGCAGCCATTTTATTTCTTTATAAAAGCAGAGCTGGGGTCTATTCCAGAAAGCAGGATTAGTGTAAATTCTGGGTAAAGTAAGTCAGGATTAATGAAAATCAGGCTAATTCCATTCTGTAAATATTGGATTTAGCCAAACCTGCTTTCCTGGAACAGAATTATGTGACCTGTGATGCTAAAGATAACTTGCTAATCGTGCTTTCTAGTACAGGTTTGCCTGTTCAAGAAAGAAAGATCTGATAAAATCCTGCTGAGTTACAGGGGCAACCAATGCCCTGAAACTAACCTGCAAATTGCAGGTTTAATGTGAAGGATTAACTCTATCAGGTTGCAATAATTAAGAATTAGAGCATCCAATCATAAGGTCAAAGACCATACATGTCCTGTCAGAAATACTGATCCAACTGCTTAATTTAAAATGAAATAAAAGCCTATGAAATGTTGAAAATGTTGTGCTCCTTCTTTAACACCAATTTCCTTCCGTATGTCTTATGATGATATTTACGGTAAACAAAATGGTAGATTCCACCTGCAGCTATAGACACTTCATTATGTGAGCAATGGTAACGAGAATGCAATTAGATCTTCTTTTTGGGCACATACACCGTCAGCATGGCACTGTTAGATCTAAACACTAGTGTGGAGAATTGCTCACATACTGAAGTGTCTATAGCTGCACATGTACTTTGTCACCATGCCTGTGTCAATCAAACATATGAAGCTCTGCAATCTACTTTGACTTTAAGCCTTAGGAAGATAAATAAATAAATATAGGTAAACAACATTCGATGTGGTGTTTATATAAGTAACATAAAAATGTTTTTCATATAAACACAATCAAAAAACAGTTTCAAATGGAACTTTGCACGATACCTTACCAAGCTCTGTAGGCCCTGTTGTTTCGTTGAAGGACATGTGTGTCGCAGATTCACTGGCACCATGACGCCCGACCTGTTTCTGCATCCAAACGAATCCATCTTTCGCCTTTACGCCTAGTGCAGCTGCATTGTTCTTACAGTGCATCTGGAAAGTATTCACAGTGCATCACTTTTTCCACATTTTGTTATGTTACAGCCTTATTCCAAAATGGATTAAATTCATTTTTTTCCTCAGAATTCTACACACAACACCCCATAATGACAACGTGAAAAAGGTTTACTTGAGATTTTTGCAAATTTATTAAAAATAAAAAAATTGAGAAAGCACATGTACATAAGTATTCACAGCCTTTGCCATGAAGCTCAAAACTGAGCTCAGGTGCATCCTGTTTCCCCTGATCATCCTTGAGATGTTTCTGCAGCTTAATTGGAGTCCACCTGTGGTAAATTCAGTTGATTGGACATGATTTGGAAAGGCACACACCTGTCTATATAAGGTCCCACAGTTGACAGTTCATGTCAGAGCACAAACCAAGCATGAAGTCAAAGCAATTGTCTGTAGACCTCCGAGACAGGATTGTCTCGAGGCACAAATCTGGGGAAGGTTACAAAAAAATTTCTGCGTGTTTGAAGGTCCCAATGAGCACAGTGGCCTCCATCATCCGTAAGTGGAAGAAGTTCGAAACCACCAGGGCTCTTCCTAGAGTTGGCCGGCCATCTAAACTGAGCGATCGAGGGAGATGGGCCTTAGTCAGGGACGTGACCAAGAACCCGATGGTCACTCTGTCAGAGCTCCAGAGGTCCTCTTTGGAGAGAGGAGAACCTTCCAGAAGGACAACCATCTCTGCAGCAATCCACCAATCAGGCCTGTATGGTAGAGTGGCCAGACAGAAGCCACTCCTTAGTAAAAGGCACTTGGCAGCCTGCCTGGAGTTTGCCAAAATGCACCTGAAGGACTCTCAGACCATGAGAAACAAAATTCTTTGGTCTGATGAGACAAAGATTGAACTCTTTGGTGTGAATGCCAGGCGTCACGTTTGGAGGAAACCAGGCACCGCTCATCACCAGGCCAATACCATCCCTACAGTGAAGCATGGTGGTGGCAGCCTCATGTTGTGGGGATGTTTTTCAGCGGCAGGAACTGGGAGACTAGTCAGGATAAAAGGAAAGATGACTGCAGCAATGTAGAGAGACATCCTGGATGAAAACCTGCTCCAGAGCGCTCTTGACCTCAGACTGGGGCGACGGTTAATCTTTCAGCATGACAACAACCCTAAGCACACAGCCAAGATATCAAAGGAGTGGCTTCAGGACAACTCTGTGAATGTCCTTGAGTGGCCCAGCCAGAGCCCAGACTTGAATCCGATCGAACATCTCTGGAGAAATCTTAAAATGGCTGTGCACCGACACTTCCCATCCAACCTGATGGAGCTTGAGAGGTGCTGCAAAGAGATTGGTTGACTGCTGCAGAGATAGTTGTCCTTCTGGAAGGTTCTCCTCTCTCCAAAGAGGACCTCTGGAGCTCTGACAGAGTGACCATCGGGTTCTTGGTCACCTCCCTGACTAAGGCCCTTCTCCCCCGATCGCTCAGTTTAGATGGCCGGCCAGCTCTAGGAAGAGTCCTGGTGGTTTCGAACTTCTTCCACTTATGGATGATGGAGGCCACTGTGCTCATTGGGACCTTCAAACACGCAGAAATTTTTCTGTAACCTTCCCCAGATTTGTGCCTCGAGACAAACTTGTCTAGGAGGTCTACAGACAATTCCTTTGACTTCATGCTTGGTTTGTGCTCTGACATGAACTGTCAACTGTGGGACCTTATATAGACAGGTGTGTGCCTTTCCAAATCATGTCCAATCAACTGAATTTACGACAGGTGGACTCCAATTAAGCTGCAGAAATATCTCAAGGATGATCAGGGGAAACAGGATGCACCTGAGCTCAATTTTGAGCTTCATGGCAAAGGCTGTGAATACTTATGTACATGTGCTTTCTCAATTTTTTTATTTTTAATAAATTTGCAAAAATCTCAAGTAAACTTTTTTCACGTTGTCATTATGGGGTGTTGTGTGTAGAATTCTGAGGAAAAAAATGAATTTAATCTATTTTGGAATAAGGCTGTAACATAACAAAATGTGGAAAAAGTGATGCGCTGTGAATACTTTCCGGATGCACTGTATGTGTGACTGGATGTTTCTTGCGGGGAGGTTTTCTGTATTCTTTCTCTGATGTAGAACTCTTATCCTTGTCTGAGTTCACCTCTGTTATAGCACGTCTTTATTTGAAAACAGCAGTGTCAGATCGGGGGGAGCGTGAATGCGACTAAGAGAATAAAACTGAATTAAAAAAAAAAAAACACTAACCTTTACAAGTACCATAAATTTAACCTGGTTGTTACAGACTCAGATCATATGTGTGTTTTTATCCTATAATAGTAACAATAAGAGCAGCTCGCTACTCAAAACAGTAAATCTAGGAAGAAACCGGAATTGAACCCATGACCTCTTGATTATGAGTCAGCAGTTCTTACCTCTGCACAAGCCAATCAGTCGTGTCAGCATTGTACCCTAAGCCGATTTTTTTTTTCCAGGTATTTACTTGAATAAAATTGCACATTTTTTGCTATACGTGTACCCTTTGTGAAAGTGTTTATTTGATATTTGGACTTCAGTCTTCACACATTATACACTTCATGTCAAAATTTTGTCATTATTACTATAACATGAAAAAGGTTTCTGTTTTAGCTATGTGTTCAACATTTCTTGTCTCGCATTTCCTGTCATCCTACATTTACCCAGATCATTGTAGACACGGAACACACATGAAATACTGTATTCTGAATAATGATACGTATATCATTTATCCTATACAATTTCAGGCACCTCACACCCAGATAAACAGACTTGAGCTGGGAGAACTTTTTGTCCGACTAGAGCTGTGGCAGTGGGTGTAGGTGCAATAGCAGGCTGCTTGCTGCTTGACACATTCTCAAAACAAAAGACACTAATGGAGAGGTGCAAAGGAATTTGAGGTGGCCCGGGATTACAACTTTTTTCATAGGATTCAGGGATTCTAGTGTTAATGCTAAAATTGCAACCATAACATAAAATCCCAAATGTTACACAAATAAAACCACAGCTACCCCTTTATATAAAATGCTTATAGATTTGAATGTTAAACTAAATATGTGTGTAAATGATATTAAAAAAACGTATATATTATTATATTGAATCATGTCCCTGGACCTGGTTTGATCAATTCCAATGATCTTGTACATATGTATATACATTTTTTGACAGTGCCACCATGTCCTGAAAACATCATATATGGCAAAGCCACTCCTTCAGACCACTTAAAATGATGGCAGGGAAAGAAAAGTTAATGAAAATTTGGTTATATACAGTGATGCATGGTGCTCATGCCTCCTGAAACAAGTAATAACTTACAGTACTTGCAGATCTTAGGATTTCACTGAGTTTCTGTGATAACTTATTCTTTGGCTTCTCTCCGTTTCCTCACTTTTCCTTCCTTACCCTTAGGCTTTATTAGCCCTTAGAAGAGATCCAGCCTTGTAAAGTTAAGGCAGATTTCAAACTTTGGCAACTTCAGTTTTACCTTGTTCCTTTTGTTTTTTTTTATTTCTTTTATTGTTTTTTTCTTATTCTCGTACTTCTGAAGGGACACAAAAACATTTTTTGCTTTTACATTTAATTTAATTACATACTTTAGACAGGAATAAACTAAGCCACAATGAAATGAAAAAGTCAAGTTTTCAGCCAAAGTGAGCTAAAACTAATGAATGCTCAATTTTTCCTTAACGGAAGATGTGACACTGCTAGTTAAAAAAAAAAATAAAATTAAAAAATAAACTGAGGAAGCCTGTAAATCTCAAGCTGTGAATATCATCTGATTAAAGGTACTTAAGAGCACATTTAGATTAACATAGCCCTTAGTAATCATTGAAAATGTATAATTTGCATATTCCAGACATGATTTTTTTTTTCTCCTAAATGTTTCAGTTTATTGAAGAACCACATAATGGAAATGGCCCAACACAGATGTACTAAGAAAGAAGTAAACATAATTTAAATCACCCATGCATTTTTAAGACCACCTTTTTATGCAAAGCTGGAAAAGAGCTGAAGCATTTTCCACAAGCAAAAGTTGTAAGACAGAAATAATCACTTAGGCAGGTCTAAACCTACTAAAGCTGAAATGCAGTCATTTTATAATCTGACATAGGCATAATTTTGAAACAACTAAGTTCAGTACATCAATCAGCAGAGAAAGTCGTGTGCAACAGCTTGTCTACCTCTTGGTTCTTAGTCCCACCTAAATCTCAGGTCTTATTTAAAAGCCACTGTTATCCTCATTCAACCTTTGAGCCTGTCTATGGTCCTGACAATAATTTCTTTAACATACAGAACAGAGGAGGATTTATAACTAGGTTAAGTTTATCCATAAATTTAAGGATGATTTCCTGACATGAAAGCTTTTCATTTTATTGTACTCTTTACTTATACAGGCTCAGCAGGCTTATGCAAATTTATAAGTATAATAAAGTAATAATAAAGCACATGACCTTACAAAATGTACATGCATAATCACACTTATCAAAGTAAACAAACAGTAAAACAAATATCAGTCTCATTGGTTAAACATAAACAAAGGAATTTCTAAAGATATTTTCATCAATATGAAATATGGCCATTCTCAAAAAGGAAAACCAATATCGCCTAATATAAACAATTGAATAGCTAAATTCAAATAATTAACTAAGTTAAGAAAACAAAAAATGAAAATTAACAAATTCTAAAACTAGGAAAATAATAAAAAGGTATAAATGAATTACTTAAGCAGCCACAAAATAATCTTTAAATCGAAAGCTACAAAATCCAAAATAACAAAATCCTTATACTTTATCACTTTATGTTATCAGATTATCAGTTACTTTTAGGTTGTTCTTTTATGTTACATTTTTTTTAGAAAAGAGACATAGAAATGAGAGGAGATGATGCAGTGGTTGAACCTCACTGGGATCCTGCTGGTTACCACATTACAGGCCTTACTTGAAAGGCTTAAACCAGTGTTTCTTAAATTACAGGTCAGACATCTCTAATTAGGTTGTAAATTACAATTGAAGTGAATGAAAAAGGCCTGTGAACAGTTTGAGGAAAGACTTGTGATTGGTTGCTGCTTTCATGGCTAAAACAAACCCTCTGGCGAATCCTCAAGGGGGACTCCACCCCACCGGACAACATTTAGCAGCGATTCTCCAAGGGGGAACCCCACCACCCCGATTCTCCAAGAGGGATAATCCTCCAGATGACATTTGGCAGAGATTCTAAAAGTGAGACCTCCTGTGCAGACAATGTTTGGGGGGACAGCTTGATGATTGGCCTCTGTGCAGCAGCAATAATAGGTCACAAAGACACGCAATAGGCAAAATTGGGTTGTGAGAAAAAAGGTTTAAGAACCATCGGTTTAAACTAAAATAACATCTGGACTGATGGTTCTGATTTTTTAATTATTTTATTGACTTCTAGATTATATTAAAATGTATATGTTAACAAATAGTAAACCATTTGACTAACACCAGGATATACAGTATACCCCCTATCTTTCCCGAGGACTGAGAAGGAAAAATGATTATACAAAGTCATCACTCAGAGGTACTGAAATATCCAAGAGATTTCTGGTATCTCAAAACATAAACCTGAGGATAAGGGAACACTTGATAGATGTGCATAATTTCCTGAATAGTACGAAAAGAAATATTGTGAAGAACTAACATTTCATTAGAGGTTGGTGCTTACCTAGTGGTTATAATGGAATTACTTCATTCCCAAACATTCCAAAAGTAATTATAAAGATAGATGCTATGAAAGCTGTCTAATTTACCTTCTAGAAACAGAGATACACTGTACACAAGGATCTGCTTCAAGGAATGGAGAAACAAGAGATGCTGTTTACACTGAAGTTTTGTGGCTAGTGAAATTTACTATTGGTAGGCACTGGACGTTTTAATAAATGGCTGAACTTCAAGGTTCTTCTGGGTCCATCTTCTGTCATTTTTCCGGTAATAAGGTTTTCGTTTTGTATTTTAATGGCAGTTACACCAAAACCAGAAGGTTAAAATATAAATAAATTAAGCCAATTTTATTGAATAATTGTAAATTCCGAGTGCATGCATGACTGTAGATCAGCTTCAAGCCATCTTCTAATGGTCTGCACAATACACAGAGCATCAAAAGTAGCTTCACAATAAGAGAAAGCAAAGGAAGTATATCTTTATAAAATATTTAAGTATTAACACTTTTCACATTAAAATAATTATTTGATAAGTTGCCAATGTTTATGTGTGTTAAAATGCATTAAACAACTAATTAACAAGAATTATGTTTTATATAGCCTTCATTGAGCTCTCACTTTTAACCATATGTTTCAGTCACCAGGTGCCAGTTAATTTTATAACAGTCACATACAGAATCTTACAGTATAAAATATAAATACTCAAGGTTACACCTACACAAGGTTTATCCAAGTCAATATTGGGTCTCTTGCAGTATATGTTAAGAAAAATATAAACACAAAATAATTTCATTACTTCATATATCACCTAGTTTTAGCATTGATGTTAAATATAGTATATTAAACGAGCTTGCCTTAATTCCTTTACATCTTTTAGTTAATAAAATATACAACTGTAATTCATTTAAGTGAATTAGTTTGGAGAGATAATTGTATTAAACTATAATGTGACTAATGTTTTATGGGCTGACACATGGAATTAAAATATCCGTTTTGTATTTCCTATGTCTTTGCCTAATGAACGCTGTGAATTGACCCTTCAAATGCAGCTAAGTGGCTTGGAGAGAATGAGGGCACCAGGCTGTCCCCAGTCTCTGTTACTGCTTATTATCTGATTACACTCACACTATGATCTATCCTGTGGTTGACATAATCTCCATTGCCGCATGTCGGTCACAATTACATTTCAGCAGATACATTATTCCTTTTATGTTTGCCCTTGCCATCATAAACTCTATTGCAAAGGTACCTTTTAAGCTGTACACATATCTTTTTTGATTCCCAGGTAGACCTGATGCAGCTTTCTTTCCCTTTGAACTGTTTCTTCTGTTAGCTGCACCACTTTGTTTTATTTGAGGATGTTACAGACATGTTATGCATTGAGTTACCTTATTATCCAATTACGTGACTAGTATATATATTTATGATACTAAACTAGATTTATGGTGTTATATTTTTTCATAATGTCCTCTTGGCATGGCAAGAGATAGGTAGAATAAAAATGTGCACATCTGTCACATCTGTTGTGATTTATATTAATAGCAACTTCAAAGGTACACCAGATTATATCAAAGCAATGTGTGCACATCAAATCCAGTAGAATCTTATTCCTAACAATTAAACATAATGCTTTAAGTATGCAATATAATTGTTTAAATTTAATTTGACAAAGAGCATATCCGGCTCCTATAAAGACATTTTTCTATGCAAGGGATAAAAAGGACAGTTTTAGTTCTTTCTCTAAAAAATGTTCTTTTTGTCTTAGATATTACTGGATATTTGACTTGCAGTGATTAAAGATGGAAACACAAACAATAAGCAACTTGCAGATGCATATATTTAGATGAGGATTGAAATCATCCATTTATCTATTTTTTAAAGCCATCTCTTTTATTCCTGAGCACAGAGAGGGCTATCCAACAACATCAAGTGTAAAGAAGCAACCTACCTGGGGCATCAGTTCATGCAAATCAGAATCCCACATATCAGCCGCTTAAGAGACACCAAAGAAATAAGTGAATGTGAATGTTGTGGGGATATGAGAAGAAACCAGTATGTCTGGAGAACTCTTATGCAAACAAACAGAGAATGTCCAAAGTTTAGACAGGCAGGGATGATTAAAATGGAATGTTGTACAAAGTGTTATAAAATGTTTACTTATTACTTACATGTTTCTCTTTGTGTCCTTGAATCATTTCTTATTCTGTTTAGGAGATTTCATTGTCCATTACTCCATTCTGGTGTTTATGAAATATTGTATGGTTTAAATTAAGAATATTTATTTTGAATTGTTTCAGACATTTTAGTTTTTACGGGCATTGCTATTTTCTCCACCCATTTGTTTTTTGATTTCTCCTCTGCCTTCAATACCATCTGGCTATACCTGCTAAGGGGCAAACTCAGAGATATGCAGGTGGATGAGCCTAGGATGTACTAGATAATGGACTATCAATCAGGCAGACTGAAGTTTGGGAGACTCAAGGATTGTGTTTCTGTTACAGATGTGATCAACACTGGAGCGCCACAAGGACCAGTCCTGTCCAAAAGAGTGTAATTGTAGCTCTGAAACCTGTGAGGTTAGTCACAAAACGCCGCAACATCAAGTAACACCCAAAATGTCAGTCATAAAATGCCCATCGAGTGCTTGGTTACACAATGGTTAACATTAGGGTTGAGTGAGAGTTATCAGCCTTAGAGGGCCTTTCGTGACTGATGTTGTGTGTATTCCCTGATATTGTGGGTGTTCTATGGCCTATGTTGCATACTGTATATTGCAGGCTGCCGTAAGACCCGTCTCGTCCTGTCTCATTTTCTCTTCACTCTGTTCACCTCATGCTATAAATACAGTATAACCCCGAGTCATGTCACTTGCAGGAATTCTCAGATGATTCTGCATTTATGGGGTGTATCGATAAGGGGGATGAGACAGAGTATAGGAGTCAGGGGGAGAAGTTTGTTTCTTGGTGCAAAGAGAATTGTCTGCATTTTAAATTAACATCAGCAAAACTAAGGAACTGGTTATCGAATTTCACCGCATCTCTATGTCTGGTCACTATTCAAGGAGTGCATTTAGAAGTGGTACCACCCCCATAAGTACTTGGGGCTCCACATTAATGACAGGTTGGACTAATCTTGGAACACAGAGGAATTATATAAGAAAGGGCAAAGCAGGCCCTTTTTTCTTAGGAGACTGTGCTCCTTTAAAGTGGGCAATGGCATCCTTCACATCTTCTATAACTCTGTGATGGCCAGTGCAATTTTCTGTGCTGTAGTGTGCTGGGCTGGGCTGGTAACATCACATCCCATTAAATCAACAAGCTAATTAAAAGGGCAGGCTCAGTTATGAACACACTCTGGATTTCCTGGAGGTAGGATCAAAGAAGAAAGTTAAAATTGAGTGTTCTTATGAGCAATGCTGCGCATACTCTCCATGACACACTAACACTGAGGACCTTCAGCCAATGAATTATTCAGCAGAAGTGTGTCAGGAAACACTACAGTACACACTTTATACCAACAGTAATATGCCTGCATAATGCCAAATTGTAATTTTTCTTTCTTTTTAAATTGTATTTCTTTTTTGTCATTCTGGTGTGTGTTCAGACTGTATTGTGTGAGTGTTTGAGTGTGTGTGTATAAATATTTTTTTTTTCTGTTGTAAGAGGAGAAGAAGCCGTTACCCAGACAGCAGGCCAGCACGACAAAATAACTTTGTTCTCAGCCGATGTAAATTAATCGAAGGACCAGTAATAGCCAAGAGTCGAGAGCAGTTCAATCCCCTATACAATAGGTGGCACTGGTCCTCACATAGGTACCCAGTCAGAACACCCGCAGGGATGCTTGGGTGTTGGAGTCGGGAAGTGCAGCCCTTTTGAGGTCCATGGGTATTGTTAGGGATACTTTTGGGGGAGGACATCCCTACTTTCTTTATGGTCCACTAGTTCTTCCTGGAAGATACAGCATGACACTGGTAGCATTCCTGTGTCTGGCTTAAAAAGGAGCCTGCTGCCACAACTTGGACGAGTCAGTCAGGAGGAAGAATTGCTTTGATTTATTGTGGTTGTATTTAAAAGGGCTTGTGTGAATAAACTTGATTTTATTCATATAACATTTTGGTGTTATACTGTATCTGTGGTTTGGGACTCTCTGCCACTCCCTTGTGGTTACACTATGTATTTCTTTAAATAGCTTCTGTAAAAAGCCACATTTCTATCTATCTATCTATAACACTCACCACATGGGCAACATGTGAGGCCCTCAGCATCAGTGGAGGCTCAACGCCAACAGTTACAGGTGGGTCCATACAGCAAGAGGGGATGATATAACCTACTGGCAAAGCATTATTGTACATAGTGGCCTGAGGCATATACTCTGTGAAGCCAGACTGCAGCCTCTGTTGTGAGGGGTGACAGAATTTCTAAGATGGGATACCAGAGGAGATACCAAGTGGTCAGATGAGGAATTTAAAAGTCCAGGAGTTTGCAGACATATGCCATCAATTTGGGGTGAGGAAGATGCAAACCAACAAAAACCTTGCAACCTCAGAGGGATTGGTTGATGTAGAATTTCATCTGGGTCTAGGACTGCCACCGGGCTACATATGTTTTTTGACAGGAATTCACATGCCTGAGGACCTACCTTTTAGGGTACCTCCAGGTCTAATAGACACTAGACTGTGTCTGGGAACTCAGGCAGTGTCTGCTCTGGGCACCAGTTGGGTAACGGTACAGAAAGGTCACGGTTTGGTTCACACTACAGCTTGGATATCACGCTTCGGTATGGGTTTGGTACAATAACATTTAAACTTCAAAAAATTCAAAAGCATAAGATTAGGTTTCTTTTCATTTATGTTGAACAGACAGTAGGAAAAGTTACGATCCATCCATCAGCCTACAGCCTGTAGTGTATTAAGTAGGAAATGCATAACACACACTCTTGCATATATTTTTTATGTATAGCTGATAAAAAACAGAAGGTAATAAGTTACAAAATGAAACATCTCTTGTGTTAATAAGAGAAAGCAATCTTATTAATAGAAAGTGATTGAGACAGCAAGTACAGTCAGGCATCATTTTGCAAACTGGAAACTTTGGTTACTTCTTTATAACAATAAGGAACTAAAATGTTTTCAAGCATTAGACAGTGTAAACAGCTAACAAGCTTACACAGAACATACATGTTTGAAGAACTGGATTTTTCATTTCCCACTCAGAGCTAATAAACTGGGTGGTCACTGTAAGATAGCTTTTGGGAGCATGAGAGGTCTATCCATCAGTTGTTAATGCTACAGCTAGTGCAGTGGACAACTCGGGTTTGATCACTGCTTGTGTACGCCAGTAAAGTGCAGGGACCACTGATTGTCTCATGTGTACACAGGATTGAATTATGTAAACAGGCTCAAATACTTTTAATAAATACTTGAAGCTGGGGTCTTCTATCACTGCATATTGTTGCATAGCTGATGAAATGTAAATTGTGCTTCTGTGTTTTTTTTGGCTCTGTTTGCAGTTGCATCTAGAGGCTGCTTAAAAACAGCAAGGATCAGTAGATGGACTCCTGTTTTTTTTTTTTTTGCTTAGCTCCACTGATTGGAACATCTGGGTAATGCCATTCATTGTGCGTTAGAGTGTTTGATATGTTTCTACTCACATACCCTATAACTGCTTAACAACGTTGACACATCGTCCTTGTTCGATCTCCATTGCTATTATAATTCACTCAGAATCCAAAATGTTCCCACGTGGCTGATTTCAAAGAAGCAGGCAGGTCTTCCAGTTCATAATTGGCATTTACACTAACCATAGTGTGACTGATTTTGTGAGATACCAATCAGCTTTCTGCTAAACTTGCTAAAGGCTTACAGTTTAACACTAGAATTACCAAAGGCTACGAAAAAACTCGTAAACCCGGCTTACCTTAAATCCGTGGGCCAGATTTACGAGTTTTTTCATAGGCTTTGGTAATTCCAGTGTTAAGGTTTCCATGTGGAACTCACGCTTGTAAATTTAGTTTTGCATTACGTTAATCAAACTTGGCACATTCACCACACATTCTCCATTTGACCACAATAACATCTATACCATGACTGTTTGGTACGAGTGCATGTACCATTACACATCCCTTTGCCTCAGAGCAACTCTCCCAAGCCAGGATTAAACAGAAGCAATACTGCCAGAGCCAAGTATACCTACCTGGTGACCTTTTGTGGAAGTGTGCCCTAGGTGGAAACAGGGAATGTCCCCTAAGTACTTAAGCTGCAGTTATGAGGTGGGAGGCGAGGTGAGGTGTTGAAAGCACTACAAGAAATGTGTTATCGTGTGTGGCTCCATCAAGACTGGTTGCCTCAATATCTGCCAAACAGTCACCAAAGTATTTTTAGGCAGCCACTTAGATATAAAGTCAAGGTCAAGCTGGAGAAGCAGGCAACAGTTATCTAGGTGAAAGGAGTGAAAAGCCTGAACTGATTCCCTCCTGCATGGATTGACACCTTCAACCTCTACTGGAGTTGGAAGATTTTGCCTGCAGTCTGTTCCAATAGTTTGAGGCTGGTGGGACAGCAGGCTCTGTGGGGAGGACAGTGTAACGAGAGCTGTAATGTGGATGGTGCAAACTGTGCACCAGGCGCCGATCGACGTTGTGGTTGTTTTGGGTTAAAAAGAAGAAAAAATGAATAAAAACATTAATATCACTGCAAATTAGTAAAACTTTTATAGATATGTCCCTTTACTTTTTATGATTTTGTAAACAACTTGCACATTGAAATGTGTTTATATTGTCATTTACAATCACAACCAAATTATTGGAAATAAAAGTGCAGTTCTAAGTAAAATAACAATGAGAATGACGCACTGCTTGAAAACCACCACGCCATAATATGTAAATGCACAACTGAGCGGTGTGCGCCTTTATTGCACAATCAGTCATTGTGCTCTCATAGTGATCCTCTATCTACTTGTATCTCCACTCTCTCTCTGTGTTTCTGTTGTTTTTTTCAAAATATTGTAATTTTGTTATGTTAATAAACAATTTTGCTTTGCTCCCCTTCCCCCACCACACCACAACACATATAATTATATGGGGAAGTTTGATGCTTACAATGTGTATTTATTGAAGGATTTTGCTGAAACTTGTCATCTGAAGTCCAAATACGGTGCTTTAAAGCAAATTAGATTATGATTAGGCCTGATAGGGTGCAAACCATTCGACAGTTACACACGGCCAAATTTTGTTCATTTCTTGAATCTGTATTTTTTATATGCTGTGTTAATTTTATCGAAAGTATTGTCATTTATTTATGTAAATAAACAACATTCAAAAAAATATATTTTTGTTTTCTTTGTGAATACAATAAATTTGTTTTATTTATTTTGATTGAAGAACGGTGCTTATTTTCCCTTTCGGCACCAGACGTCATTTTGCCATGCTACAGCTCTTAGTGTAACCATAGCAGGTTCGGAACAGTTGGACAGACTGTTGCTGTTATGATATGTAGGTTGTGATAGGAAAAAAGTGGATCACTAATTAGTTTCCAAATTCCCTTTATGAGTCTCGCCTTTCTATTATTTTTATATAAAGGAGCAATGTTGGTGTGTCACTTTTAAAGGGTGGTAGGATTCCTTTTTAGAGTGTTCTTTGTTAGTTGTTGAAGTGTTTGTGAAAGCTGCACTGTTGTTTAGTCACTGTCATGCCATGATTTGTGTGATAAACCAAGATGTGGTTCAATATAAAAGTAAAGTTGTAATAGAATTATTTATGGCTTATCACAAATGTATGAATAGTCATAGAGGTAAAAATTACTTAAAGTTTATTGTTGTTTTAGTATTAAGGATCAAAACAAAAGTTTGACAAAGTTGCACCAGTGTTTGGTGTTTACTTGTAAGTCGCTCCACTGACTTGGGTGCCTTTAAGTCAGGGGGCTAATTCAGGCTTGAACCAATATTACATAGAGATGTGTTTCCAAAGTCACTATGTGATTCCTGAGCACACTTTTGAATTGAAGCAGCCCAACAGCAAAGTGCACGCTCGGTGTACTGCAGGGAGAAAACAGAATATGCATGTAGAGAAAGAGAAAGGACGGAGTGAAAGTAGGTGGAAGTTAACAGTGTAACTTACCTGCAAGGTGAATGAGCAGCTAGGGTGTTACTGTTGTGATTGCACGTGTATGAGCAAAGAGGTAGATGTTTAATATAGCAAAAAAGAAGATCAGAGGAGGATGTAGGTTGCGTGACTCGTTGTCATTTGCTGTTGGGTGACCACATAATATTTAAATGAGAATTGGCTAGACAGGAGGGCTAGCTGTATGAAACCATAGTCCAGGGTCATCTTTTGATTGGTGTTCAGGTTGGAAAGAACTTACCTCTTATTTGTATATATTTTTGGGTGGAATTAACCTGTGGTTGTAAATGTTCTTTTTTCATTATTGTCTTTGTGCATAATTTTTTCACTTTTTGCTTTTGATTATTTTTCTCTTTATCCTTTATGGACTATGTGTGGAAGAAGAAAGAGGAAGGGAAAGCTTTTTGTTTGTCATTTTGTTAGAATTTCTCATCACTTTTTGTGCTACCTGTTCTTCTTCTCGGGCACTCACAACATACTGAAAAAAAAGATGCAATGGAATACTTGTGTGTCCCTTTCGATGGCAAGTGTTAACAAGTTATCTAGGCAATAACAATTAAATTATCTAGTACAAGTATGTCTATCTGTGAAACAAAATCTATTTTGTGCCACTGTACTGTATACTGCAACACTGTGCATGGATGGTATGGCAATAAAGCTACTTGACGTGACTTAACTAAAGATATTAACATCAAATCTTCAGATTGGAAGACAACCACCATATTCACTTCCATGCTAAGAAGGGATTTTTTAGGTATGCTGCATGTCTTTCAATAATGTCAATAAAATAACTTGATTGAAGGACAACATGAATGAACTAAGAATCGCTATATATTACATTTTTTAGTAAAATGTCTAATTATGAATAAAGGATAACATGAAATACTTGTGAAGTGAAATTGTTGGTTAATGTAAGAAAATAAAACTTCAGCACTGAGAATGAGAATGTTTTTACCTATCGATCCAAGGCCAGTGCAAGGAAACTAGTGTGTAATTTGTATCCTATATTTGAAAATTCACAGTTATTTCAAAGTTGATAAATTATAGGTTAGATTATAAATGTGCTATCGAAGTCCCGTAAGGCCATTTCAGGAACTATCTATTTGTACAGTGTCAGATTCAAAATATAAAAAAGGGTGAAATTAATCATTTACTCCCTGAAAGCTAACAGATCCAATCATGTTTTGGAATATATTAGGAAATCATGTGCCCAATTACTTTTTCACTGGTTTGTTCTATTTATTTATTTGTCAAAAGCATATGTCAGAATAGCCCATGGTACACTGAACATAAATGAATAATATGGAAGTGTATGCTTTTTATTGGAATTTATTGCTGAATGGGTCTGCTCTTAGAATTCTTTGAAGAACCAGTGTCATGTTACAGTATATGAATTCTTCCCTGGTGTCAGTGAATGGAATCTCTGGAATGTAATGGATATTAAATAGAAAAATTATTCACGCAGTAAGTGCCAATTGCACTTTGTATGGTGTTAAACATTATCTTATCATAATGATGCCAGTTAAGTTTCAAGTTAGATAAAGTTTCTGTTGCATCACTATGCAGCTAATTAGTTAGAAGGCACTCCTCCCATCCCTGTCCTTTAAAAAAAGCTTAAACGCCACTTGAAAGTCTACTTGACTTGATAAGAGGCAGTGTCATTTAACTTTGATTGATTACAGCCTTGGCAAGGCTTACCTTGACTGCTTGAATTTACCTTAAGTGGGCTTTGATTGAACTCTGCACACTTAATTAGATTAAGTCAAACATTTAAAGTATTCAAGTGTATGCACATACAGAGTTTTTGTGCGTGAAATCTGGCTGTGAAGAGATCTAATCATTTGTCTGGTGTGTGAAAAGAGTGCTAACGTTGTGTAAGTATGCTTAGAAAATTTAAATGTCTTAAATCATGATAATTCCATGATAAAATTGAACATTATTTAGGATTGCCTTAGGGGGTTTAAAAACTAATGGATATTTGATTAGAAAGATTAAGTATATATGTGTAAGGCTCTGAAAGCTCCCACAATTGTAATTAAATAGTTCTTGAATTTAACAATGACTTTCAGTAATCTATATATATAATTCACTAAGGGCACGCAAGACAGTGAACGCAAGCAAGACAGAGCCCCGCCCGCCAACTCTAAGACCATGGGATACGCTCGACAGAGCCCCGCCCGCCAACTCTAACCCTCCTACCGCGTCATGGGATACACACGACAGAGACACGCATGGCAACTGTAACCGTCCTCCCGAGTCCAGCGTCGCTCTCGAGGCACGCAACAACTCACCAAACACAGCCTCAGTCGCTTTCGTCTGTGCAAAGGTCCACATGCACCTCTGAGCCACGTTGACTTTACACCGCACGCAAGACAGAGAACCACAATCGCCAACTAACAGAGCCCCACCCGCCAACTCTAACTAAGAGCAAGCAAGACAGAGAGCGCACGCCCGCCAACTCAAAGAGCCCTGCCCACCAACTCTAAGACCATGGGATACGCACGCATTTAGTGTATAAATGGATATAAATAATTGCATGTAAACGATACTGTTTAAAACGTTATTGTTTTTTCATCAGAAAACCCAGTTTCCACGTCTACCTGTATTAGTTTAAACGGCACTTTTACCACTCGCAATAGGGCGAACGTGCTGACTTATCGTGTCGACTGGGCAACACAGTGAATGCAGCGTCTATCTATATACAGTATGTTTATGTTTTCCGTAGCCTGCTACAGGAAGGTACTCTCTCGACCATTGGCATTGGTTTAGCTCCTTGCTATTTTCGTTATACTGCGACGGTGGTTTCCTAAGCCTGTTATACTGAATTCCTTTCTCACCGTTTTCTGTTCCTATTCTTACACCACCGTATGCCATGGCGGGCTTCGGCTAGTCTTAAATAATATTCATTGTAGATTACTACAAAAGCATAAGTAGCAAGAATCATATTTTTCCTTTCCCTATTTCTGTTCCCAAATATGAATTAAATAACCATATTATTGTTGAGAGGTTCTAACAAATTATCACAGTTATAGGCCTGTAATGTTCCTTTGTGGTCACTTCCCTGAACTATCTAGTATGTGCACTATTAGATTACCCAGATGCCAGCTGTTGTAAGAATGTTAGTGTTAGTTTGAACCCCTGCACAGACTAGACCCTGGGCATCTTGTAGTTCATGACTGACCATAAACCAGTAGTTAGTAAAGGAGACAGGCAAGAAACAAGGTGCAAAATCAGCTGTCCTTATTGCAATAAGGGCCAAGATAAATGCCAAAATTTTGTGTCATACAATTTTTTCAACCAGTCAATGAACAGCGATACACAAAAAGAAAATGCAAAAATGAAATGTACTACATTATATACAACTGCACTCCAAAACCTATGCATTAATAACATGAAAAAGCAAAAATAAATGTTTTTCTTAATTAAAAGTCCAGAATGTCTCTTTGTTTTAAGATGGACAAGTTTGCAAATTCACTACCAGTTTTCAATAAGAGATGTTAAAATTTCAGTACTTGGTACAGCATAATCTATTTGAAATATTGCAATGAAAAGTGAAATGTCCCATCTTTATCTGAATAATTAGTGTGCCAAATTTCAACAGAACTGGTCCACATGAAGCTCAGTTGTTTCATGCGGACAGACAGATAGACATGTCGACTGCAGTAGATGCTTTTCATATTACATGCAAATGCACCTAATAGAATCTGCATCGCAAAGACTGGGCAAACAGCTTGTTCTAAGAAAAATCAAAAAATGAAGCTATAAAATAAATCTCTCTATTATAAAAGGAAATCCTGAGATGAGACCTTTTCAAAGAGATAATTTTAAGTCCCACGAGACAATATTTTGGCCATGAGATTTCTTCAAGTCACACCCTACTCTCAACCATATTCAACCATGCACACGGCTCTCTCACCTCTCATTCGTGTGAATGCTTTTGTCAGACACAGTTCCTGCTCTCTTAGCTCTTATAAATTTTCACGTTTTTCCTCACTTTAAGTTCCCAATCAAAGAAGACTTATTATGTCCAAATCTTATTGACGAATTTCATCCTGATGGGTTATCAACAGAAGAAATGAGTACACAGGCAATCCTAGCACCAAGAAACGATAAAGTCAAATGAATTAATGCGAAAATTGTCAATTGGTTACACAGCAAATTGGTTAAATTGGTATCAATAGACTATGCTGAAACAGTTGGTGGTGATCATGCGGAAGATGAAAACCTCAACCAAAGAATATCTACAACCGTTAACACGATATGGTCTTCCACCACCTGAATTACTGTTGAAAGAAGGATATATCCAAGAAAGGTAATGTAGTACATCTTCCGCAGATAACATTAAACACCAAAGGAGATCTTGATATGCCATTCATATTAAAATGTTAACAGTTTCCTGTTAGCATAGCTTTTGCAAAGACAATTAACAAATCACAGAGACAAACATTTGAAACAGTTGGTTTATTTATTAGAGAGAAAGAAATGAAATTCACTCACGTGCAGTTATAGGTTGCGTTGTCACGATGTAAGTCCAAACACAGATTCAAATATTGACGAAAATTTAATTCAAAAAATTGTTTTTACTGAAGTTTTACAGTAAAAGTGCAAGTTTAAAAAGTATTTCCGTATTAATTTCAGATCCAAACAGAACAAAATCGTATAACACAATGAATAACTCTAACACAACATGAAACATAATTTACTTTCAAATTATTACGTTTTACTATTTTTTAATATGGTTAAAATAGTTAGCTCAATTACACATATGTAACAATTCCCATGAAAATAACAATCTGTTTAAATTGTACATCTGCATTCCCATACGTGAGCGGCTCAATTGCAAAGTGGCTAGCGCGTAGCACTGGCCCAGGGGTTAGCGAGCGAATCGAGCATGGGGCAAAGCCGCCTAGTAAGTTATAAAAGAAAAAGACCAAACACAATAAAATGACAAACATTGAAATAAATACACAAAGCAGTGAACTGATTTTTAAAGCCCATGTACATTATACAAGTAACTGATCTTTATAGCAGATTGGACACCAAAAAGGACATTCAAAACAAGAATGTAAACCACAAACCAGCAAGGGAAAAATACAGTATTTTGAAAAGACAATAATTAGATTTGTTGGTCAACAAGGGTTTGTTTTTTATTAAACTTTATGTCATGTTGGTGTGCACTTTTTCCGTTTTCTGTTCACCTGCATACTTTTGGCCTGTGATGTAAATGTATACTTTTTGTTTAATTTCATATACTGTAATGACGCATAGTTTTGTTTTTGACAGTATTCCATAAGAATGTAGAATATTATAGATTGCATAATATACGAGGGGAAGTCAAAAAGTAAAGGGACATTTGAGAAAAGGGGCATTTATTCTAATGATAGAAATGTAAAACATACCTTATTTTTCTACATAACCTCCCTGGACTGCAATGCGCTTTTCCCAACGTTTCACAAGTTTTTTGATTCCGTCGGAAAAAAAGTTTTTCGGTTGCATCTGCAACCAATTTTGCACCGCATCAAACGACTATCACATTGTCCTCAGTGGTTGACGTTGATGGCCTGCCGATCTTTCTTCATCACATAAAGAAGTTCTTCCCTGTTTGAAGTGCTCTATCCATTCGTAGATCTTGCTTCGCGATAAACAGTTGTCACCATACTGTGCTTGCATTCGACGAATAATGTCCGCAAGTTTAACACCTTCCGCAAACAAAAGCGAATCACTGCCCTCATTTCCTCCTTGGTGCAGATCGACAATGGAGCTGTCATGTTTAAAGGTCTGCTACACTCCAACGAATAACGCGGGAATAAGAGTTACATGTTGTACAGAAGTGTTGGCGACTACACTCATTCAGCGCTGGATATGAGCAGTGTTACCAAACTCTGAAAAGAGAAATTAAAAAAATCCCTTTACTTTTTGACTTCCCCTCGTACAAATCACCTGTCTTCACAGTGCTTTTAGAATTCAGTTCAATTCAATTCAATTACTCTTGATTAGCCATTTTCACTGAATTTAGATCAAGTGTGCTTACAGATATTTACAACTGTAATACTCTACAGAGTAAAGTACAGAACCTGTCAGCATTTAAAGTGTATAGGTAAATTAACATATTGAATATTATAATGAATATTAATAATAATGAATATTAAGTTAAACAAACAGTAAAACAGAAACCAATGAATACAACAAAGCATTCTAACAAAAACTATGTGTTGTCTAATGTTATCAGTTTGCTAGAGTGGGTCTTTCTTGGGTGCTCCTTTCTGGTGGCAGTTTGGGTCCAGATTGAGACACCTTACTATGGGGCGTTTTCTCTTTTATAGGACTCCGGCCAGAAAGGGCATCTCTTCACCTCTGTGAGTGAAAAAAAGGCAACAGCTCCCACTCTTAGCCCAGGATTGTATTTCTTAACTCCGATAAAACAGGAAGGTGATCCTTCAACACGCATGCATGACACAAAATTTGTTCAAACACAAAGAAAGACAAAGTAGCTTTAAACTGTTTAACATAAAACAAAGCCAACAATATGTGTCCATTATTTAAGTGTTGAACTATGGGCAATTGAAAATGGAGGAGAGGAAGACAAAAACTCAAGTCTGCTGCATCCCTGAGAAAATAAACTTCTGGGGGTCCATGATGGTCATTTATAACAGACAAAGTCAAAGATAAAGTCAAAGTGTAAATCCAGCAGACTTCAGCCCACTAGCAACCCACTCCCTACTGGGCTTTCTGGGTCTGTGTAGGGCCATCTAATCTGACAACAGAATTTAGTCCACAGCTTTCGGGCTCTCACGTGTCTTTCTATGGGCAGGAGAACAACTTGGCAGTAGTGCAATGGCACAACATGATACCAAAACTGAAACAGAGTAGGAAGGAAACAAACCCCAGGCAGGGTGCCAGCTCACTCCAGGGCAGACACACACACACCCACACACAAAGCACATACTAAGGACAATTTAGAATTGCCAATGCATCTAACCTGCATGTCTTTGGACTGTGGGAGGATACCAGAGTACCTGGAGGAAACCCACGCAGACACAGGGAGAACATGCAAACTCCACGCAGAGAGGACCCGGGAAGTGAACCCAGGTCTCCTTACTGCGAAGCAGCAGCACTACCAGTGCACCACCATGCTGCCCCTCTCTAAATTGTCCTTCCCAACATTTATTCTGTTTTTTTTTCCTGCAAGATTTTTTTTGGGGGGAGATTTTCTTGTGTTCTTAGAGTATCAAGGCTGCTCTGCTGTCAAAAAACAGGGCCTGTTGAAAACCATTGAGGGATTCCTTGTGTGATTTTGGGCTATACAAGGCGTATATTGTTGTTGTTGTATTCCGTATCTGAATTTCTATTTGAGAGATTAATCGATTAATTTTCAAATTCAATTAATTCAGTTTGTGCTTTATAGATAGATAGAACTTTATTTTTTCCAGGGGGAAATTTGGGTTTTTACAGAAGCTCTTTAAATAAATAAATACATATATAGGTAGATAAATAAACAAACAAACAAATAAATAAATATAAACACAACCTTTGGGTTGGAACACACACCAGAATGAAAAACAAAAAAATTAAAAAGAAAGAAAACAGTCACAGTGATTGATTATACAGATGTATTCCTGTTAGTATAAGGGAGCCCCAGTAGTTTTTCTTGACACACTTCTGCTAAATAAATCCTCAGTGTTAGTGTCTTGGAGAAAGTATTTGCAGCATTGTTCATAATTGTTTTAATTTTCTCCTTTGCTACTACACCCAAGGGAGTCCAGAGTGTGTCCTATAACTGAGCTTGTCCTTCTAATTAGCTTGTTGATTCAGTGGGCCTCTCTTTAAGTGATGTTATTCCAGCCCAGTACATCAAAGCGTAGACAATTGTACCAGCCATCAAATAGTTACAGAAGATGTGAAAGATGTAACTTCTGATATTAAAGGAACACAGTCCCCTAAGTACTGCTCTGCCCTTTCTTATATAGTTCCTCTGTGTTCTGAGACCAGTGAAAATGGTTATTGATGTGAAACCCCAAGTACTTGGAGGAGTGAACTACATCTACATCCACTCCCTGAATAGTGACCAGACATAGAGGCTTTTTGATGCTGCGAAAGTCAAAAACCAATTTCTTGGTTTTGCTGATGCTACAATGCAGACAATTCTCTTTACACCAAGAAGCAAACTTCTCAAATACTGGATTCAGTGCTGGACACTGCACCAGTCAATTGCTAGATTCATACTCTCTTATACAGCCAAGTAAAAGTCACCAATTAACCCAACATCAAAAGGGCATAATAACGTTGTATTAATGGACGCTATCCAGTGACCTGAGATGAAGACTGGACTCTTTCAGTACTGTGTCTCTTCAGAGAATCCTTGGGTACTGCTGGTTTGACTTTGTGTCGAAATGAGCAACTGCTCATGGGGTCCCGAATGAGGCACATTAACTGCATCATGAGGGAGTGTCAGTTACGAGACTACGGCCATGTGGCGCAAGTCCCTGAGGATGATCTGGTTCGCAGGATTCTCACTGTTGAGGACCCGAGTGGCTGGACCAGGCCAAGGAGACGCCCATATAACACCTGGCTGCGGCAGATAGAGGGTTTTTTCCGGAGTGTGGGTCTGAACTGTGTTTCTGCCTGGGGGGTTGCCAACCAGGATCCCAAGCTGTTTTGTTGTGTGGCGAGTGCGGCAACACCCTGTACCATTGCATGCTCCCCAACCTCACCTCACCTGACCTCAGCATTCTCAAGGAACAATGGACAAGAAATCTTCTCAAAGACTCAGTCGATCAGCCCACTTCTATGATACTTATTAATACTCCATCAAACTTATTTAACATAATCATTAGTTGGCACTAGGTGGATTTTGCAAATCTATTCTTTTTTAAGGATGTAAACTCCCATTACTTCATCTTTTTGCCATTAATTTGACAAATAGTTACCTTTTCTGAACAGTTTATGTTTATCTGTAACAGGTATTTAAAGACCTGGGGGGTATTTTTCATACGTGGATTACTCGTTTAGCCGGATGTAATTGTTGACGATTTGGCATGATCCTTGATTCTGTCGGTTTTTCAAAACTCTTGCTGGATGTGTTGTCATAGCAGCACATCCAAATCCTCAAACCTGTTCGGAGCAGGTTTGTTCTATGTAAACAAGGATTAGCTCACACACTTAATCAGTGTCCGTGCGTGGAATTTATTCAATCATGGCTTCGTTGTTCATGAATGAGCAACCAATTAATATCAGTGCGCAAATTATAAGAAGAGAATTTCATATAGAGAGGGTTTTGCATGATCGGCAAGATCCTTTATTGCTCCCGGAGGAAATTCTTTTCGAAAAATACCGCTTTAGCCGAGGGGGAATATAGTACTCCAAAGATTTATTAGCACCTTATATTCAAAGTCAAACTAGGCGACGTCGGGCTCTCACAACCACAAAGACTATATACACTGCTTTGAGGTTTTTTGCAAGCGGCACTTTTTTTAAGTACTGTAGGCGATGCGGAAAATCTATAAAGTGCAGTTTAACAGGTAATTCTTAAAGTTTGTTTGGCTCTGAAATATTTTCCTCGGGTTTTCATAGCGTTTCCTGGACACCAGTGTGTGCAGACAATAAAAGAGGCGTTTCATGCCATTGCAGGCACACAGGCAAAAACACCCACAGTTCCATAAAGAATCTCACAACCAGCCTAACATTCTCATTACCCATTACTCTATATGAAATTCTCTTTTTATAATTTGCGCACTGATATCAATTAGTAGCTCATTCATGAGCAGCAAAGCCATGACTGAATGAATTCCATGCATGGAAACTGATTAAGTGTGTGAGCTAATCCTTGTTTACATAGAACAAACCTGCTCCAAGCAGGTTTGAGGATTTGGATGTGCTGCTATGGCAACACATCCAGCAAGAGTTTCGAAAAACCGACAGATCCAGGATCATGCCAATTCGTCAAAAATTACATCCGGCTAAACTAGTAATCCACATACAAAAAATACCCCCCTGTACTATGCCCCATTCCTTCTTTGCTCTTCAGATTAATGACATTTAGATCTTTGTAATTTGAATGTTTCAGGTTAGGAATCAGATACATTGCTCCTCTTTGATCTACTGTAATTTTTTTAAAGTTTCAAAAATCTGTGTGAATGTTGACAATGACAGACGTTCTTTTTTGTCAGGTATACTTTCTTTGCTAGGTAAGAGAACCTCGACAATAGAGGTATATAAACAGGTATAAAGCTTATTATATAAGCTATAAACTTCAAACTTACCATCGAGCTTTGATTATGTATCATTTGTGCAAAAACCCGACTCATAGCAGTGTGAAGTACCTGTTTTGTCTTTTATCTAATGAAAATGTGATCTTCTAAGAGGATACCTTGAAGAAACAGACACTGATGCTCAGTTTTGCAGAAAACAGAGTGCGTTAGGCAAGAGTTTAAATACCTCAAATCATCACATCTAATGGATTTCATTTTTAATAAACCACATTTTGGCAGACAAATAGAAGACTAGAATGCATTCATTTTGCAAAAAAGTACTTTATATCCATAACAACATTGGCTGTATTAAATTTAATTTGCAAAATTTCATATACACATGTCATCAAACTTACAAGTTAAGGAAAGCAGTAATCATCATTCTGAAACAGCCACCAAAACAACTAATTAGCACAAACAAGCATAATCATAATATTAGTGTAGTCAACACTTAAAGTTAAGATATTAAGTTCATGCATTTCATAGATTCGTAGATACGAATTGTAGCGCTAGTATTGATTGAGCTAAGCCATTTACCAGACAGAAAGAGAGTAATCAGAGGGTGGGTAGTGTGCAAAAGTCCAAAAAGATTTTAATGTCTTTATATTTAACTCTGTAAAAGTATTGTGAATACACAGTAAGGTAGGTATTTTAGATTGTGTTAGGGAAAACTTTCTGTGTGGGTGTTTGCATTGTTTCTGACAGTGCTTGCCTGTGTAACTAAAACATCCTATACAATTTGTTTCCAGCACTTTCACTATTACACAGCTGTACCTCAAAGTTAGTTCTGAAATCACTTCATCTGTAAATAAGCTGTTGAAATGCTTTGTGGACATTAAATATTGGATGGCACAAAATGTCTTACAATTAAATGAAAATAACACAGAGGTCATTATTTTTGGTCCTACCACATCTGCAGTTGGCAGCAATGAGTCATAATGATGTCAGGAACTTAAGTACTTTCTTTAAGTCATCAAGTTTTGAAAAACAAATCTCAATGGTAGTAAAGTCCAGATTTTACCAACTGAGGCAAATTTCTAAACTAAAATCCTTTCTATCACAGAAGGACAAGGAAAAAAGGAAAGGTCATTTATGCCTTTATTACATCTCGGCTAGACTATTGTAATTCCTTATCTGTGGGACTGCCAAAATCTGCTCTGTCACGCCTTCTGCTGGTTCAAAACACAGCAGCTAGATTCTTAATTTGCTCAAGAAAAATTGATATCTTGCCCGTTTTAGCCTTTCTCCACTGGCTACCAGTGAGGTGTATCATTGATTTTAAAATCTTGTTGTTTGTTTTAAAAGCCTTGCATGGTCTCGCTATAAAATCCATCTGCGACCTCCTTCACCTCTATATGGCACCAAGAGCACTGAGGTCATCTGGACACCTACCTACTCCTTATGGTTCCAAGATCTCATCTGAAGTTTAGGGGAGACAGAGCTTTCTCAATTATTACTCCTAGGCTTTGGAATGATTTGCCTTTTCACACGAGGTCTTCATCCTCTATCCTACTTGTTTTCTTCCACCTTTCACTGTATATAATGGCATTGTGGGGGATGTTATAAATGGTTGTCTTATTAATCTGCTTCTGCATGATTGTTTGGTGCAGCCTCTGTTGTTTTAAATGTGCTTTTATAAATAAATAATCTAATTTAATCTAATCTAATACAATTAATTCATTTTATTTTGTTTGCTAATAATTTATGTATAACAAATTCATATTATAAAAAACACTAAGGTCTCTGTGTCCAGTCCCTCAGAGCAATCTCATTGGTCAGTTTGGCTTTGGTGATGCGATGAGAGAGGAAGTGTGAATGTAAGATGCATTAGAAGGAGCAAAGGCACATTTTGAGAGAGTTACCTTCAAAGAAGGACAGGAAGCAAGAAAAGGAGTCCTGGTGAAGAGAATTTCAAACACATATGGATACAGAGGAAAGGTGCTGAAAGTACATGAAAGTCAAGAGATGACAAATATTTTTGAATTATTCTATTACCAGTCTTCAAAAGGTACCCTGGCTAGTTTAATGGATAGATACAAAGATTTTGAATCTGTTTAACTGTTTTGGAGCCCTTTAGATATACAGTACAAAAAAAAAAAAAAAAGGGTTTGCTATAGATTATATAATTTATTTCTATGCTGATTAATGCAACTAATGTATTTATTAACTGTGTAATGAAAATGAACCTATCTTACTTAAGAGTGTTATTCTACCATATTCTTCAGTCTCCATGGAAAACTGATCTATTGATATGTAGGCTCCATTTGGTTCAATGTTATGATAAAGGATATCTGATTACCAACTCATTGCAATGGTGATCTTGGCTGTTATTTACAAGTATTTTAAACAAGAATTTCCACAACAATGTGGTACAAATCACACTCTTCAGTAGTTTATTTTTATCAGGTGGAAGTCTACTATACTAGTTGGAGAACAGCAAAACCATTTTGGATCTGTATAAAATGACCAATCCTTCCAACTTGTTTGACTGTCTCGGAAAGGACCATCTCTGAAGAACTTTGCTGACTGTAATTTATGCGCTCACTTCCCATAGCTGAGTACTGAAAATGGTGGTGTGGAAGAGCTTGAAAATTTCCATTACCTCAGCAACTTAACCATTGATGTCTAAAGGTGAGAGGGATCTTTGGCCTCATTTAAAGGCCACTTTCAACTTTCTTGACATTTAATTCCATGTTATTACTGAAAACAGACTCATGATTTGTGATGAGAACCAAAAGAATGATGGCCTCAGTAAACTCAAGTACTCTTAAATATTCCATCCATCCATCAATCCATTATCCAACCCACTATATCCTAACTACAGGGTCACAGGGGTCCGCTGGAGCCAATCTCAGCCAACACGGCGTAAGGCAGGAAACAAACCCCGGGAAGGGCACCAGTCCACCGCAGGGCACACACACATACCCACACACCAAGCACACACTAAGGACAATTTAGAATCGCCAATGCACATAACCTGCATGTCTTTGGACTGTGGGAGGAAACCAGAGCACCCGGAGGAAACCCACGCAGACACGGGGAGAACATGCAAACTCCACGCAGTGAGGACCCGGGAACCAAACCCAGGTCTCCTAACTGTGAGGCAGCAGCGCTACCCACTGCGCCATCATGCCGCCCCACTCTTAACTATTCTACATTTGAAATATAGTTGAATAGTAGATTAGAGGCAACTTTTTTGGGTAGAGGTTGAGGGGCTTAGAAATTCTGAGTTACTATGCATAAATTTAAATATTTATATAGGTGTGTTGAAAGCCACAGGTTATCGTAGTCTAAAACATTTCTTAAAAAAATGGAGGAGGAGGAGGTTGGGAGCATGTGCTTATAACACATTGCCACACCCACCACACAATGAACCACGGAAAAAAATGCTCTTGAAATTGCCTGCCTGTTTAACTAGGACATCCTAACATCTGTAGGATACCAGTACCAATATATAGGCATTTACCAATCTCAGATATGGATTCTGAGGATTAGCCTTATTTACCTGTTAATAATTCTACTTAGAAATTCAAAATTACCAGTTTTGGGTTATTTTTTCACCCATCAGATACTCTTATCATGTAAATAAATGTCTTAACACTTGTTTTTACACTTAAGCCTAAGTGTTCCAAGTAATGTATATCAAATTTAATCCTAAGGAAGATTTGCTTGGAATCTTCTGTAATTACAATATTGAGATATTACACCATTCTTATGTAAATTGTATTGACTCTTCTTTTTCTTTCGGCTGCTCCCGTTAGGGGTTGCCACAGCGGATCATCTTCTTCCATATCTTTCTGTCCTCTGTATCTTGTTCTGCATGTCCTCTCTCACCACATCCATAAACCTTCGCTTAGACTTTTTCCTCTCACCTGACAGCTCTATCTTTAGCATCCTTCTCCCAATACACCCAGCATCTCTCCTCTGCACATGTCCAAACCAACGCAATCTCGCCTCTCTGACTTTGTCTTCCAACCGTCCAACTTACAGCCTACAAAAAAACTCATAATCCTGGGCCACCTTAAATTCCTTCACGCTTCCTCATCAGTGCCTTTTATTTTGTAAATGTGTCTATCAGCACAACCAGCAAGCAGCCTGCTATCCCATCCCCCACCGCCGCAGAAAAGGCAGAAAGCTCTCCCTGCTCAAGTCTTGTTTATCTCGGTGTGAGGTGCCTTGAGTTGTATTGGGTAAATAATAAATCGTTATCTGGAACACATGCATTTCAAGTGTGTTCCGTGTCAACAGCGATCTATGTAAATGTAAGATGACAGGAACTGCGAGAAATGCAAGAAATGTTTAACACATAGTTAAAACAGAAAGTTTTTGCATGCTATAGTACTAACGACAACATTTTGACATGAAGTGTATAATGTGTGAAGACTGAAGTCCAAATATCAAATAAACACAAAACAAAACAAATACGCTTTTATTCAAGAATATAACTGAATATAACTGAACAAAAAGTGATACCACTGCTTGGGTGGTGCAGCAGTAAGAACTGCTGACTCATAATCAAGAGGTCCCGGGATTGATTCCAGGCTCTTCCCAAAATTATCGTTTTGAGTAGTGAACTGTTACTATTGCACAATAAAAACATACATTTGATTTGAGTCTTAATTTGGCTTCTGTGGCACTGATAAACATAAAACAAACTCTAAAATGTCAAAGTGAAAGAGATTGCTACAAAAGGGTCTAAATTAATCACAAATATAAAACACAAAATCACATAATTGCACAAGCATTCATCTCCTTTTAGCAAATACTCCACCCAAAAATGTTTTGTTTCATGTGGTTTACAGTGATGGCTGAGAAAAAATAATAAATTCACATTTTCATGGTGAACGGAGGTACCAACGCTTTTGATACAGTGGAAGCCTATGGTGACCAATGCTGGACAACAGCAAACACTATCTGAAATGTCCATGAAAAAAATCTCACATTATTTGGGTTCGATAATCCATGGGACATGTCATCCAGTCAAATGCTCACAATGTGCAAAACACATGCACTTTTTGCTATAATACTTTTAAGCAAATACCTCCAGAAAATGAAAACTGCTCACAAACAGGACGCTCATTCACATGGCATTGCACTTTTCAATTGAAGACCCACCTCTCCTTTTCATTCACTGCTTAGCAGTCCTGTCTGCAAGGCAGGGACCAACCATTGAGACAGTGTCAATATAGAAGGGAACCAGAATACCCAGTGGAAATGACTATGGAGATTATCTACAAGCCCTACACTAACATCGTCCAGGCCATGCTTTGAATCCATTAATCTTAGAGGTGTTAGACAGCACTGTTGACCATTGTGCTACTCCAACAACAAGCAGAGAATCCATATGCCTGGCGAATAAAGAATAGGTTTACAGAAAGCAGTTTTAATAAGGTTGCAGTGCTAAATGTGGAGTCATGGGTTCAAATTAATCCTTGATTAATGTGTCTGTGAAATCTGCATCTTCTTCTTATGTCTGTGTAGTTTCTTTCCTTTGATTTTCCTGTTCTCCTTGCACTTCCCAAAGACATACCAATGCATGTATGTTATGTTAAATAGTAACTCTCAATTGACCTCAAGTGGGTGTCTGTATGAACGTTCTTCACATGGACACAGGTGGCTCTTTCTGTGTCTTCAGTGATTCTGACACAGGCTGCAGTCTCTAGCACCCTGATTGGAAAATGAATGCATGTATGAAAGCAGTAATATATGCATTTCAATTTCCAATAAAAGATGATAAGCAAAATAGGATTTAGAAAATGAGAATTATTCATTACTTGCTGATCAGACAGACCACAGCATTTCCATGGCTCCTCACTCTACCAATCTGACTCACACCCTGAGATGTTACACAGAGCCAGGCTGTGTGAAAAAAGTTGATGGAGAACTTAATCTTAACTCCAGTACCCTACAAGTTAACGAGAAGCATGTAGACAAAAAAGCTTATGTTTTTTCTTTTTGACAGCTAAAGAAACAAGAAGCCACTATGGCAAAATTATCCAGTATATGGCTTTGAAATGGTGCTGATAATGAGTTTGTTTCTTTGAAAGATAAGTAAGAGAGATAAAGGGGATCAGAGAAAAGGTGGACTTGATAGAGCATTGGAAATTTTAGGAAAACAACCAGCGGAATGTGTATTTGTTGTATTGTTTTACTTTTCTCAGATACAATGTGTATAAATTATTTCTATAATCCCTTAATATTGTAAATAAACAGGACTGACATTCTTTTCAAAAAGAATGTGCAAGTTTTAGTTACTTTAGAAACAAATAAAACCATAAAGAGCTCTCAATTACATAAAATATTAAATAGTTTGAAATTCCCAAAATTTTTATAGAGCAGTATTTTTAACTATGTGCTAAGCTACTTGGAAAAAAAAAAACTCAGTTCTTGTGTCCAAGATGGCTGGATCCATCACAGTGGAACTTTTGCTTAAGCAGGAATACTACATTATCACCAAAGACACTATCCAGGTGTCCACATCTACTGTAAATTACATTCCTTAGTGTCCCGCTTACTACTTCTCGTGATATGCTATCAAAAATTATCACTATTGTATCAAATGGAGAATGAAACCCAGCATCTTTTCATGCTCAAATAAAACCGAGTTGACTATACAGGGAAACTGTAAAGGAATATTCCATAGACAAAATCATATTTTTTATATTTTACTTAAGCTGTAAAAAATGTAATTCTCATGTTTTCATGCAGAAAAGAGGTTTTTGATAGAATAGACACCTGTGGTGACCAATGCATAACTACCAAACATCACGTTATATGCCCCCAACAATCCAAACACATTTATTTTTTACTAAAATACTGCTAAATAAAATACTTCTGAAAAACTTTTTGAGAATGAAAATTAAACATTTTCAAAGATGAATGAGCATTTGAATTACAGAGTTGCCTCCAGTCATTACATTTATATTAATTTCCACAACTGGAGTACCTTGGGATTATTCTTGATACTGCATGGGTGAATTGACATTGTGCTTTTTAAAGCATGTTGGATATTGTCACTTATACATGTCAGTGGATCACCCTTCGGGCTCATCTGAGGTACATGATGCCACTCTGTAATACAATACAATACAATACAATACAATTTATTTTTGTATAGCCCAAAATCACACAAGAAGTGCCGCAATGGGCTTTAACAGGCCTTGCCCCTTGACAGCCCCCCAGCCTTGACTCTTTAAGAAGACAAGGAAAAATTCACAAAAAAAAGCTTGTAGGGAAAAAATGGAAGAAACCTTGGGAAAGGCAGTTCAGAAAGAGACCCCTTTCCAGGTAGGTTGGGCGTGCAGTGGGTGTCAAAAATAAGGGGGTCAATACAATACAATACAATACAATACAAAACACAGAAAAGAACAAATCCTCAATACAGTATAAAAATAATTTTATAAGTACAGAGCAGAAATTAACAGTACATGATATCACATAAAATGATTTGGATTTGTTTAGAGTCCTGGAGACCTCATCCATCAAGCTGCCTCCCCTATTTGGCCATTCCACAGCTGAAACAGCACTGGGCCAGCCAATCCGATGAAAGGACCCCTCTACCCCAAGATTCCTGCGATCCTCCATCAGGGATGACTTTTTCTTAGGTAGCCAAAAAAACTTGGCAGGTGGGCTGTGGCACCAAGTGCCACATTTGAGTACCGAGAAGAGAAACAGAATAGGTGAGGGTTAGTAAAAAATTATAACGATCATGTTACTTATGTTTTAGTGTTAATGACTGACAACAGAGATGCAGTCTGTACAGTTAATCAGCAGCTCTAGTCAGGATATGCTAAACTGAAGTAGTGAGTCTTCAGCCGGGATTTAAAGGCTGGGACCGAAGGGGCATCTCTTATAGAAGCAGGAAGACCATTCCACAGTTTAGGGGCCCTGTAACTAAAAGCTCGACATCCCACTGTTATTTTATTAATCCTTGGAATCATAAGCAGTCCGGCATATTGAGATCTTAATGTGTGCTCTGGTTTGTAAGTCATAAGTTCAGACAAGTAAGCCGGACCTTGGCCATTTAATGCTTTATATGTTAAAAGGAGGATTTTGAAATCTGTCCTAAACAACAACAAACAACAACAACATTTATTTATATAGCACATTTTCATACAAAAAATGTAGCTCAAAGTCCTTTACAAAATGAAGAATAGAAAAATAAAAGACACAGTAAGAAAATAAAATAAAATAAGTCAACATTAATTAATATAGAATAAGCGTAAGGTCCGATGGCCAGGGTGGACAGAAAAAACAAAAAAAAAAAACTCCAGACGGCTGGAGAAAAAGAGTAAAATCTGCAGGGATTCCAGACCATGAGACCACCCAGTCCCCTCTGGGCAATCTACCTAACATAAATGAAATAGTCCTCTTTGTATTTAGGGTTCTCACGGAAGGACTTGATGATGATGGTCACATAGACTTCTGGCTTTTAGTCCATCAATGTTGGAGCATCATGGTGCTTTGAGTAGATGAGTAAACTTAACCAGGGGCCAGTGTAAGGATTTAAGAACTGGAGTTATGTATTTGTATTTTATTGTTCTTGTAATAATTCTTGCAGCAGCATTTTGGATTAACTGGAGGCTGTATAAAGAACAGTTTGAACATCCAGTGAACACCGCATTGCAGTATTCAGTCCTACTAGAAATAAATGCATGAATTAATTTCTCAGAATCATGTGTCTTTAGAAAGCGCCTTAATTTCCAAACATTTTTAAGATGGAAGAAACATCATTTGAACAACTTTGTAAGCTTTAAATGACTTGCTAGAGTCAAAGATAACTCCTAGACTGCGGGCTGATTCAGTAAAATTAATGGTGATTCCAACTGAGTTAAATGATGACAAAATATTGTTGTGATCAGCGTCATTCCCTCCAACAATTAACATCTCTGTTTTATCTGTGTTTAAAGACAAGTAGTTCTCATCCATCCACTCCTTCAATTCACTAACAAAACTAATTAAAGACAACATCAGAGAAACTTCATTTCATCTAAATGAAATGTATAACTGGGTGTCATCTGCATACGAGTGAAAATTAACATTATGTTTCCTAATGATAGATCCCAGTGGAAGCATGTAAAGTGAAAACAGTAAAGGTCCCAGTACTGAGCCCTGCAGGGCACCATATCTCACTTCTGTGTATAATAATAGAGTACTTTCAGCACATTTCTATACATGTTGGAATCGATTTGATAAATAAGAACTAAACCAAGCGCGCACAGTGCCTGTAAGTCCAACATCATTTTCTAGCCTGTGCAGTAAAATCGAATGGTCAATGGTGTCAAAAGCTGCACTTACTGTAAGTCTAACAACATAGTTACAGTGGAGTTTCCTTCATCAAAGGATATCAGAATATCATTTACAACCAGCGCCAGTGCTGTTTCTGTACTATGACCAGTGCGGAAACCAGACTGGAATTTCTCAGATAAATTGTAATACATAAGGTGTGACTGAAGCTGATTGGCGACTACTTTTTCTAGTATTTTAGAGAAAAAGGGTAAATTTGAAATAGGCCTATAATTATTTAGTATGTGTTGGTCTAGGTCTGACTTTTTAAGTAAAGGTTTAATGACTGACGTTTTTAGTGCATCAGGTACTGTGCCATGCAATAATGAACTATTGATAATGTTTTGAATAGGCACTGTAAGAACATCCATTGCACTTTTTACTAGTTTTGTTGGCACTGGACCTAGGGAACAATTAGTGGGTTTCATTTTAGAAATTAAATTTAAGACTTCCTGCTCAGTTACAGGATTAAAATTACTAAAGTACTGAATGCAATGTGAGGCAGGGTCTGCTAAGCTAGTATGTGGTTTGTACTGCGATGCAGAGATCTGGGATCTTATATTTTTAATTTTCTCATTGAAAAAGTTCATAAAGTCTGTACTGCTAATATCTGTTGGTATTTTGCACTGTAGATCTGAATTCCCATTTGTTAATTTAGCCACTGTTCTAAACAGTACCCGAGGATTTTTATTATTGCTATTATTGTAGAATACTATTCTGAGCGAGCTTTAAAGAGAGCCCTTTTATATTTTTTAACACTCTCTGTCCATGCAATTTGAAAGACATGTAGCTTTGTTGTTCTCCATCTGCGCTCCAGTTTTCGACGCTCTAATTTAAGAGCTTGAGTGTTTTCATTAAACCATGGAGAGTTTCTATGTGCTTTGATTACTTTTGTTTTAAAGGGAGCCACTGCGTCCGGAGCATCTCTCAAAGTCACATTATAATGTGATGTTAGCTGATCTAAATTGTTTTCCACGTTTACATTTGATATTAACTGATATAAATTGATCCACAATTACACTCAACTTACTCAAAGTATCTATAAATTTTGAAGCAGAGTTGCAATCTAGATGTCGCACTGTCTTTGTTTTAATCTATGAGTGCGTTAGCAAGGGCAGGACTAAATCAAATGTAATTAAGTAGTGATCAGAAATAACTTCATTTAATGGAGTAATATTTAAATTTTTAATTTCAGCTTTGTAAGTTATAATTAAATCTAATGTGTGGTTATGATTATGAGTTGGACCTTTGACATTCTGACAAAATCCTACTGAATTTAACAAATAAGTAAAACATGCTAAAAGTGTCAGTTTCCACATCAATGTGTACATTAAAATCTCCCATCAATACTACGTGATCATAATTTTTAGCCAAATCAGATAAAAGGTTGCTAAATTCAGTCATAAACAATGAATATGGCTCTGGTAGTCTGTAGACTATCTCTATAATTGTGTTGGAATCTGTTTTAATATTTAAAATGAATGCCTCAAATGATGTAAAGTTGCCTAAATTTGTAGATTTGATTTGCATTTTGTTACAATGAATTATTCCAAGGCCTCCTCCTCAACCAGAATCTCTAGACTTATGAAGGAACAAGTATCCATCTGGTGATGCCTCAGCTAGGGGAACAGTGTCGCATTTACTAAGCCAGGTTTCAGTGAGAAGATACAGATCAGATTTTGTACTTAATATAATATCATTTACCAAAACAGCTTTAATGCCAAGACAGTGAATGTTCAATAAGCATTTAAAACTGCATGCTTCTTTCTGAACTGATCTATTTTTTTTTTTTTTTTTAATTTTTATTAATTTTATTACAATCCATACAAAGCAATCAAGTTTTTACAAAGAGAAAAATTAAGAACAGATCGATCCCCACCCCTGAGAGAGAGAGCAAGCCAAACGGCGTTAAATTTAAGGCTTGTAAACATACCTAAATTAATAAATTCTCTGTGCCTTATGAACTCATTTTAAAATATTACTGATTACATCCTGCCATGTTTTGAAAAAAGTCTGTAAGGATCCTCTAAATGAGTATTTGATTTTTTCCAACTTCAAATAATATAACACATCGGTTTCCCACTGACTTAAAAGAGGAGAGTTTGGGTTCTTCCAGTTTATGAGAATAAGTCTACGTGCCAAAAGTGTAGTAAATGCAATCACAATTTGTTTGTCTTTCTCCGCTTTAAACCCATCTGGAAGAACACCAAATACAGCTGTTAATGGGTTTGGAGGGATTGTGAGTCCAAGGCTATCTGAAAGGTAATTAAAAATGTTTGTCCAGAATAATGTTAATTTGGTGCAGGACCAGAACATGTGACTAGTGAGGCTGGGACTTGGTTGCAACGTTCGCAGGTTGGATCATGCCCTGGAAATATTTTGGAGAGTTTTAGTCGAGACAGATGTGCTCGATATATAATTTTGAGTTGTATAATTGTATGCTTTGCGCATATGGAGCTCGAGTGAATTCTCTGCATTGCTACTTTCCACTCCTTTTCTGATATATTAATTGAAAGATCTTTTTCCCCAGTGTCCTCTTGGATCTTTAAAAGGGAGGGATTGTAAAATGATTTTATATATTGTAGAGATGGAGTCTAAGTCCTTGAGATTGAGCAATATTTTTTCCAGCATGGATGAGGGTGCAAGATGAGGAAAATCTGGAAGGTTTTGTTTAACAAAGTTTCTGATTTGAAGATAGTGAAAGAAATGTGTAGCTGGAATGTTAAATTTGGAATGTAATTGTTCATAGGATGCAAAGACGTTGTCTATATAAAGATCTCTAAGCAAGTTAATTCCAAATTTTTTCCAAATATTAAAAACTGCATATGTTTGTGAAGGTTGAAAGAGGTGGTTCTCTTGCAGGGGTGCCACAGATAGAAGCTTCTCTGTCTTAAAATGCTTTCTACATTGGTTCCAGATTCCAAGTGAGTGGAGCACAATTGGGTTATTAGTATATTGCCGATAACGTGCGTTTATTGGAGCACAGAGCAAGGAATACAAAGAAGTACTGCAGGATTTTACTTCTATTGCGGACCAAGCCTGTGTATGTTCTTCTATTTGTGTCCAGGTTCTTATCGCCTGTATATTTGCTGCCCAGTAATAAAACTGGAAGTTAGGTAGAGCCATGCCACCTTCTGCCTTTTGTCTTTGTAAGGTCGCTCTTTTGATGCATGGATGTTTTGAATTCCAAATAAATGAGGTTATTGTCAAATCTAATTGCCTAAAAAATGATTTATTAATGTATATTGGGATGTTTTGAAATAAAAAAAGGAGTTTAGGAAGAATATTCATCTTAACAGTGTTAATTCTTCCAGCTAGTGTGAAATGAAGGGTTGACCATCTATGCAAGTCTTGTTTAATTTTTTCCATGCAAACAGCGAAATTTTGTTGATATAGAGCTTTATGTTTACTTGTGATGTTTACCCCTAGGTATTTAAACTGTTCTGCAATGATAAAAGGTAGGGTATCTAATCTAATATTATATGCTTGAGAGTTCACTGGAAAGAGTACACTTTTATTCAGATTAATTCTGAGACCAGAGATCTTTTGAAATTCTGTGAGTGCTGCTAAGACTGCAGGCACAGAATTTTCTGGGTCTGATATATACAGTACCATGTCATCTGCATATAATGAGATTTTCTGTTCCAGTCCTTCTCTACTAACACTAGAATTACCAGAGCCTACGAAAAAACTCGTAGATCCGTCCCACCTTAAATCGCTTCTTAAAACCGCTCTCACCTCTCCGCCAGCCTCCTTTGTCCTGTAAATGTGCCGATAAAAACAAACTGCAAGCAGCCGGCTATTCCATCCCCCCACCGACTCAGAACGTGCACGAACTTCTCCGAGCTCATGCCTTGATTATCTGGGAGTGGAGTTTTAGAGTGGAAATAATAGATTGTTATTTGGAACACACGCATTTCATGTGTGTTCCGTTTCTACAGTAATCTGTGTAAACACAATGTTAAAACAGAAACTTTTTCATATTTTAGTAATAAATGTCACAAAATGTAGACATAAACTATAAAATGTGTGAAGCCTGACAGCCAAAGAGCAAATACACTTTCATAAAAGGTTCAGGACTTTGATAACAGCTTCTGTGGCGTACTGGTAAGATTTCGTCACTTAGCGCGCAGCAGACTTCTTTTACCTCAAGAGATCCGAGTTCGAATCTCCGCTAGGGAGAAAATTTATTTATTTTTAACCTTCGCCGTTCTGCCTGTCTGAACTCCCTGTCTATCTATATAGTAATAACAGTAATATTATTATTATATAGGAGCTTCCCTGTCTGCCTATCATATAGTGCCTTTCCTTCCTACCTATCTATATATCTATCCCCTTAGCTGTTTTTTATATATCTATTATACAATGCCTTCCCTGTTTATTTATATATCTAGTGCCTTCTCTGCCTGTCTGTCTGTCTGATTGCATATAGCGCTGAACTTACTGCTCTGTACTATTCTGTCTTCTGCATGTCCTGGAGTACAAAAGAAACACCACCATACAGCAACATGTGCGAACTGGCAAGATCGGGGAAAAAACACGCGGTCACTGATAACAAACCGCAAGATGAATGAAAGAGACAATATATGTAAAAACATCATCGCACTAATGCAATATTATTTGAAAACAAACAGCGTCAGATCGGGTTTGAATATGCGCCCGATCTGACGCTGTTCGTTTTCAAATAATATTGCATGTACTGTGCGTTGAAACTGCGGCACTGAATAAGCAGACTCCTTCTGTAACAGTGTCAGCGTGTATTCAAACCCGATCTGACGCTCTTCTTTTTCAAATAATATTGCATGTATTGAACTATTTTAGAATAAAAACATA
>JANRMT010062812.1:8442530-8474932 GCA_026402145.1 Polypterus bichir lapradei
GTCTATTTGTGGTATCTGTAATGTATCCAGAAATGCATTAGATTGTGTATTGTCTTCCTTAAACTCAGTAGTATATAGGGATTTATAGTAGTCTCTGAAAGTGTGCATTATATTTTGGTGTTCGACGATTTTATCTCCGTTCGTGCTAGTGATTACTGAGATTGCGTTGCGCACTTCTTGCTTGTGAATTTGTTGAGCTAAAAGCTTATTAGCTTTCTCCCCATGTTCATAGTAATGATGTCTGGATTTGTAAATTAGTTGTTCAGTTTCTTTAGTTGTCAAGAGGTTTAATTCCGAATGTAGAGCCTGCCTTCTCCTATGTAGAGTCTCGCTTGGTAGTCTGGCATTTTCTTCATCTATTTTAGTGATTTCACTTTTTATCTCTGCTACTTTCTTGGCCTCGGATTTATTTCTGTGGGAAAGATAGGAGATAATCTGTCCTCTTAAGAAGGCCTTAAGAGTTTCCCAGAGTATTCCTGCAGAGATCTCGGAGATGTATTTGTCTCTAGAAAGAATTTGATTTGTTTGGATATAAATTCAGTACAATTCTCATCAGCTAATAGAAGCAGGTTGAGGCGCCATCTGCGGGGTGAGTGCATGGGGCTTAGTAATTTTAGCTCCAAGATCATAGGTGCATGGTCAGAAATAACAATTGCATCGTATTTGCAAGATTTAATCTTAGGCAAGAAGTTATTGTCTATAAAGAAGTAATCGATCCTTGAGTAACAATGATGTACTGGTGAGTAGAAAGAATATGTTCTTGAATTTGGGTTTAAAAACCTCCAGGGGTCTGATAAGTTGTGATCAGTTATAAACTTTGTAATTATTTTTGCAGTATTAGATGCCGTTCCCCCTGTGGAGGAAGTCCTATCTAAAAGTAGATTTAGAACACAATTAAAGTCCCCAGCCATTATAACTTTATGAGTGTTCAGATTGTGAATGGATGCAAATAAATTTTGTATAAATTCCTTATCATCAACATTAGGTGCATAAACATTTATCAAGATCATTTTACAGTTAGATAAGTTTCCCATAACCATTACATATCTCCCTTCAGGATCCAATACTACACCTGATGCTACAAATGGAACAGTTCTATGTATGAGAATTCCCACACCTCTAGTTTTCTTTGTAAAGCTAGAATGGAACATTTGGCCAGTCCAGTCTTTTTGCAGCCGGAACTGATCCTTGCTTATTAAGTGAGTTTCCTGTAAAAATGCTATTTTAGCATTTAGACCTGTTAGGTGAGAGAGTACTTTCTTTCTTTTTAATTCGTGATTCAGGCCTTTAACATTCCAGCTTACGAAGTTAACTGTCCTGGAGACACATCATGGAGACACTGATTCTGAGTTTTTGATGTCATTTTATAGTCTTACTAGCAAAATACCCGCGCTTCGCAGCGGCGAAGTACTGCATTAAAATTTTTATTAAGAAGAAAATTTAACCTTTTTAAACTGAGGGAAAATATGCCAATAATTATTTGTTAAGGATCTCTTTGTATACCGTGTTGTCAGTTCGGACCTCCGGTTGTAACATGACCAAGCTGTGCGCTGAGCTTACTCTTGAGCATGCAACTTACAGTTGGCCATGTGAACAGTAATCTTGTCTCAAATCTCACAGCCATTTGGCCATTTCGGTACACTTGAAAGCACCAACCGAACAATTCAGCGGCAGCCATCAACTCACATGCAGAACCATAGGTGAAGGGCTTAAGCATTTCACTCTTCTAGTGCTCCTGTGTAGTATAATTATCTCCTGTACCGTCATCAGTCCACACCTTGAACCTGTCCCAGTCATTCAATACATAGGACACAATGTTCTTCCGGATATCAAGAGTGAGCCTGATATGGCTGTGCAATATGTAACACAGACAATGGAAAAGGTAGGTGCCATCTCCGGGCATGGAAACCACTCGGTAAGTGACAGTTCTTTGATCGATGGTGATTACCTCGATAGACATGGTAATGGGGGTTGGAATGATGAAGGAAATGGGTACCTGAGTAATGTAAAGTAAGTGTAAAATACCTATACAATAACTGTAATTGTAATAAACAAACAATAAAACAGCGGAGAAGCCGTGGATTAAACAAAAAGGCCGTAGTTATCAGCAGGGAGACATGAATACCGTGGCGAAGCAAGGAAGGGAATGTAGAGACTGGAGCGACAGACGGCCTTATATAGGCAAGCAGCCAACAACGTAGGAGGCGTTGGGATGGGGGACCCAACGCCGCCTCACACGGTGACAGAGCTGCAGGCTATGGACGTATATATGTACGTAAGTAGGATTCAGTTAGCGTTGGGAACCCGCGTACCAAATTTCTTGAAGATGGGCCCATAAGTAACAAAGACCATTGAAAAGTTCAATATGACGGCCGACAGTGGCATCATATCACTGAAATAAGTACCAAATTTCAGCCTTCTACCTACACGGGAAGTTGGAGAATTAGTGACGTTGGAAAGTTCAATATGACGGCCGACAGTGGCATCATACCCCCGAAATAAGTACGTACATTGGTTTCGGTTAGTGCAGGTAAGCCGCCTACCAAATTTCGAGAAGATGGGGCCGTAAATAAGAAAGTTCAACATGGCGGACGTTGTTGACCGTTATGACCGTTATGCGTAGAATTTCGAAATGAAACCTGCCCAACTTTTGTAAGTAAGCTGTAAGGAATGAGCCTGCCAAATTTCAGCCTTCTACCCACACGGGAAGTTGGAGAATTAGTGATGAGTCAGTGAGTGAGTGAGTGAGTGAGTGAGTGAGTGAGTGAGGGCTTTGCCTTTTATTAGTATAGATTATAAAGACTGAGAGGATAGATTAGGTATAGATCAAGCCTGCTCTCTTTCTCTCCCCGCCTTAACCCCCCACCTTCCCTTTTTGCCTCCCCAAGTGAGGCTAAAACCCACTTCACACAGTCCCAGTCCTCTGACATACCCAGAGACAGAGTACGTCCAATGCAGCGGCGCTTTAGGGTTAAAAGATAGAGATATCTCCAAGAAAAAAGAAAAGGAGTTTTGCGCTTAAAATATATATATAGTCTTCATCAATTTTAGTGCATTAAGATGATACACCCAGATAATAAACCCGGGGGATGGTATTAAAAATGTGTCCAGAAGAAGCATAACAAGTCTTAATGCAGTAATAGCAATAACAGTAAACCAAGGGTATGATATTGAACAGTCTCGTTTAGGGTAGAGATGAAATAATTAGAAAAGGAATAATTAAGCACAATAAAACATAAACAGATAGCACCCTAGTAATACTAAGTAATAATGAGAATATATTAGAATATATGCTGATAAAAACCGTATTTTAAAACGAATAGATTAGACAAAAGATTATTAATCTTTGCTTTATCATTTTAACCGCCATGACTCACTATTATGTATCAGAATAGTCCCGGGATCAGCTTTCTTAATTCCTTTTCTGCTTCTTCCTTGCTAGCGAAGACATAGAATTGACCCTGCCATTCCACTTTCAGTTTTGCCGGATACAGGAGGCTGTATTTGACACTGGCTTGCCGTAGCCGCTGTTTAATATTATAGAAGGCTACGCGTTTAGTAGCTGTTGCTGGAGAGAAGTCAGGGAAGATACGAATGTGGTTATTTTCTATATAATATCTTCCTTGTTTCTGAGGAGTGCCATCACTTCTAGCTTAAATGATAATATTTCAAAACAAACTATAAAAGATCTTGGCTGGGGTCTGATGGTGTTTGATCCGCGTACGCGGTAAGCCGCTGCTATCTCAGATTCTGCTTTAAAGTCGTCCCCGATTATTTTAGAAAAAAGTTAAGCTGCGAATTTCACAGGGTTTGAACTTTCTCGATTCTCTGGCAGAGCTTCAATTCTGACATTATACCTTCTACTCCCATCTTCTAAAGCAGCCAGTCTGTCTCCAAGTTTTTCTCCGAGCTTTTTGCATTCGGAACTGACATTTATTGCTCTTTCTTCAGCACTGGCAGCTGAATGTTCGACTATTTCAATCCGATTCGTGAATGTCTCCTTGAAATGCTCCAATTGATCAGTAAGTGTGCTCAGTTTAACCGTGTTTTCCTGAATGCGCTCTTCAATTTTACCCAGCACCTGTCGAAGCTCAAGTTGCACCTCTTGACGCAGCCTTTCATTTGCCTGTTGGAATTCCTGTCGCAGCCATTCATTGGCCCGTTTCATCTCCTGTTTCAATTCCTGTTTCAGTCTCTCATGTGCCTTTGACCTTGCTTTCTCATTAGCCCTCTCGCTTTTCTTTATATCTTGCGTGAGCTCAGTGAGCAACACCTTCAGTGCAGATAGTTCAATTGTACTTTCTTGTACCGTAGATGAAGCAGCAGACTTTGCTGTAGCCGGTGTCCCCGCTGATCCAGGCTCGCGCAATTGTGTAATTGAAGCCGCGGACTTCAAGGCCCTTTCCAGTTTCATGTGATCTTCTCCAATCGGCGAGCTATCCAGATCTGCACTCACGATCGCACCTCCGCTCCCCTTTTCGCTCTCAGCCGGCGACGATGTAGCGGACCGTGGTCCCGAGGAGTCTGTGCTTTCGCCCATCTGATCCAGGTCTATCTCTGAAAGGCAGCTTGGGTGTAGCTTTAGTTTTCGATTCTTTTGAACCCCCCTTCTTGTAGGCCATGTTTATATGTGCTTACATATACTGTAGTAGTCCCTCTCGGGTTGAATAAATACAGGATATCTCAGGATAATAAGCAAATAATATGAAAAATAACACCACTGCTAGCGGAGCTTCACTTCAGACTTCCATCTCTCGCATCGGACGAGACCAAACTATTTCTATTACAGATGTCCCTGGTAGAGGGTCTGGTTTTATCCCTTGGTCTAATTATACACCTTATTTTTTGGTTATCAAGTAATTTAAGGTTTGTATCAAGACTAAATTTACTGGATGCCCCACAACAGAGATTATGGGTAACAGCTTCAGGATAGTAACAGGTAGGATAAACGACAGCCTGTGATTTAAAATCACATGACTGTGGCCTGGATGGTGCTCTATTCAGTCAGCCAGGCAGTTTTGCTCCCATATTTTGGGATAATACATAAGATCCCCCCCAGTTAGGATGAAGACCATCTCTTTTGAAAAATCCAGGCCTTTCCCAAAAATCATCCTAAATGTTCACAAACGCTATGTTTTTATTTGCACACCAGGTTTCTAGCCAGCAGTGAAGGGAATGCAATCTGCTATAAATCACATCCCCTCTATATAATCTTGGTAATGGGCCAGATACAACTAAATTCCAACATTTTCTTTTAGCTTTGGTGCATAGAAAGATGAAGTTCCTCTTTAATACCTCAGATTGCTGTAAATAAATATCATTAGTGCCGACACGCATCAATAAGGTAGATACTTCATCATCTGCAGCACGGTCCAACGTGGCCTCTATGTCAGAAATCTTGGCCCCTGCAAGGCATTTAACATTAATTGTTGGTTTAACATAGTTTGTAATTCTAACATTCTGCACTATGGAATCGCCAATTATGAGTAATCTCTTATTCTCAGTTTCCACAGGCGCACTACGGAGTGCTGAGAATCTGTTCTGGGTCCAAATTGGTGACCTGGATTCAGAGAGACTAAATTTTGGCTTCTTAGACGCCCATCTTACTGTTACCCACTCGCCTTGTGGCTGAATTGGTGCTGCTGATTTCGGCCTCACACTGACTACAGCAGGACCTGGAGAGACTGAAGCTGAATCAGAAGTAGCTGAATTGTCTAAACAAACCGAGTCGATCCAATTTTTGGTTTGCCTAATTGCTATGAGGTTCATAATGTGGTCCTCTAATTCGTGTATTTCCCTGAACAACTCTAAATTAACTTAACACTTTTGGCAGGTGAAGCTGTCTACACTGTCAGCCAGAAAACCTGAACTGTACATGCTGCAGGACACACAACATATAAATGTGTCCTCAACAGGCAGAGAGCAGACAGAACTTATGTTTAGCGCTGATATCATCTTCTCCATTTTTGTAATAACTTCAGTGCTTCACGCGTTCAGCTGAATCACTAAGAGACCGTCGGCTTTAAGTTTCCACCACCCGCTGAGTGATCAAGTTTGATTTCTCACTGTCGGTTATTTCTCCTGGTCAGCTGTTGGCTTTACTTCAGTTGAACTTACTTGGTTGTTTGCGAAGGGCTACGTGCCTGTGGGAGACACCACTGCTATGTGCTTCCGCTCGCTGCTACTCTGAAGAGGTGTGAGAATGAAAGGGGATGCTAATCATGTCCTCCTCCATTCCCTCTACAGTGTTAAGAAGATGCCCAGTGAGGACAACTGACTTCGCCCTTTCTGGTCCTTCACCTACAAATCACGTAGTCGCTGAAAGGAGGCATCACTCTTTGAACAGAACACACCACAGGATTCAGCTCCAAGATTGTGACTATAAAAGAACCTTATTATCAAATCTGACGACTCTTTATTTGGCTCAGTTTGATTTCTTCTTCATGCCACACAGCACCTGTTTTACATTGATTAAACAGGGGTGAAAAGGTTTGCACCCCAAGATTTGTCATTTGGACTTTTCATTCCTCATTCAGCCACAATATGCACATTCTCTTCCTGATAATGTTATCATTCACTTTTCTTTAACTTTAAATATTTAGTTGTACTCATTTCTCAGTACACTTAGCAATTTTCATATCACAAGAAGTGCAATGTTAGCCACTGAATAAGGTGTTACTGGGCTGAGCTTGTGACCAACTGATGAGGGTGGAGGCAGGTCTTCAATTCAAATGTTCGGTCCATTTTTGTTTGCTAAAACATTTTCCATAAGTGGTTTATCTAACAATATTTTAGTAAAAATACACGTGTTTACAACATTGTGAGCATACGCCTGGATAACGTCACATAGGGATTAAGTGACACAAGTAATGTGACATTTTTCCATTGTCATTTTTGATAATGCTAATTAAGATCCATTTTCCACTGGATCTCCCTTTCATTTGGAAATATTATTTCATTTGTAATCAGCAGAAATTTTCTATTCCCTCATTATCAAACTGCAAGCTTATTCAACTGTTCAGAACATCTGCTACCACTCAGGGTGCATTACCTCTTCATCTTCTTCAAAAAAGTGACTTTGTTACTTACCATTATCATCAATGAATTATATTTGCCATTAGAATTTTTCAAGAACACATACCCTTCTTCTGTTATCTGTCTTTGCACACCAATTTTGTAGCTCAGTCTTGATTCTTTGTGCATCTGTATCTGTTTTCCTAGCACTTATACTGTGTTGGTGGGTGGAAAGATGATTCTATGAAGTGTTGGGATACCCCTTTCAATTGTAGTGGCAAATAGCAAATAATATAAGCACTCAAAGGCACAAAATCTAACATAAATAAGTCTTTTGGCTTTTTCTAAAGAGACTAAGATTTCAGACTTTTTTTTCATTTCTTAGGGACAGAGGTTTTAATGGTTCTTCTCTCCCTTTCTCTGAATTTTATGCATGTTGCTGAATATTCAATCTTAGGTCTCATTTTGTGTTTGGAGCGTTCTCTTCGCCTCAGAATCTTTCGCTGCTTTAGAATTCCACTACCATTCTACATGTTTTCATCAGTTCTTTCAAAGCAATTTCAGATGTCTATTTTTGCTTTTACCCAGAATACATACTAGATGATTCTGTAACACTTTTTCTGTACTTCTCAGGTTCTCCCCATTTAGGCATTCATTTCGATTCCCATACACTCCTAATTTTCCTTGTTATTCTGACCAAAGTATTTCCTATTTTTTAATAATGCCCTTAGCCATGTTCTTCTCCAGGAACTACGTCTTCCTTTTCAATGTGTCTTGCTCATGTTTCCATTCCTTTACATTGCTCCTTACACTATCAGTGTTAAATACAATCAATTTTTTTTATTTCATTCTGAACTGTTTCTGTTGGAAATAATTTATGACATAAACTGTACTGCAGTTATACTGAGGTAATAATTAAATGACAGAGATAAAGTTACAGTGACTATCAGGTTTTCCCGCTCACCACAATATTAACCTATTGATTTGTTTCAGTTTGCTTAATTAAATTTGTCTCACTTGAATGTTCTTAGGAGGACATTCAAAAATTAAATCTTTAGCATCCACATAGACATCTGATGTCTTACAAGTTTGTCAGCATTCATCAATTTATGTCTTCTGCTCAAATTAAAAAAATGAAAGTTGTTTTGTTTTTGTAGAAATAAACTTGAGAGATGCATGAATGGGCATCTGGGTCATCCAATCAGTATGTTAGTGCTATCCAATTAGTGCTGGAATATTGTGATGAACAAGGACATACCACTAATATAAAATAGGACATTTCTGAGCATCATGGTAACCCTGGGGAGCACATACTGAAATTATTCATTGACTTAGTTCAAAGGTGAGCAAAGAAGTATAAAAAAAAGAGTAGCCTGTCTGGAAAATGTAAATGAAAATAGACTCTTTAGTTAAATCTGTATTTATTTGATACAAGTTCATTTAATGTGTAAAGATTTGTATATTGTCTCCTTAGAGTCTCCAAAGTTATTTTCTATTTTCAAAATTTGTCTTTGATTGAACTATAAGTTGAATATTTAAATAATTCCTTCAAATAATTTCTGTATTTTAATGTAATTCTAGGTTAAACAAATAAAAGTCGACAACTACTCTTATCATCTGGTGCATACAATACAAAAGCAAGTTCAAGCATAGTGCAGAAAGGCCCTTGGGTCCTATGCTTTCATTTCAATTATAACTTTCTATTGACTTTAAAACAAATGTGTTTTTTAAGCATTTTGCTAGTAAAAACCCTTGCTGTTGTGTTCTTGTATTCTGACTGACATTAGACAGCGGGCAAAATGATACTCTGTGGAGATGAGCTTTATGAAGATTCAGGCTGATATGACACACACTGACTTTCTAGTCAATTTATTTTAATTACGCAGCTGACAATTAGTTATTTATCACAGTGTTTATTTGACATTGATAATTACACTTAGATTAGTTTTTTCCCCAGGTAATTTTAACTGTACATTGGGGAAGTCTACAGATCTTTTTTAGACATGGGTGGGTATCTTTTGGGACACTGAGGTAAAGAAATCTTGAAAGAGGCACCTGCTGAGTAGAGTAAACATAAATACTTAAATTAAAAGCAAAGATCTCTCATTCATGAGGAAAGGATGACACTTTTACAGCAAGGTTATTTCATGGCCAGCGTCAAGAGATTGAACCATAATGGTATAAATAGAAGCAATTTAAAATTGGAATGCATATATATTTACACATTTAGGGATATGACACTGTTCCATCTCTATGTCCTTTTCCCTATGAATAATTCAAAAGAGCATTTATGGAGCGTTTATAAGTTCTCCCTCACTGTAGATGATCCAAAGAAAGATTCATCACTTTACCTCCTGTCATGAGAGGAATAGATTGCAGTGTACTAGGAGATCAGCTTAGTGATAAATGCCATATTTATAACCCCTCAGGGAGCATGATAGGAACTGATAATTTGCTCCCTTGATGCCTGACCCAAAGCCAACTCCAGTGCAACAAGATGGATGTTTACAAAATGCATCATATTGATACAGTGATTTAAATGAATAATGTGTGGAATGGTGCAGAGACAAGGAAATTAATTATGGATCTCTATTAGCAAGTGGACAGCACATTTTGTGGCTTTGCATGAACCATCCTTAAATATGACTTGACCGCAGCTATAAATAACAGTTTTGTAATTGATTTATTCATGCATATTATTACAGAGGGTCTTTCTTCTCATTCAGCTGGATCAGTTACACACTGTACGGAAGACAATAGCTTCATGCTATTTTGACATCTATTAACTATTAATGTTACTGAAATGATCACATGTACTGGGACCAGCTTCACTACTTAAGCATTTACAAAAACCTATTATTAAAAATACTAGTTCAAAAAGCACTATATTCTGGCACTGTATATCAATGTGTCTTTACATTTAGGTTATCACAAAAATTTTAATGATGACTCAGTAGATCACTGATACTCAAAAGTTTGTGCCTGAGGGTAATTTCCATAAAATACTGGTGAGCAAAGGGCCAGTCCACTATGTGTTAGTTGTAATTGTGCTGAAACAGCGGGAATGATGAATGACCTCTGTTTCACATTAACTGCATGTCTGTCAAAAATGGTTAGTTTTCAGATTAAACTAAACGTATGTAAACAAGTAATACACACCTTGTTAGTGGGAAATGTGACCCTGTCTGTCCATGCCAAGTTTGCTTAAGACTGGCCTGTATGTGGTCAGGACAAGCTACCTGCACTGGTTAAGATGCTCATCAGTGAGTCTGTTGTGCCTCTCATTCTTAAAAGGGTCCATTGTTGAAAATTCCGACTCACCAATGTAGGTAGATCCAAACATGATCAAAATGTATGTTGCAAGTCTGTTGTAATTAGCATACTGCAGTGCAGATAGCACCCAAAATGTGCACAGCTCCTGTGACAGATTGGGGCTGCTATCGCTCCCTTGAACCCTTGTCCAAGATGCCAGACACGTGGTAAAAGTCCAATAGTCGACTTTATTTAAACTGCACAGTGCACAAAGCACCCTCCTATCCACAATACTCATCAAATACAATACAATAACTAATCAATAAACTCTCCACCACTCCCAGATGCGTTGCCACCCTTCCACCCAGCTCAGCTCGCTGTCTGGGAGTTCCCAGAGTCCTTTTATTATCCCTGACCCAGAAGTGTTTCCAATCCTCAGTCCATGTGATCTCCTATCACTTCCAGGTCAGATCAAAAGTCCTTTTCTTCCCCCCAGAAGCACGTCATTCCCCTTGTCCATGTGACTCGGATGTACTTCCGGGGCGTAAGGCAAATAATCACTGTTCCTCCCTGCAGCGTCTCATAGTGGCCCTCATGTTATCCAGCAGGGCTGTGAATAAAGACTCCAATGTCCATGATGCCCTGCTGGCCTTCGGGGCACTTCCCTGCTGCAGGGAGGGCTCCTCCTGGCGACGTGGGGGTATTGGCCGGGATGAACGGCCGGCCATATATCACACTCCTTCTTACTAGCTTTTACCTCACTGTTATTCTGCATCTGAATCATCTTTAGTTGGAAAGACACCTCATCTATACTCGCCAGTAAAGATTTGACTTCAACTGCACTTGAGCTGTTTGCAGTAACTACGAAAGAGTTTCTTATAAATAAAAGCAATTCACTCCATATTTTGAAATTTTCAAAGCATGTTTTGAAATTCTCAATGAGACTGATAAGCAGTGTCTCCATTATAGAAAGAGCATTCGGATTCACAGAGCTTGCAATAGTATGAAGAGTGGGAAATTGTAATAGTTTTCCCTTCAGATCATTGAGGAACAAGTCTAGGGTTGTGTGAAATGATGTTACCTTTATACAGCTCCCCACGCACTTGCAGTTGTACATGAGGCTTGCTTAAGTGGTTAGTTATATCACACAGAAATCTGGTGTAAGTAATGAACTGCATCAAGCACGAACGAAAAAACTCTTCTCCACTGGCATATTCCTCATTTAAGAGAAATTACAGTACATTACTTTGTTGTGCAGTGAGAAGAACTGCTCCAGAACTTGTCCCTTGTTCAGCCATCGTACATCATTATGCTGAAGGAGGTCAGCGTCTCCGCTCTGCTGTCTTTCAGCAATATTTTAAAAAGTCGATGCTGTACGCCTGAAGTAAAGCAGATGTGGTTGACAATTTTGGTGACTATTCATCGTTTCTTTCATCTTGCCAGACAACTTTACATATAAAACAGTTTGGGTGAATTATGCAGTGCAGCAAATTCATAGCAGGATGCCCTACTGCTAAACACAAGGCAAAGCCTTTTTCCTTACGAACCATCGAATGACTATCTTCAGTAACCAGAAGGTTTATTTTACAGAGTTCTAAAGATGTCACTTCAAAAAAACCTTTTACTGCAGCAAAAATAAACTTTACCCATTTCATGAACATTCAAGGGCAAAAGGCACAACTACTTTTCCTTGAAAATTTCACCAGTGAAGTACCTTACAAATTCTGACATTTGGGCTGTATCTGTATTATCCTTTGATTCATCAGTTGCAATGGATATGTGATTAGCTGACTTCAGTTCTGATAAAAGAGCTAAAAACAGTCTTCATGTGCAACCGATAAGTCAGACATGGGTACCTGTTTACACAGTTAATAATCACATCTTTATTTTTATTCCCAGCAAAGTGTTTCTCAAGCATGTCCAAAGCACAGTGATTTACCAGTTTACCAGATTTACATGCCCTTGTTAGCTAATTTCCGAATAACACGAAATTAAGCAACTGTTATCTTCTTTTGTCTAGTTGTTTCTGCTGTCAGAACTGTCACGGAACTATTGTAGGAACATTTCAGGGAAGCAATTCTGTCTCGTCTGACTGGTCTACCAGGCAGGAAACCACCATGGAAGCTTAGTTTCAAAGAGCCGTCTGATGTTAGAAAAGTTGTTAACTGAAACTGTGGTTTGCCAAATTAAGCAGAGTTGACTGGTGTTGGTTTGGTAAAATAAAGACAGACTTTTCTGACTATTGAGAACTGAAATGTCTCTTTTCACCATTTACCTTCCTACGCTTGCTGCCATTGGCTATTGCTCCCGATGTCTTCTACTGTAATTTTAAATACATAGTAGCAGTAGCTTATTGGCTGATTCTTCCACTGATTAGATGTTGCTGATGTCACGCTCATGTCAGAGGGGAACATTTTTTCTCTTAGGTAAAGAAACGTATATATTAAATGTAACAGACACTAGATGAAGGGGCAATAGGTATCCATTGTTGCGATTGGGGTGATAAGTGGAAAGGCAAATTTCCCGAGTAATTGTGTTGCAGGTTATTGTTGGTGGCTGTCTACAGGACATAGATATTTACCTGCTTTGATTCTGTTGTTTGAACAATAAAAATAAGGTTATTGTAAGAGCCATTTGGTAGTTACTTAAGTTATATAAATGTTATACTAAATATAAGTGCATAATCTATGGGAGATTCCTATAACCCCCATAAGTTGAATTGAATTGGTATATTCTAACTATTTCTAGCCTCACTGACTAAACATTATTCTCAGTTAGTAATCAGCTTTGCCATGTGTAAGGCGTAGAGGGCACATGCTTTTAAACCGTGCCTTGCATGTGTGTTTTGTGTGCCAAGTAACATGAAAGACAAAGCACTTAATTGTATGTGCTGCGCCGTACGTTTAAAGCCCACAGAAGAAGTAAAGAATCTTCAAGTATAGAAACAACTAAAGTTTTACAAGAAAAGCGAAGTTTAAAGAAGATACATTTTTTTGTAATTTTTTTCCTTTTATTTTATGTAACAACTTTTTTCTTTATTCTTGTGTGGATTGTTTGCTTTGAATTTTCACTAAATATTTTAAAACATACTTTTGGACTGAGAGATTTCTTTCGGCATGTGTTTTAGCCGTGCTTGAACTCGCCTTACACTCCTGCGGCTACAGTTATCCTTAATGTCTGTCTACAGGACGTAGATATTTAGCTGCTTTGATCCTGCTACAGGTTATTGTTGATGTCTGTCTACAGGATGTAGATATTTACCTGCTTTGATTCTGTTGCTGATACAATGAAAATATGTTTACACTATTGCTGATAAAATTGGTATGTACCATTGTTTGATAAATCGCCATGTTAATCTAAGCAGGGACTGAAGCAGATATATAATTCTGGGCAGTGGGTGGTATGGAGATGGCATAGAGGAAGGGGGTCCACTGAGAACACTGCTAAGACCACTCTTACAGAGCACAGGGGCTTGCTGGCAGACGAGGGTACATGACTGGTAAGACGTGAGACACATGGATGGCGACACCTACCTATGGGGAGGAAGAGACAGTTCCACCAGAGAGGCACCAATTGTAGGTCCAGCGGGAGATGGAAGACTTATGAAAGGACCCAGCGAAGCTGGCAAACGGGAAGCGAGGTGTGCCTAGGTCGTCATAGCAACCCAAGGAGCCCAGAATTGGAAAAAAAAGAACGATTATTCTACAAGAAACAGAGCCTGACAGGGATTTGACAATTTTGGGAGAACTTCTGCTGGGAAAATACACATCTACCAAACAGAGAGTATACGTGGACAGTTGGACAATTAAATGTTGTGGTAGCACAATGCTCCAAGTGGACTCTATACCAATAAAGGTTGTATCCTTCTCTTTTAGAGCATGGACTGTGTGCTTTTCTTTTTAAAAAAAGGTTTTTGTTCCTGATATTTTTAGATTCTTATGTTCTTTTATCTGCTTGGTGCACTTTATATTGTCTTGTGTAATACAAGTTACTATTGTTTTTTCTGAAATTGCTACTGTATCTTTCATTGTATGTTTACTCACCTCCCAGTTTAAAGAAACCTGTGTGCTATTAATCTGTAAATCTCAAGAGTTCACAGTCTCTTAAAAAACTGCGTGGTCTAGTTGGATATTTTAACAGTGCCTAGATTAGATTACCTGCAAGTATGACCAAACACCTGTCACACTCATATCAGACAGGCAAGCCGATTACAATCATTTGGTGGGCTGGATTATGCCCATGGGTCGGACTTTGAGTATCAGAGCAGTAGAGCATTGCAAATGGAATAGCCTAAGTTCAAATTCTGGCAGAGAATCTCTTTATATAGAACTGGCACACTTCTTTCAGAGTTCTGCTTTTGTACCATTTCAAAAGACATGCACATTAAATAGTCCAAAATGAATAAGTACAGTTTATTTAAGAATACCAGGTGATAAAGGCAAGAAGGGGGGTTATAGCGGTTAATGACTTCGACAAATCTCACTACTGGTCATCACTTCATCTGCCTGTGTTCCAACTGGAAAAACAAGATATGTACCCAATTGTATGTAAAATGTAAGGTGTCAGCCATATAGCAAGTAGTAATAAATTACCATCTCCCGTAATCACCCTCTCCCTCCGACCCTCCATTAGAAAATAAGAAAGTTAAGAAAAATAAGGATATATTATTTCTTTTATTTATAATAAGTGAATTATTATCTGTTTGAAAATGAAACCTGAATGTGATTTCAAACAAACTACTGCTCAATAGTTAAAAGAAAACAACATTTGTAAAGGTGAACTGCCTTATACGTTTATACATGCATGAACTGCTGGAGTGTTTTACTTTTCCAATAACAACTTCAATATTTAATGTATTGAATGGCCCGTCAAGATCATAACCATACTTGGCATCACATTTATGAGCTGGCTAGACTTATTTATGGTGCAAAGTGTTTCTGAAACACGTCTAAATTATTAGACACTTGGGAATGTTTATATAGCAAAGAAAAAAAAGCAGCCTTCAAGAGTAGTTGAAGACTACATATCAGGACTGTGAATCTATTACGCGTGTCACCATAGCAACAGTATGGAACTAAAACTAAATTTTACATGAATATAAACCGCATGTATGGAATAAAGTAATCTGACTTGATCACACCCATCTGTTTCCATTACCTGCTTCTTTAAATTCTGTCAGAGAAGAATCTAACTTGTACAGTAATGGGTAAAGCCCTTCTGCTTGGAGACGTTAATGCATTCTGTTTCATATTGATAAAGCACAATGTAAATCTATAAGGGGGTACTAGTCTGTGCACCTTTTTAGACTAGAATTTTGCACTTATATGTTCATCCATTTTTTTTTATAAACCTGCTTCCTCTCTTATAGTGTTGTTGGAAAGCTGGAGCCTATTCTTGCAGCCCAGGACTCTTACACATTCTTACCTATTCATAAAGGGAAAATTTAAACTTAACACTAACATTTTGGAAATATGGGAGGAAAAACTACAGGAGCAGACGAAACCTCATGTAGACTTGCAGTGACGGTACACTTTTCACACAAATAAAACTCTTCTTCTCACAGCTGTATGGTAAACCTAAATCAAACCTTGAGGCACACTGTTAGAAAACAAAAACAACTGCATATGAAAGAATAATAGGTTCATTATAATTTGGGTGGTGAATGTACTGTAGGTATAGCCAGCTTTGTGAGGGCTTAAATTATTCAAAGACTGCATTGAAGTCTGAGGCCACCCTGAAAGTGAAAAAGAACCCTTAAGAATTACTGACTTGTTTAGAAGACTGCATTATCCTGAACTATGTTATTCAATCTTTCTCTACCAAAATGAAATCTGTTTATATCTGTGGCTAGCTATTGACAAGAATGCAACAATTAGATCATGTATGTGTTATGTATTGGCTCAGAGTTATAGATATTTTATGTTTTATTGCTGTTTTTGTTAATGTTGAGGTATTATTTATCATGTCTTTCTTTTTATTTCTATTTGTTTCATTTGTAACTCTATAATTATGCTGCTCCTTGTTCATTGTGGGTGGAGCACCAGAAGGTAGGACCACTCTGCTATCATTGCTCTTGACTCTCTGCATTGAAGTCTGAGGTCATCCTTATATAAAAGCCAATGTTACATTATGCGACTTCTAGTCATAGGTTATACCAGATTTGACAACCTTAGCTGCGGATCTTGTGACTAGACCACGTCAATTTAAATGATTTAAAATCATGGAGTGATTGTTTGTTGACCTTCCAGCGCAGCCACATTTGCCCCTTTTTCTGACATCGAATAGCATGCTGCTTGATGGAGCTAGTAATGTACAAATGGTTAACAGTTACAGCAAGTTCAGCCACAATCTCTGCTCTGTTTTTCTATTTTTCCATCCTGTTATGGTGCATAAAAACACAATACATCAGACAGACAAGACTCTCTTCTGTTTGTAAGATCCAGAACACCCGTGTTCCATGTTCCTTGCCACAGTATTCTATGCATTGCATTCTAGATGATAATTTATTGGTTGTCAGCTCTCATACACAAAGAGCCCGCCCCTACAACTAAAGACAAAATCAATCTTGTTTGATTTTATCATAGCTAGTTGCAGACTGGGCGGCATGGTGGTAGCGCTGCTGCCTCGCAGTAAGGAGACCTGGGTTCGCTTCCCAGGTCCTCCCTGCATGGAGTTTATATGTTCTCCCCATGTCTGCGTGGGTTTCCTCTGGGTACTCTGGTTTCCTTCCACAGTCCAAAGACATGCAGGTTAGGTGTATTGACGATCCTAAATTGTCCCTAGTGCGTGGTTGGTGTGTGTATGTGTCCTGCGGTGAGCTGGCCTTGTGCCCTGTGTTGGCTGGGATTGGCTCCAGCAGACGCCCGTGACCCTGTGTTATGATATAGCGGGTTGGAAAATGGATGGATGGATGGACGGATATTTGCAGACTTGTTGGAGTGAGTTGCTGGGTATGTCACATTTAGCAAGTGGATTCACAGAAGTGAAGATTGCTTTCAACTGACTAAATAACACAGGAGAAGAAGTTTTCTGTGCAGTTTTGTAATTGCTACTTTCAGTGTAAATTTACTGGTTATTTTCTTGCTTCTCAATAAGGATTCTGATTTTTGGATATCATTTTGGGAGTTGTTTACTTAGGATTGGCTTTTGAGACAACTCCTTGTTCCTTTTTTTGCTCCATTGTGATTTTCTCTGTATTTGTCTATTTTTTGTTAAACAAATCCTTGGTTTATAAAGATCCTGTTTGCCAATTTTATACAAATTGGTTATGTCTTTTCCCTCCTATGTTATGCTTTTTGATCTGTTTTGATACATTTGGTATTATTTTGCCAGCTTCCCACATATGGGGCCTGCTCTAGCTAAAGCTAACAGGTATTATTAGGGGCCTGGCTGAGTTCAAGTGAGCCTTTTCTGGGTAGATCAGTTAGGTTTCTGGCCTGCTCCCTTGCTTGTTTTAGGAGGCCCGTAGTGGAAAAAACTTTCCTTTGTTTTCAAATGTGGAAGTAACCCCCGAGGGATACAGGAATATTTCAATCAATCAGTCTTTATTCAGTCACAGATGAGTACGTGGATTCCATGTTGCAAGGCAGAAAAGCAAAGTTACCCTGGTTCAATCGACTTTTAATAATTTGCCTCCCTCAACCTTCCCCTTGCTTATCAATAAGCACAATATGTTTATCTAAGCATTTCATCTTACATTTCGTGCTTCGGCTAACCGTTTCTATTTTGTGTACATTGCAAAAGGGGCCCTAAAGAAGGAAAAGTCATCTTTCCTGTGTCTAATGGATGCATTCTTAATAAAGTTGTCCTCCTCGGTCAGCTTACTGCAACCAGTTTTATGACAGACACCTGTATAAATAACCTGCCATTATAACAAAACAGCCTTTAACCCTTAGTAGCTTGCAAACAGTTAAATTTTCTTTCACACAAATAAATCATTCTCAGATACCAGATGAAAAAGCAGAAAGATTCTTTATTTTCACATAGATATGCACAAATGTTTTAGTCCATGGAGTGAGCAATCATTAATACAATTGATTCCCTTTTATACTTTTCTATTACCATTACCTTATCTAGTACATCACGTCATCTGACTCTTAATATGCAGAATTCTATCATCTTAGCCAATCAGCTGGAGCCACCAGTAACTTCGTATACATGTCGATTCTTCTGATATGGTAAACATTACTTTGTTAATAGGGTTGTCCTATGGGTTTTCCCATTGATCGTACTACTGCTTCACAGTAGGGGTGTTTGGGCTTTCTCACTAGTATGTGTTCGATTTTTAAGGGGGTGTTCATTACACATCTACTTCATTTTAACCTTACCAACTATCTTGCTGGCTCCTTTAGATGAGGCAAAAGCCTCAGTGCCTAAGCTTTAAGCCGCATTTAATTTACCCTTTAATTACCTTCAGTCCTTTTCCTTTTAATAATCCATTGTTACAACTTCATTTAAGTATATGTTTATGTTAAATTGTAAAAATGGTCATGTATTAATTAAAAATATTTGATTAAATTCTATAAGCCTCATAACTGTTTGGCCTCGGTCAAAAAACTACATGTCACTACATTACATATGGCAGTGGGACAATGCTAGCACCAGCTTTAATGGCAGCTTATACAAGATCTCCATGATTTTACAACAGATAGTGAAATGTATTATAAAATGTCCAGAAAGAGCTAAATGTTAATTTTGCCTAGGTCAATAACTCTTTCAAATGTTGAACTAGTGAAGAGCTTTGGCCACCAGAGGTTTCTTTTCTTCAGGATTCCTTTTTGCTTTCATCTCTTTTGTTACCATTTGATCATAGGTACTGTAGAATGATGAACTAATTACTATATTCCATCAGCATTTATAGCAATGTTTCTGTGACACCCCGTGTAGTGGGAATTGGAATCACCAGCCTACACTCTAGGTGTCTAGTATGTGGGACCGAGCGTGACCAGGATGATGGTGTAAGACAGGGAGACACAGACACAAAAAGGGTTGGGGTTTTTGAAAAATAAAGTGAGGTTTTATTTACAGGTGCACTTAAAGAAAAAAATCAAAAAATATTGTCCTGCGGAATTTATATATATTAATACACAGTCCAATACCGCAAAGGACACTCAAAATCAATAATTAAAGGGAGCCCAAAATGACTATATACAGTATTTACAGTGCTTCTTGAAAGTCCCAAAAGAAAAAGTAAAATACACACAAACTAGTGAAATCCAAATATATACACAAAACAAAATGTGAAGCTGTCTTCCTCCACAGTGATCCAAGTTAGGAAGCTGCTCCTCCAAACAGTGTATAATACAGGATTCACCCAAAAATATTCAAAAATACAGAAAAAGTGTATATACAAAAATAAACAGTGCACCACTAACCTCAACCCAATAAATACCTCCACCAAAGTTAATCCAGAGATATTTATATGAAAAAATATTTACAAAAACAAAGCACAAGCCGTAATTCTGTTCTGCCAGGTCCCTTTCTCTAAGAAGATCTATTCAGAAAAGACCCCCTCTAGAGGCCACGATTCCCTTTTGTATTCGGCGCCCCTACGCTGACCAATTAAACCGCCGTACATCATCCCTCCCGGGGTACGCGATGACGTGAACGCGTTTGCGAAAAGGGGCGTCTACTTTCCCACATAATTACTATAAAAATCGAGCAGCCGGCTTTTCAGACGCGGACTGCACTTCATGCCTTAAGTGAACGTAAGCATTTTTCTATTTTTTTCTCCTTCCCCTGAGCTACAGCTCAGGCAACTACAAGCACGGGATCCCCATGCTAACCCGGGTTAAATAATATTAAGGCGCTTCACACTTCTTTTGCTACTTTAGAGTTATGATGTCGCGGGAGGCACACGCAGTGAGTGGAGGACCGACAACGCCATCCCGGCCGGTCAATGGCAAGGCTGTCTCTCCAATCTACATGAGACCCGCCGTGACACTCCCCAAAAGACGCTAATATCGTCAGTGAAGACGTCTTTCTGCACTATATAAATGAAAAAAGGTAAGTTTCCTTTCTTTATACCTTTTTTCCTCCAAACAAAAGCCTCCCTCTTTACCCAGCAGAGGACGCTTAACTAATTTTATTTACTTAATGGTAATGCCAGTAAGGCACATTACCACAGTTTCTCACACTGTGCACTGCACCACCTTGGAGAGAATCCATCATGCGGATATTACTGAAAAAATGCGGTTGTTGCTGTACAAGTGAGTTGTTGCAGACTACATGTTTTGATGTCAACAATGCACACAGAATGTACTCGTATTAACCACATGCTGTCTATTGTTTTCAAAGCCACAATGACATGCAGCTCTGTTGATCCCTCAAAAGGACCACTGTGTCAGCTAGAATCTCATCATGTCTTGCTGAAAATGTATTCTGTATAACATTCACAAGATTAGATGATATCTGAAAGAGTATGCAGCAAAACCCCTGGTCCAGACATTGGTCTTATTACGTCTGGACTACTGCAACTCTCTACTGGCAGAAACACCTACATGTGCTAACAAGCCACTGCAGGTGATTCAAAATGCAGTGCCACGTCTTGTGTTCAACTAACCAAAATGGGCACATGTCACTCCTTTTGCAGGTCATTCTATTGGCTATTGGTAGCAGGCATGCATTCAGTTCATTTTCCTGATGCTTGCCTACAGAGTAACCAGTGGGTCAGTGCCGATGTATATGGAGTCCTATGCTCTTTCTCGCCCACTCAAGTCTGCTAGTGAACAGTGTCTGGCGATACCACCTGCATCTGCCATTAAATCTTCTAGCTCGTGAAACAAACTGCCCACCTTTAATGTGTTTAAGAAACATTTGAAACCTCTCTTGGTTTGTGAATATCTACAGTAATTGTTAATGGCTTTGATACAAGGTTCTTGTAACTAAGGAAAGATTAACTAGTGTTGTGTTAGATCTCTTAACAGATTACCAACACTCCGGTATTTCATCTTTTTCCTTGGGTGGTAATTTTGTTAAGTTTTTTGTTACATAATCGTAATGTAGATGCCTTTCAATATGAGTATAAAACGTCTTTAAGAGAAACAGAAAAACAAATACAGAAAGTACGACAACAGTTCTTTAGGACTTCCTACCTAAAAGTGTTAATTGTTCTTTAATAAACTGAAATATAATTTGTAGAACTGTCCACATTTCCTTGGCAAGTAATCCTCCAAAGTGTGTTTCATGCAAGTTAAAATAGTAAAAAAAAAAAAAACTGTCTGGCCATGATACCTATTTTTTCCTTCATCATACAAAACTGCATACCAAGTAGCAAGTAGTGCAAAAAAACACTTGCACTGTTGGAGTTCTTCTCTGTGCTGTTGCCTGAATGCAGAAATAAACCACAGAGATGGCAAATAGTGCATTTCTTTTCAACATCCTACCTTTATAACACTAGGTTTTCAATGCTTGTCTTCAAAACCAAGTGCAGATCAAGAGTCAATGTTGAAAATAAGAATTGTACTGCTGTTTTTGAAAGACCACCCAGAACTGATGAATTATGTAAGATAAAGCAAGCCACCTAATCCAATAAAAAGTCAATGTATTTCTGCTCCCTTTATAAAAATCATATAAATGTGTACTTTCTGAAAATCATTTTATTTCTACTTCGTAAAGATTCTAACTATTTTTTAATTATTATTTTTTTTAATTTCATATTTAGATAATTTTAGAAAAATATATTGTGTAGTATTTTCCCCACAGTCTTGCAGGGCTTAGAAAATGGTATGGTATTAGTATAGTATCTTACATTTTGATTGAGCTTTTACAAGTATTCTTGTTTTGAAAGTCTTTAAGAAAAGGCTGGATTACTTTGTTTTTATTTTAATCTAATATTTACCTTTCAAGTATATAATATTTTGTACAATACCACACTTCCATAGAACTTGTTTGTGACATGGGTAGGATTGTACTAAATTTAAGAGGTTAAAAGAGACCTGGAACCAAAACAACCCCTGATTTATAGAATACATTTATTCATAACAACAACAACAACAACATTTATTTATATAGCACATATTCATACAAACAGTAGCTCAAAGTGCTTTACATAATAAAGAATAGAAAAATAAAAAACACAATATGAAAACAAAATAAATCAGCATTAATTAACATCGAATAAGAGTAAGGTCCAATGGCCAGGGGGAACAGAAAAAACAAAATAAAAACTCCAGACGGCTGGAGAAAAAAAAAAAAAATCTGTAGGGATTCCAGACCATGAGACCGCCCAGTCCCCTCTGGGCATGCTACCTAACATAAATGAAACAGTCCTCTTTGGATTTAGGGTTCTCACGGAAAGGCTTGATGATGATGGTCACGTAGAATTCTGCCTTTTAGTCCATCCATCATTGTTGGAGCATTATGAAGCTTTGAGTAGGTGGAGGTGGCGCAGGCCACCACCACAAAGAAACTGGAAAAAGAAACAGAAAAGAGAGTAGGGAATAAGAATAAGAATATATTCTTCATTTATGGATCCTTGTTTTTCTAATTATTATTATTATTGCACAACCAAATTTTATTAGCTTCTGTTTTAATCTTAACAATTATATACAGTATTGTAACCAGTGGGATGCACCATTGAGCCCCAAATCCAGGACACAATCGGGCCAGACACAGTTCCAGCTTCAAATAAAAGTTCTTTTACTAATCACAGTTTACCTTCAAGTACCAAATATAAAGTCCAAATATTACAACCAAGTACAATAAACCATCGTTTCTTCACCCCATCTGTTCTTCCAGGCAAATTTTGTCCTTTTACTCCCAACTTACATGGGTATGGCAGAGTGGTTCCTTTTACAGAAGACCTGGGAGTTCTTCCATTGTCAGGGTATAGCCCATAGAAAGCACTTGCAGATCAGCCAAAAGCTCCTTAAAGAAGGGAGAACATGTCTTGGCAGTGTCCCCAACAAGGTTGCCCTTCCAAACTTCAGGTCCCATGATACCCTGAGAGTGTCCAAACTGGAACCAGACCAGAGATCCACTAACATCTCCTGTGATGGCGGATAAACTGTCTATTCATTATAGCCTGACTGGAATAAGAAACAGTAGCCACCCCGACTGGGTTGCTTCACCTATTATAATTTCCATCCATTATGGTCTACCGGCCAGGGAAGGCATCATTCTTCATCCCATTAGGTATATCAGTCCATTCACTCTAGCACTTACAATATATATTGTTTAGGGTGAATTCATTTTGTTTTTTTGGAAAGTATTTTGAACACTACATAAATAAATACATTCAGTATTATAGTTGTTGTATTCAGTGATCAGTTTCCCTTTGAGGCTTATAAACAATGGAATAAGCCTTGTAGACAATATGGACAATGGTGCAATCAAGAGCGTTATTCAGTGAAATGCCATGCTAGTGAGGGGCAGTTATGATAAGGAATTCATTAGAATATTAGTAAAATTGTGACAAGAACAGGCTATTCAGTCCAATAGCATCAAGTCAAGATCCAAAGGTCCCTAAAGACTTGCTTGACACTACTTGATAATTTATTCTATGTCTCTGTCGTTCTTTTTGTGAAGAAAAACATCCTACATTTTTGTAAAATCTGCCCTTAACAAGTTTCCAACCATGTTCCCATATTCTTGTTAAATTAATTTTAAAGTATATTATAAGAAACGGTAGACATCCGTGAGAGTCTCAGAGTAGGGCCTCTGACCCTCTACATCAAGAGGAGTAAATTGAAGGGGCTTGGTCATCAGATACGGATGCATCCTGGACACCTCTCTGTGGAGTTTTTACGGGCACAGACAGCTGGGAGAAAACCCCAGGGAAGACCCAGGGCTCACTGGGAGGAGTATACCTCCCAAATGGCCTGGGAGTGCCTTGGTATCCCACAGTATGAGCTGGCAAGTGTGGCTACAGAAAGGGATGTATGGGCCTCACTACTAAGACTGTTGGATCTTCTGTAGTAATTCATTTCATAATTTTAAACACTTCAATCATTTCCCCTCTTAATCTCTTAGTTCAAACTGAAAAGGTTTAATTCCTTCAATCTCTCATCATATCTCATACCTCTTACCCAGATTCACAGTCGTTGCTCTTCTCTGGACTTTCTCTAGTGTGTCTATTTTGTAATATGCACACCAAAGCTGAACACAGTACTCTAAGTAAAGCTTCACTAATGCATTATACATCTTAAGCATAACCTCCTTTCACTTGTAATCCAACGTATCGTAATATTTAACCTAACAGCATATCAGCTTCCTTGATTGCTTCTGTACCCTGTTTGGATGTAGACTGTGACAAGTACACTGTGACTCCTAGGTCCTTTTAATAAGGTGTACTTTCAGGTTTTAGAGCTCTCATTGCGCTTTCTAATATAACATTTATACCTACTACGTGTAATAATTTACCTTTACTTACTTTAAATTTCATCTGCCACAAATCTACCCAAGACTGTATGTTGTCCAAGTCCCTGTGTAACAAACTGATTCTACATTACCAGCCCTTCCACCTAGTTTGCCTTTTTTTTTAAAAACTTTTATTTTGCATATATATTTTTATTTTTAGAATATGTTACAAAATGTTACATTGCTTTAGACTATCTATGTTGAAGACTGCTTTTGTATATAGTCTTACAGTCAGTATAGAGTGGTTTGCTTTTCTCTTCCATCTCTCATGAAACGACAGGACAATTTAAAGGAGCAACTCTTGACCAATATAAACTACAGCCCTTTCTGAAGAGATTCAGCAATTACTGAATATTCTCTGAATTTCAAGTACATAAAGTTTATATATATATATATATATATATATATATACATATTTTTTTTAATTAACATTTTATTGAATTTATAAAATCAAATAACATTCCATACAAGCAAGTCAAATTTTGCAGAACTAGATTAGAATCAAATCAACCCCCAACCATGAGAGCTAGGCCAACAGAGTAAAACTTTAATAGTAGGAAAAATAAATAAATAAGAAGGAGAAGTGAATCCGCTTCCTCAATTTAATTGCTTATTCTAAAATATTATTGATTAGATCCTGCCAGGTTCAAAAAAGTTTTGGACAGATCCTTTAAATAAGAATCTGATTTTATCAAATTTCAAATAATATATAACATCAGTTACCCACTGACTTAAAAGAGGTGGGCTAGGATTCTTCCAGATGAGTAAGATAAGCCTATGTGGCAATAGAGAAGTAAAGGCAATTATAATTTTTTTGTCCTTCTCCACTTTAAGCCCCACTGTGAGCCCACCAAACACAGCTGTGAGTGGATTAGGAGGGATTGTGACACCAAGGCTGTCTGAAAGGCATTTAAAGATATTGGTCCAAAATTATGTTAATTTGGCGCACGCCCAAAACATATGGTCCAACGAGGCTGGAACTCGATTGCAACGTTCACAGGTTGGATCTTGCCCTGGAATCATTTTGGATAATTTTAAACGAGACAGATACTTTTAAGTTGAATAATCATATGCCTTGCGCATATGGAGCGAGAGTGAATTCTGTGAATTGTTACCTTCGACTCCTTTTCTGAAAAGCGATCCTTTTCCCACTGTACTCTGAGATCTTTGAAAGGGAGGGACTTTACATTGTTTTTATATATAACAAAAATGCTGTCTGAGTACTCAAGGCTGATCAATATTTTTTCTGGAATTTAGGTACGTGGGAGGTGAGGAAAATTGGGCGAAGACGTTGTCTATGTACAGTTCTCTAAGTGATTTAATCCCAAACGTTTTCCAGAAATTAAAAACTACGTACGTTTGAGAAGGTGGAAAAAGGTGGTTATCATGTAGAGGTGCCACAGATAAAAGCTTCTCTATCTTGATGTACTTCCTACATTGGTTCCATATTCTGAATGAATGAAGCACAATTGGGATCTCAGTATATTGGCGATAACTTGTATTTATTGGGGTACAAAGCAAGGAACATAAAGAAATACGGCAGGATTTTATTTCTACTGCGCACCAAGCCTGTGTATGTTCATCTATTTGTGTCAATGTCCAGGTTTTTATAGCTTGTATATTTGCCACCCAGTAATAAAACAACGTTAGGTAGAACCATGCCACCATCTGTCTTAGGTCTTTTTAGGGTCGCTCTTTGGATGTGTGGATGTTTTGAATTCCAAATAAATGAGGTTATGATTGAATCTAACTTTTTAAAAAATAATTTATTGATGTATATTGGAATACATTGAAATAGAAAAAGAATCTTAGAAAGGATATTCATTTTGACAGTGTTAATACATCCAGCTAAAATGAAGGGTTGACCATCTATGCAAGTCTTGCTTAACTTTTTCCATGCAGACAGCAAAATTTTGTTGATAAAGAGCTTTGTGATTACATGTGATATTTACCTCTAGGTATTTAAACTGATCTGCGATGATAAAAGGGAAGGTGTCCAATCTAATATTGTGTGCTTGAGAGTTTACTGGAAAGAGCACACTTTTATTCAAATTAATTCTGAGACCAGAAATCTTTTGAAATTCTGTTAGTGCTGTTTGGACGGCAGGCACAGTAAGTTGTGGAGCTAATATATACAGTACCATATCATCTGCATCTGCAAGTCCTTCTCTGATAATCCCCTTTATCTTTTCAACAGTAAACTGTCAGTGGCTCAGTGGAGATTGCAAAAAGCAGTGGTGACAGGGGGCATCCTTGTCTAGTACCAAGTTCTAGTCTGAAATAGTCTGAAATAATATTGTTAATACAAACTGAAGCTTCTGGACTGGTATACAGTTGTTTGATCCATGCACAAATGTTCGGGCCAAACCTAAATTTCTCCAATGTAGTGAAAAGGTAGTTCCATTCAACCGTATCAAATGCTTTTTATTCATCCAATGATAATAATATCTCTGGGGTGTTAGACTTTGTGGGTGAATATATTACATTAATCAGACATCAAAGATTGGAAGCTGTCTGCCTTTAATAAATACAGTTTGGTCTTGTGATATTACCAAATGGAACACTTTCTCAATTCTTCTAGCTAGGACTTTGGAGAGTTTCTTAACATAATTACTCAGAAGATAGAGTGGTCTGTATGATGCACATTGTAATAAGTTCTTATTTTGCTTGGGAAAGATGGTAATTAATTCTTGGCGAAAAGTATGAAGTACAATTTTATTGTCTCTAGGTTCTGTAAATGTTGCTAATAAAAGGGGAGCTAACTTAATTGAGAATTTTTTATAAAATTAGACAGGGTAGATATCAGGGCCTCCTGCTTTCCCAATCTAAAGTGAGTTTATAGCATCCAGAAGTTTATCCAATTCCTCTGCACTGAGAGTATCTAGTTGTGGTATCTGTAATACATCCAAAAACACATTAAGTTGTGTCTTGTCTTCTGTAGACTGAGTAGAGTTTATAGTTTATAGTAGTCTCTAAATGTGTGCATTATATTTTTATGGTCAATGAGTTTGCCTCTGTCTGTGTTGGTAATTGCTGGGATTGCATTGCAAACTTCCTGCTTGTGGATTTGATGAACTAAGATCTTATTAACTTTCTCTCCATGTTCATAGTAATGAGGTCTTGATTTAAAAATGAGTTGTTTTGTTTCTTTAGTTGTCAAAAGGTTGAGTTCTGTATGCAGAGCTTGTCTTTTTTTATGAAGTGCCTCATTTGAACACCTGCCATGTTCTTGATTTATCCTGGTAATTTCACTGATTAGCTCTGATACCTTCTTGGTTTCCAATTTATTTTTGTAGGAAAGAAATTAAATAATCTGTCCTCCTTTAGAGTTTCCCAGATTATTCTCTCAGTGACCTCTGAGGATGTATTTGTCTCTAAAAAAATTGATTTGCTTGGATATAAATTCTGTGCAGTTCTCGTCTGCTAATTAAACTGGGTTAAGACACCAGCTACGAGATGAGTATGTGGGGCATAGTGATTTAAGCTCCATAATCAAAGTGGCGTGGTCAAAGATAACACTAGCATTGTACTTACAAGATTTGATCGTAGGCAAGAAATTGTTATCTATAAAGAAATAATCAATTTTTGAGTAACAATGATACACTGGTGACTAGAAGGAATATGCTCTTGAGTTTGGGTTTAAAAATCTCCAGGGGTCTGATTAGCTGTGATCAGTTACAAACTGTGTAATTGTTTTGCTGTCTTCGGTCCTGTGGCAGGAGACCTATCTAGGTCTGGATTTAAAACACAATCAAAGTCCCCAGCCATTATAATTTTATGATTGTTCACATTGGGAATGAATGCAAATACACAAATTAGGTGTGTAGATATTTATCAAATTCATTTTACAGTTAAATAAATTGCCCACGATGATCATATTTCTCCTTTCAGGATCAGGTACTACATCTGATACTACAAACAAGATTGTTCTATGTATAAGAATTCCCACACCTCTAGTTTTCTTTGTAAAGCTGGAATGGAATATTTGACCAGTCCATTTCTCTGTGCAGCTGAAACTGATCCATGCTTAATAATTGGATCTCCTGTAATAATATTATTTTAGCGTTTAGACCTAATAGGTGAGAGTATACTTTCTTTTTCTTTAATTCGTGATTGAGACCTTTAACATTCCAGCTCATGGATTTAACTGTTTGGTCATGGAGACATTGCTTCTGAACTTTTGTTGTCATTTTGCAGTCTTAATTTAAGATTTAAGTACATTATTACATAACACAGCTTTGAACTTAATTTCCAATTTTTCCGGGAGTTATTGCCGTGAAGCTATTGTTATATTGGCACTTACAAGTATAAGGATTAAAAGGATAGATTAGAAATAGCTTGCTCTTTTTCTCTCACCCCTTTGTCCCCTGCCTCCTCATTTTACCTCCCTACATGAGGCTAGACCACACTTCACAAAGTCCCAGTCCTCTGACAGGCCCCTAGCAGCAGTGTATAACGATTAAAATAAAGATATCTGTTGACAATACAGTCCAAATACTATAAGCATAAAACATAATCTTGAACATTCTTGAGAGAGTAAACCCAGGGAATGATGTTAAACAGTAGCTTTGGATAAGCAGATAATGTTTGATAGTTAGCCCTAATACAGTAAACCAAGGGTATGATATTAAACAGTCCCCTACAAAAAAAACACATACATACATACATACACATATATAATTCTAATTTAAACATAAACAAAAAGTGGCTGAGAAGGAAATCTTTATATATAATATGCTACCATGGCTGTTTGTTCTTCTGTCCATGATTTTAAATCACCTGTAGCTCACAAACTGTTACCTATTAACCTGAAATTTGGTACACTTAATCAGTTTTAACGCGAAAAGATGCAGACGAAAGAAGAGAAGAAGCGTGCCGCAAGGGTGGAGAAAAGAAGAGCTGCTCAGGAAGCAGCAAGCGCATCAACCTCTGAGCAAACAAAAGCTAAATGTACAGAGAAAGAGTATGAAAACTATGAATGCTCAAGTCAAGTGTATTCACTGCATGTTATTGTGCAGTACACTGTTACTGGTAGGATCTATAATTACGGTACCAGTATCATTGCAAGTGGATCAAACAGCAGGTAACAAGGACCGGATGCAACTTATGATTGTATTTCAAAAAAGTGTTGGGATCAATTTTCTTAGCTCTTTTTCTTCTTCCTCCATAGAAGTAAAATGTAGAGCTTGCCTTGAATGTCCTCTTTCAGTTTGGCAGGGTACAAAAGGCTGTATCTGATCTTGGCTTTCCGTAAGTGTTGTTTAATGTTGTAAAATGCGGCACATTTGGCAGCTGTTGAGAGTGAGAAATCATGGAAAATGCAAATGTAACCAGCTTATTTATTATATTCTTGTCCAGATCATTTATTATATAAAATCAGTTATTAATTCATGTTACTAATCATATATGTTTTCATTGTACGATTGTTTTGTAACCTACAAGTAAAGGCAAAAGTCATTGTCAAAGATAAGAAAACAAATGCACCACAGCATACAGTAAATCAGTGTTCATGTATCTAATTTTGAACCCAAATTAATTTTAATTACATAGCTTGTTTGAAATTTATGGGTAATTTATTCTATTTAAATTAGAATAAAATGAGAGAAAGAATATAAGAAAAATCATACAATTAAAAAGAAAAAGATCAGTGTGTAAACCAAAAGTGCAGACAAAGCTTTGAAACAGGGTTTTAAGGTGTTGATCTTATGAGCCTATGACAAAAGAAATACTTTAAGGTGCAAATTAAGAACAAATTAACAGTAAGCAAACAAATAACAAATTGGCAATAAAACATAAAATAATTGGCTTGGAGAGCAAAAAGAGTAACTGTTTAAGTATGTAAGTATGTAAAAATACATTTATACAGAAGGGTGCTGGCCTGAGCCTATTTGGCATCCTAAGCGGGGTTTACAGATGTCGCTCCTCATTTTCCATAGCAGGTAGTTAGTATAATTAGACTTGAACGACCTTTGGGAGGGAGTGGGGCCTTTGTGCATACATCACACTTTAATAGTTCTAAATCTAGAAAGATTTCTCAGCTGGAAGAGAGAACAACGAGTGTGAGACCTGACATGGGCTTCAAAGGTTGAGATCAAAAGGTTGAAATCAAAACTGACACCTAGGTTAGGATGTCATCAAGGAGCGGCAAAGATCAAAACCTCAGTCTTTCTCTGGATTGAACTGTAAATGTTTGGCAGATAAGCTATTATTAACTTCCAGCAGACAGTTTACTTAGTTTCAAAATTTCATGCTATAAATGTTGAACTTAAAAAGTGCATTGAAATCATTTACTTCACCATTCACTTCATGTAGAGCTACTATGGCTCAGGCGTTGGTTCAACACAGTTTCTTAACTAAAAGTCAATTTTTGTTTTCAATGAAATGCCTCCTTAGTTACTTGGTTTACCTAGAATCTCATAAATTGATACTAACAGGGATTATGCATCATTATGAATATTAAAATTAATCTTATTGCTGTCATACCATTTAGTGAACACATTTTTATTCAATTATTTTTTCTTTTTCCACTTACTTAAAAGAGAAGCAATTAAAGCCTCAGTAGCCTCTTAACAAATTAAATATTCTTTGTAAAGAGCTAAGTAGCAAACAGCAAAAAAGCCAATTTAGTTTGTTGATTATGAAGCACCTTAAGATTCTCTGCAAATACAGCTTATGTAACATTCTTACAAGACAGAAAAATAAAGCATGCATCTACATGTAACTGGCAATTACAAAACAATTACAGGGCATTTCTAGATCCATGTGAAATACAATTGTGAGGCTTTGAAGTAAAAAATGAGGACTCTGAAGCAGAGTAAGTGAAGGAAGGATGTTCTGTGTTTCAAATTTGTGTGTGATTGTGCCATGACATATTAAAAGAGGATTGCAGTAACATTATTACAACCTCCTAAAGACTTCTGGAACATTTTAAGAGATCAAATGTCCAGTTCCAATTCAATGATTTGACCACATGACATAATACAGCCAACTTTACATGCTGAAAGTGTAACCTTAACCTTCTTCTTTCAAAGAAGTAGGTAATGCCATTTCACTGACTATCATTTTGCCTAAAAATCAAAGTGATGGATCCATGTTTTATCCCCAGTATTGTTCTATTAAATAGGCAGAAACTCAACAAATCATCAGGACTAGATAGAACACATCCTCAAGTCCTTAAGGATGTTAGAGAGTACATACTGTATATAACAGTTTTAGAAAATCACTGCACAATGTGGAAATTCCTAAGGACTGGGAAATATCAAATAATATTTTATTAAATAGAAATGGTGATAAGGCAGATCCAAGTAACTGTAGGCCAGTAAGCTTACTTGCATAACAGGTAAATTAATGGGAAGAACTATTAAAAAGAGGATTGAGCAGCACATTTCTAGAACAGGAGTTTTAGTGCACAGTTAGCATGAGCTCAGATGATGGAGGTTGTGTTTGCCTAATATGCTAGATTTGTACGAGGAAGCAGCAAAAGGATACAATCGGAGTGCTGCATATGATATAATTTAGCTGGATTTTCAGAAAGCATTTAATAAAGTCCCACATGAGAGGTTGCTTTACAAACTAAAAGAATTCGGGGTTTAGAGTTGTAGAGTATAAATGGGTGCAAAATTGGGTAAAACCCAGGAAGAAGAGGGTTATGGTACAAGAAACTCTTTCTAAATTGAGTGATGTTAAGAGGGATGTCCCATAGGGCTCAGTGCTACAGATGCTGCTGTTTTTAGTATATATATATATATATATACTGTATATATATATATATATATATA
>JANRMT010062812.1:8475032-8555551 GCA_026402145.1 Polypterus bichir lapradei
ATATATTGCTCAGAAAATTAAAGGAATACTTTGCTGCCGGGTATCTATACTGATATGGACTGGGTAATGTGTTAGGAACAAAAAAGGATACCATATCATTTGATGAAAATTATCAACCTGCAGAGGACTGAATTCATAGACAACCCAAAAATAACAGTGAAAAAATGATGTGGCAGGCTAGTCCATTTTGTCAAAATTTCACTGCAGCAACTCCAAATCGTATGTATGGCCCCCATATGCTTGTATGCTTGCCTGCATTCTATGGTCCTGTCCAGCTCTCCTAGAGTAACTGCCTGTCTCCTGGAATCTCCTCCATGCCCTTGAGACTTTGCTGGGAGACACAGCAAACCTTCTGGCAATGGCACGTATTGATGTTCCAATCCTTGGTAAGTTGGACTACCTTTGCAACTTATGTATGGCATCAGGTATCACCTCATGCTACTAGTAGTGACACTGACTGTAGCCAAACATAAAACTAGTGAAAAAACAGATGTCAGTGGCCTACACTTTTTAAAACATTCCTGTTTTGGGGGTTGTCTCATTGTTGCCCTTCTAGTGCACCTGTTGTTAATTTCACTAACACCAAAGCAGCTGAAACTGATTAAAAACCCCTGTACTACTTAACTGACCAGATCAATAGCCCAGAAGCTTCACTGACTTAATGCTACACTATGATTAAAAAGTGTTCCTTTAATTTTATACATGTAAAATATAACATATATATGTAATATATATTATATATATATAATTGTGGAGGCTGGCACAGACACAGACAGGCAGACATGTTCATATCACCCACAAACACGTTTATTTACAGTAATATCAGTCACAAAGTGCACCACAAAACCCCCCAAAGTCCTGGCCACACAATGCCTTACTTCGTTCAGGCCTCCTCCTTGCCTCCTTTCTTCCAGCTCAGTCCACTCCGCTCCCGACTCTCGCCCTGAATGAAGGGAGGCGGCCCCTTTTATTATCACCCGGATGCTCCAGGTGGGTTCCGGCAATCTTCCACGGACACACCCCCGTGTGGCAGAAGTGCCGGCTGCAACCCTGGAAGCACTTTGGGTGTCCCTGCTCCTCTTCCCTCCAGCACTTCCTGGTGTGGCGGAAGTGCTGAGGTCCAGGGCTCCAAAGGCATGGGGGCACCCCTTGGCGGCGACCACGTGCCCCTACAGGGTGGAGCTTCAAAGCTCTGTACCCGTGGCCCCCAAAGGAACCAGGGCAGTCACCCCCAGATGGTCTGGGGAAGGCACAAGCCCTCCTCCGGTCCTCCTGGGCGTCCCGGCCGGGTCGCCACCCCAGCCACCTCTGACATAATATATATGTATAAATGATCTGGATAGGAATATACATAACAAGCTGGTTAAATTTGCAGATGATATCAAGCTAGGTGGATTGTCAGATAATTATGAATCTGTTGAATGATACAGAAGGACTTGGACAGCATACAGGTTTGGGCAGACAGTTTCTTCCGCTACACCTGGAAGTGCTGCTGGAAACGAGTAATCAAGCACCTGAAGCACTTCTGGGTGCCTTATAAAAGGAGACAGCAGCCACTCAGGAAGCCAGAGTCAGGAGGAGGAGGAGGAAAAGAGTAGAGAAGGAGTATTGTTTGTATGCTGTGCTTTGGACTGTGTTGTGCCTGTGGGAAACGTGGAAGACGTTTCCCATGAGAAAATGAAAAAAGAAAATCTGAGTACCTTGAACTTGTGTTCTGTGCTTGTCTGTGTTGGGTTAAGCTGGCAGTGCCAGCCTGGTGGGCCACGCTGTAAACAAAAAAATTAATAAAAAATGTGTGAACAGTTGTGTTGTATTTCTTGTTGTTGGCAACCTTGGATAAAAGAGCCAGCCAAATGTAAAGTAGTAATAATATAAAATTATTTGAAAACGCACTCCAAAATTGAGAGAAAAAGAATAGATCATGTACAAAATATAAGCAAGGCATGGCATATGAGGTTTGTATTATTTTGCATGTAGCATTTTCCATTATAAAGTCATCAGACTCAAATTTCAGCTCCTAATATGCCAGTGACACACAAACAACTGAGTCATTGGATCTCTGACATTTTGACATGCACTCATATTTGTTGGGATCCAAATATAGAGCTGCATTTCAAAATGAAACAGCACTTGGCAGCTTGTTCAATTTAAAATGTGATGTGAACTATTCATTTCTAATGTTTTTAATGTACATGTTATAATGTTAGCCTGGTAAAAAGATGCCCCTTTGATCATAATGGAATTTATTATCAAGGGACTTTAGTGATCTTATTTTTTTTCGCACAACAAAGCAATTGAAATGCTGAGAGACTTTAAATAAATGAAAAGTATTTATGATTCCACAATTACAGTTATTTTCAAGATGAAAATGATTCAGTTTTAAGCTTAGTTGAAAGACAATGCTTTATGCACAGCTTAAGGGGATTTATGGTAACAGTGTAAGATTATTATTGTTTACAATGGAAGCTTAATAGGCCATGTCTGCCTTTAATAAGGATACTGAAGCCAGTGATTAAAAAAAAGATGTAAACCATGGAACTCGGAATATGAACCACGCTTCAAAGGTTTTGATTTACCAAATCTAAAAAGCCACTGTTAGGTGGTAGTGGAGAATAAAAGACAGCAGTGTGGTAGCATGCAGTGAAAAATCAATCCGCTGTAGGCATTTTGTGCATGTAATATGAATATTGGAGACTGAACAGCAACCAAGTCATTTTCTTCCTCTCCCCAGTGCAAGTACATCACATTTGTCAAAATTGCTTTTAAGCATAAACCAACAACTGATCAATACATAGCTTGCCCTACTTTTACCATTTTTTTCCATCATATTGCAAAGTTAAAAGGCAAACTTATGAACTTTTTTTTTTTTGCTAAAAAAATCATGAATGTAAAATTTAATTATGAATATCACGCTTCAAACACTGGAGTGCTGTTATAAATAGCAGTTCTGATTTCAAATATTTATGAAGGATGGATGAAGACACTTTTGTCAGCATAAGTAAAGTTTAATGTTCTACAAGTGCTGTGTTCTGTTTTGCAAGATGCCAGTAAAACCCATGTAAATTGTGCTTTTTATTATAACTAAAATAAATATTTATTAGTTTCTATGTCCACTTATTACATACCCATTCAATGCACAGCATATCATTACTTAATTGCTAGAGGTTCTATTTCAGCTCTTTTGTTCCTTGTTCTACTTTTCTAGTTAACCCTGTCTTGGCCTAGAGATTTGAAAAATGTTCAGTAATAAGTTAAAAAAAGAAGTTGTACATACCAATCAATTCTAAAAAATTCTCAGGATAGAGTTGCAGGAACTCTGTTAAAATACTTGTAGACAGTCAAACAAGGCTAAAGAAGGTGTCAGGATGGCACATGGCAGGGTTAGAGACCTCTAAACAAAAGCCAGAGCCAGAGTGCCATACACAACACCTTTCTTCTGTGGCCACTAGGCAGCAGCAAGAGTGTGTTATGGGTATTAGGCGGAACAAGTGTGAGAGAGAAATGACCAGGCGGGAAGCAAGCAATGCTTCTCAGGACACGAGGCAGCAGGTGACCCCGTAGGCAGGAGGATTTGATCCTTCCTTGTAAAGGAAGCAAGGCCAGAGAGGAAACATCAGAGTAGGTAGTAGCTCATGGCCTCTTAGGTGTACATGGTCCCTGAAGGGAAACTAGGGAGCCATGCTGGTTATTTTACCAGTTCAGTTGCTATGAAAGTTGGAACTTTATAACATTTTCTAGGGTTTAATCAACTTTTGTTTGGGAGTTGAATCTGATGAGACTATAATAGGACTCTTTGGCCATTACTGTGTAAAATACTTAGTAAATACAGAATCTTCAGCCAAGTTAATATACATATAATGACTCTGAAGCATTTCAAACACACCAATAACCATATAGATAAATGGTATAATCCACAAACATACTTCTTCCATTAAGTATTATGTCTGGCATTTTCTAACCCACTTAGCCCTGAAATGGGTTGCAGGGGATGCTGGAGCCTATCCCAGCTAGCATAGGCTGCAAGGTAGGAACAAATCCTGGACTGGCCAGTCCATCACAGGGCGAGTGTTCACACACATGCACACACACTGTCCAACCACCCACTAGGGCCAATTTAGTGGGAGGAAACTGGAGCACCCGGAGGAAACCCATGCAGATCTGGGGAGAACATTGAAACTTTTTGCAGGGAGGACCCAGGACATGAACAGTGGTCTCCTTACTGCGCGGCAAAAAAAGTTAATTATTCCAAGTTATGGATGAATACGTGGTTAAAAGAAATAAGATTTCTTATATGTGAACTGTTATCAGAGAACAAAATATAAAGTTAGATGTTATATATGATCTAATTTTCCAATTTAAGTGTGTTGGTGCAAATTAAGTCAGCATGCCCTAGTTTAACAGACAGAGATTTTCAAGTAATTTTTGTTCTTTTCTCCATCAGACTAAACAACTTGTTTAGAATACTGTAAGCCAAATGCTGTATAGCATAAAAAACACATTCCCACCATGAAACATAGTGGTGGCAGCATCAGTGTGTGGAGATACTTCTCTGCAGGAGGCTCTGGAAGAAGGTAAAATGAATGCAGTAAAATACAGAGTCATCCTGGAGGACAACTTGATGCAGTCAGCAAGAAAACTGTCCCATAAGAGAAAATGTATTTCCTAGCAAATCAAAAAAACAAACCTAAGGAGAAGGACAGATATACACAGGAATCATTTAAAATTGAAAATGTCAGTGTCCTGGGGCCTCATGTATAAACTGTGCGCATGCACAAAAATGTTGCGTACTCCCATTTCCATGCTCAAATCGCGATGTATAAAACCTAAACTTGGCATAAAGCCACGCACATTTTCACGCCAGCTAAATGCTTGGCGTATGCAAGTTTCAGCTCAGTTTTGCAAACTGGCGGCACACAACGTCAAAGCAGTGCTTTTGTTCCAGTGTGGTTTCCCTTTCTTTTTTAGATGCACATCCCAGATGTGGCTTTATAAATACACTGAAATTAACCACATATTGTTTATTAGTTTAAGGCATCTGATTGTAATTAACCTGTAACAATATAGTGGTCCATGGAATGGCCAAACTATTCCAAATACCATAGCTGCTTTAGCATTGTTACTCTCAAGTATTTATCTCACTGTATCTAAGTGTGGAATCACAGCTCTACAGCAGCTGATCGGTATATAGCATCAAGCTCACGCTGCCCTCAGCCATGCAGTAATTGAACTGCTCTCATACGACAGACACTTCAGAGCCTTTCCTGTACAGACTTCGCGGTTCAGAAACAGTTTCAAGTGCTCCTTGTAGAACTGTTTGTACTTATAAGTACAATTATCGCACTGTAAACTTGCAATACAGTTATAATATTGCACAACCTGAGCCACTTTATAAAGCGTGTATTTGCATATGACGATATCATTTTCAAAATGAAATGCAGCAAAATATGTTTATTACATTATACAGATAAAATGTTAACCTCATTTAAATAATTTATATTGTTAATAATTAAACATGGGAGGACACAGTGTTGCAGTGCTAGCTAGTTCAGGGATTGTTCCTGCCTCGCGCTATATTCTTGCTGGGGCTGGTGCGAGCCTGGAAGGATAGATGGATAGAATAATTAAACATGTACTACGAAGATATTTCAATGTTCCTTAAAAGTTTTGAAGAATCGGTATTCTCAGCTTACAGATGGCTTTACATCTAATACAGAGCTGATTGTGTGGCGATTGGTTATTTGTAGAAAGAAAAGCAAGGACAAGAATTGGGTGCCAACTCGTCACTATCACTGCGGCACCGTGTTCCCATGTTTAATACATACTTTAATTCCTATTATCATGAAAATGATATCAAGTATACATCTCAGTATTTAAATTATTCAGAGAACTGTAATATCATGAATGTAATGGATTCTGTGTCCTCTCAGTGGAAGAGAAAGCCTGTTTAAGAAGCACGGAGTGATTCACACACATAGAGCACATAGAAGAACAAATACAAAACAAAGCATTTAACGTGCTACTTTAGTTACGATGAGATTTGAGAAAATAGAAAATTAAATGGTTTTAAGATGAAGTTTATGATGTTCAACTTTAATGACAACATAAACTACCTCATTAAAGTGGAAATTTCAAGATTAAACTTGAAATTTCGAGCTTTTTTTCCCACTGTGTCCCTATTTTTTTTCTTTTCTCTGTACCCTAATAAGCTTTCATATGACATTCAGACGGTGGGCTACGACTCGCCTTTTCATGGCGACTTTGATATCTGACATTTTATTTTGGGTACCGTGTGACTTGGTGAACTTGAGGTTTTGACGTTCTCCTACACTCTATGTCACTCAATCAACTTCCTTTTGTTGTTTATACCACTGTTTAAACCAACAAATAGTACGTTTTTCCTTGCCTCCACTTGGCATTCGCTGGAATTCTTCTGTTTTCCCCGGTGTTTTTGCCATTGCCTTTTCACAAAACGCTGAACTTAAGGGCTATATTGATTTGCATTTTCAAAGAAGTATAAATCTGGGAGGAGTTGGGGAGTGGCAGCAGGCGCATGCACGTTAGTTACTTTTCACGCTGACCAGGATTTATGGAGCAAAAGAACATGGAAGTTGGCGAACGCACAGATTTATGCATCTGGATTTTTTTTGTGCGTACACAAATTTCCGCTTTTGTCCATATGCCATGTTTTAGTGTGAATTCTACTCACACCGGTATGCATGAGGCCCCTGGAGTGGCTGAGTCTGAAGTGTCCAGATGTGCCAAGCTCATAGAGACCAATCCACACAGACTCAAGGCTGTTATGGCTGCCAAATATGCATCTTCTAAATACTGACTTCTTAGACAATCAATTATTTTTTGTTTTACATTTGTAATTAATTTAGATAACCTTGTACAGATCTGCTGTTTTTTCATAGATATTGTAGGTTATTTTATATTGTTAATAGTGCTGGGTCAGAAAATTCTCCTAATGTAAAGATTCATGATGGAATTGAACCTGCTTTTTCCAAAATTGTACATTTATATTTGACCATTCCAAACTTGTAGTTTTGATTAAACAGTAGATGCAAACATACTATTTACTAGAACACAGCCTGCTTGATCAGGGTGAAAACATTCATTATTGACTGTCACTACAATGTAAAACTGTAGGGACATTAAACATATTTTCTGCCTTGCATCAGAATCACCACATAATTTGTTTGTGACATACTATACAATATCAGTAACCAAAAGAGAATCCTAAATTAAAAGATTGAAAGGTTACAGAATAATAAAATCATAGCAACAAATAGCTGTGCACAGACAGAGCAGCACACATGGCTATGCAGGTAAAGTCTGACTAAATTCTCTTTCCAGTAAACATTATCAAACACATTTATTTAAGCCAAGATATTTTATAGAAATGATATAAATTACCGGGATAGATATCTGATGAAAAGGTATACAACTGGACTTTCTCTGTTTATAACAACTGTGCCCATCTGTACATGCATCTATCTACCAAATCCACTATTCCGGGTCTGGGTCAAGAGGAAGCTGGAGTCTATCCCTGGTACTCCATTATTAACAAATTAAATTCTTTCACCAGGATAGATTTACCTGATTTATATAAAATAATTTCTCAACTGAGCCCCTCAACCTGCATCAAGTTTTTTCAAAGAAGTATTGGGCGTGCTAATTGATAGTGTTCTTGACATAGTGAACTCGTCATTAGATACAGGGGTCTTCCCAGACTGTCTTAAGACTGCTGTAGTTAAACCCCAGCTCAAGAAAAATAATCTTGACTCCTCTACTTTTGAAAATTTTAGACCTATTTCTAACCTGCCTTTCTTAAGTAAAATTTTAGAGAAGGCAGTCATTATGAAGCTTAATGATCACCTCAATAAACATGCTGTTCTTGATAAGTTTCAGTCAGGTTTCAGAACAAATCACAATACAGAAACTGCACTCGTTAAAGTAGTAAATGACTTGCAGGTAGATGCAGACAGAGGTCATTTATCTGTTCTCATCCTCTTAGATCTGAGTGCCACATTTGATACCATTGATCACAATATTCTTTAGAAATCGCCTTAGTCAATGGGTGGGCCTCTCTGGCAGTGTCTTAAATTGGTTTGAATCCTACCTGGCAGGTAGAAAATTATTTGTTAGTTGTGGTAATTATAACTCAAAGACACATGATATTCTATATGGTGTTCCACAAGGCTCTATCCTGGGTCAGCTGCTCTTCTCGATTTACATGCTTCCGTTAGGTCAGATTATCTCAGGGCATAACGTGAGCTACCACAGCTATGCCGATGACACAACTGTATTTACCAATAGCACCTGACGACCCCAACTCTCTTGATTGACTGATACAATATCTTACTTGTGTTTCTGAATGGATGAGTAGTCATTTTCTCAAACTAAATAAAGAGAAAACAGAAATTTTAGTGTTTGGCAATAATGGATATACAGTAATGAGATTATCTATACTAATAAACGGCAAAGCCCTCACTGACTCACTCACTGACTGACTGACTGACTGACTGACTGACTCATCACTAATTCTCCAAGTTCCCGTGTAGGTAGAAGGCTGCATTTTGGCAGGCTTATTCCTTACAGCTTCCTTACAAAAGTTGGGCAGGTTTCATTTCGAAATTCTACGCGTAATGGTCATAACTGGAAGATGTTTTTCTCCATTTACTGTAATGGAGATGAGCTTGAAACCCGTGGGGGCGGAGTTTCGTGTGACATCATCACACCTCCCACGTAATCACGCAGTACGTAGAAAACCAGGAAGAGGCCCAAAAAGCGCTGAAGAAAACATGCATTATATAATTGAGAAGGCAGCGAAACAATAAGAAGCGAGCGAGTGACATATACAACCATATTCATGAGTTCTGCTACTTCGGAAACAAAGCACGATGTAAACCTAAACTTTAAATTAAGTTCATAGACAGGCTGCCGCTGGCGTTTGTATTTAGTGCCTGCCCATATAAGGCCGTCCGTCAGCGGCAATCCAATAGCAAACTGCCACGGGTAAATATTCACGGGTGAAGGACTGTGCTTATGCAGAGGAAGATGAGATGGTCAGGGTGGTGTTTGGCACAAACTCAGCAAAACTGCGAGAGAAAGTTTTAAGTGCCGGGACTTCGGTAACATTAAATACAGCCATGGACATAGCACGACATGGCAGCAGCACAGCTGGGAAACTTCGATGCATGTACACCGAGCAGCTCACGTGAACTGACGCAGTGCACAGACAAAAAGCAACAGTTCCGAAGAGTGCTGAACAAAAACCGAATTACTCAATTGAAAAGGCAGCAAAAAAATATGAAGCCTGTGATACATACAAGCATATTCATAAATGCAGCTACTGCGGAAACAAAGCACACGGTGGAAAAAGTCAATGTCCCGCTAAAGGAAGACAGTGTAAAAAAAAAAAACCCGTGCATGCAGTGTGTCAGGTCTCAGATAAAGAAGAAGACGAGCTGTTTATTGATGCAGCAAGAAACAAATCGATGAATGAAAACTGTCTTCTTTACAACGATTGACAAACACGGAATATAACTTGAACACAACACATCCTACAAATACGAACCTGATTGAAAGAAATAATGATAATCAAATCCTTGATGACAGCAACACTCAGTAAAACTCACAAAACAATTACTGTATATTGACAGTCATGTTACGTTATTTTTAAAATGTTCCCTTTTCTTTTTCATAGCTTCTTTAACACACTACGTCTCCGCTGCGATACGCGGGTATATATATATATGTATATATATACCCCGATCTACATACTCGAATAATGGATACTTTATTCGCCATCAATGATTGTTTTGGTAAAGCCATACTCAGTGTATTCATTAGATGAACGGTAAAAAAGTAAGAGCGAGGGGAGGATGACTTATTGAGACACGCAGGCAAAACCACAATAGCACGCGGGTTCGATGTACGAAAAAAATATATCTTTTCAAGTTCTATTTAGTCCATATGTATCAAACTCAAGGCCCGCAGGCCACATCCGGCCCGGCGTGTAATTATATCCGGCCTGCGAGATCATTTTATATACTGTATTATGGTTATTAATGGCCCGGGTATATGAAGCGCTGGTAACACAATAAACTACAGATCCCATAATGCAGCGCTTCAGCTGCCTTGCCGAACACTTACCGCGTTAATCAAGTCTAGCTTATGATGGTGCAAGTCCCACACGATGCCGAAGAGAAAAGTTGAATCTGAAAATAGAGCCTTTAAAAACCGATGGGAGGCTGAGTATATGTTTACTGACATTGCCGGTAAACCCGTGTGTCTCATTTGTGGAGCTAATGTGGCTGTAATTACAGAATTTAATCTTTACAACGACTGACAAACACAGAATGTAACTTGAACACAACACATCGTACAAATACGACCCTGATTGAAACAAATAATGATAATCGAATCCTTGATCACAGCAACACTCAATAACACTCACAAAAAATTACTGAATATTGACAATCACGTTACGTTATTTCTAAAATGTTCCCTTTTCTTTTTCATAGCTTCCTTAACACACTACGTCTCCGCTGCGAATATATATATATACCTCGATCTACATACTCTCAAATACTGTAGATAAGCCACACACCGTGGCGCAATTGTAGAGGCTTTGCCTCTATCGCCTACGTCCGAGGTTCGATTCCCGAGAGTGGATGTACTGAGTATGTACGCGCGCTTCTCGGTTCATTTTAACCTCGCATCTCCTTGGTTTGAGACGTATGACAAAATATGTGGTTAACGCAGAATCATGTTACGTTATTTTTTAAATATTTCCTATTCTTAGCACAAGCACAGCTGAGAAGCTTCGATGCATGTACTCCATAACAAAAAATAACGCATTTAATCACACTTTCAATTCCAAGCAAAGGGGAACTTTTGTCAATGCATGATTTCCTGGTACATCGATTACACTGATGCACACATCACAGCTACACAAATGTTACAGTCGGATGAAGCGCGTTCCTACGACTGATCGGAGGAAAATTTAATTTAAAAAAACTACCCGAGCGAAGCCTTGATAAAAGCATGGTTTTGTGCACAGTGAAAAGCAAGCAAAATTAGATGCATTACAGAAAGCGGACTTTGTGGCTCTTACTGGGGATCATTGGACTTCCGTGACCGTTAGTAATTCTAATTACATCTAATTACAAAATGTTCAATGATCACACTGTTTTAGCCTAATGTACAAAATAATTTTGGCTAAGGTTACTCAGAGTTTAAAGATTAAGTTGGTCAAATTACCTTTTATGTTTCTGACTTATGTTTTTAAGAAGAAAAACTGCACTTTCTGTTGAAATTTTGGTTATTATTATTTAAAGACAATACCATTCTGAAAATGTACTTAAAGGACTTAAACTACCACTTTATTTTTAAGTCTGCCCAATTTTAACCAGGGATGATATTTTTGTTTCTGTTTTGAATTCAAATGCAGTTTAAAAGCATTTTTTTTTTCAGAAATTAAAAGAGCTTGAGTTTACAATATTCATGTCCATGTCTATTATTTGATTCTGTCGCCCACTAAAACCCTTTTAAATTAAAAAAACACATTTGCGATTTGGGGCAAATTTACGTGTGCGATTACATACGATTAATCAAGATTAATTATTACACAGCCTCTAATTAATTGGATTAATTTTTTTAATCGAGTCCCACCCCTATTATATATATGTAGATATGTATGTAGATTTGTATATATATATGTGTATATACAGTATATATGTAGATATGTATATGTGTATATATGTATATATGTATATATATGTGTTTGTGTGTATATATATGTGTATATATGTATATATATGTGTGTGTATGTATATATATGTGTATATATGTATATATATTTATATGTATATATATATATGTATATATATATATGATGTGTATATATATGTTTATATATGTGTGTGGGTCTGTGAGTGTATATATATATGCCAGCAACACTCATGACAATGAGAAAACAATTATATTGTCAATCATGTTACGTTATTATTAAAATGTTTCCTTTTCTTTTTACTTCTCTGCTGCCAAACTCGGGTATTTTGTTATATATATATATATATATATATATATATGTATATATATATATATAGAGAGAGAGAGAGAGAGAGAGAAAGAGAGAGAGAGATATGACAACAACACTCATATCAATGACAAAACAATTACATTAACAATCATGTTACGTTATTTTTAAAATATTTCCTTTTCTTTTTCATAACTTCTTTAACACACTACTTCTCCGCTGCGAAGCGCGGGTATTCTGCTAGTTAGAAATAAACTTGATGCATTAGGATTAAAAGTCAAGACATAGGTAAAGAATTTAAGGGTAACTATTGACTCTGACCTGAATTTTAAATCACATATTAATCAGATTACTAGGAGAGCATTTTTTCACTTAAGAAATATGGCAAAAGTTAGACCTCTTATAACATTGCAAGATGCTGAGAAATTAGTTCACGCTTTTGTTTTCAGTTGACTAGATTACTGTAATGCACTCTTCTCAGGACTACCCAAAAAAGACATTAGTCGATTACAACTAGTGCAGAATGCAGCTGAAAGAATCTTAACTAGGATAAGAAAATCCGAGCACATCTCACCAGTTCTGATGCCACTACATTGGTTACCTGTGTCATTTAGAATTCACTTTAAAATACTTCTTATGGTTTATAAAGCCATAAATAATCTTGCTCCATCCTATATTTCAGAATGTCTTTCACCTTACACTCCAGATTGTAACCTTAGATCTTCAAATGTGTCTGCTTAGAATTCCAAGGGCTAAACTTAAAAGAAGTGGTGAGGCAGCCTTCTGCTGTTATGCACCTAAAATCTGGAATAGCTTACCGATAGAAATTTGCCAGGTTAATACAGTGGAGCACTTTAAAAAAAACTGCTAAAAACACATTACTTTAACATGGCTTTCACATAGATTCATCTTAGTTTAATCCTGATGCTCTGTATATTCAATTAATTATCATTATTATTCATGGTGGTTCCTAAATCCATGCTAATCCCTACTTTCTATTCTGTTCTTTTTCTGGTTTTCTGTGGTGGCGATCTGCACCACCACCACCCGATCAAAGCACCGTGATGTCCCTACATTGGTGGATTAAAGGCCAGTAGTCCACATTACTGTCATCATCAAATTCTTCCATGAGAACCCTGAATACAATGAGGACTGATTTAGATCATTTATGTTAGGTAGAATGCTTAGAGGGGGCTGGCGGTCTCATGGCCTCAGACCCCCTGCAGATTTTATTTTCTTTCTCCAGCCGTCTGGAGTTTTTTATTTTGTTTTTTCTGTCCTCCCTGGCCATCGGACCTTACTTTTATTCTATGTTAATTAGTGTTCCCTAATTTTAATTCTTATTTATTTTGTCTTTTTTCTCTTTCTACATCATGTAAAAGCACTTTGAGCTACATTATTTGTATGAAAATGTGCTATATTAAATAAACGTTGTTGTTGTTATCCAAGCAATCATAGGGTTCAACGGAGATATAACACCTGGACAGTCAATCAGATGGTAAGCACACACACAATTTAGGAAAGCCAATTGTTCTACTGTGGACTGTAATGGAAACTCACATGAACATGGGGAAAACATGCATACTCCATGCGGGGATCACATGGGACATAAACTCCCATCACCATACTGCAAGGCAGCAGCACTGCCACTGTGCCGTCAAAAAAGGTAAGCTTCACTTTAGGGATGCTACAAATGTGAATAATTGTTGTTCTGTACTAGTTATTTCTTAAGGTTACAATGTTTAATTTTGTATTGCATTATATTGTTTGTTCACTTATAAATGCTTATTCAGTTAATGTCCATGACCATAGTTATCAGTCTTTATATCATGAATAATGAACCTTCTGAAATCAATAATAGGCTCAATAGGTGCCTGCTGGCCCATTATAGTGGGATTGGTAAAAACTGATAAGGTTTATTCAATGAAGTAATCGCTAAATTGTTTGGAAAGGTGCTTAATGTGATTTTTCACTTGTGCATTCAAGGTAGCTCTTTTAAAGAATTTTCAGAAATCATGCATAACATTTGTAAGTAAAATTTACTGTTATGCATAATTTAGCTTTTCAAAATAAAATGAAAACACATTACACTTATAAAATGTGTTACAGTTTATTATTCAACATTATAAATCAAAAAATATGCTTTTAAAATCATTACTTGTGTAGAATTTAGAACTTTCATCTATTTACCATAAAATAAATTAGCATCCCTTGCTGGTGTATTTATGTCAAATATGTATTTTTCCTTATAATCATAGACATAAGAGTTATGCCTCAGGCAGGATTCCCTCTCACGCTGGAGTTCAAATTCTTTTTTATGTCTATTTTGTCCAGTTTTGATTCTTTATTTTAATATTGGTTGTGTTCATTATTTGTATTATTTTTAGTTTTTTTTTTTTTACATTATCTGTGTATCTAAGCCTTTGTTAATGTGCCTTGTGTTTAGTAGGTGGTTCCCCAAGAGGTGGGGTCACCAGGGATTCTCCTCAACCCTATAAAGGTGAGGGTTTACCACAGTGGTTCATTCAAATGCGCTAGGAACTCACTGATTTTGGCGTCTCTACTTATGCTTATTGGATTACAATATTGTGACTTTGTTTGTCTGTGAGATTGCCTTTCCTGGAAACTCCCTTTTGTGTCTCACAGAATTTTTTTTTTATTTTATAAATATTCTATGGGACTCTCTGTGTTTACTAGCAGGGTTTTATGATTGGATTTTCCTCTCTAGTGCACATTTTTGGAACTGTTGGGACTTACGTGCTTTGGGATTCTGAAGCAGGACAACAATAAGTGGTCACAGAAAAAAAATTATGATATGGGCTAAAGTATACATATTATACAATAATTCCAATTTAGGAATGTATAATCAAAGTGTCGTTTTTACTCATTTTTTACTCTGTCAAAATGGACTTTTACTAGGTCAAACCTGTTATTTAGTCGGGCGAGCAAAATATTTTAACCTTTCTGATGTTATTTTTTAAGAGTTAGAAATAAAATAACAAATCACAGGACAGAGCTCTTATTGAAAATATGAAGTAGGGGTCCTTACTAGAAAATAATAAACACATTTTATTTGAAAAAGGAGCAATCAGGAATCAGCTTGGGATAACCATGGGTGGACTTGGAATTCTGTACAAAAGGAGTGAAATGTTAATCAACTACAGCAGTTTATTCTCATAAACTGGAAGAACCCAAACTCTCCTCTTTTAAGTCAGTGGGAAACCGATGTGTTATATTATTTGAAGTTGGAAAAAATCAAATATTCAATTAGAGGATCCGTACAGACTTTTTTCAAAACATGGCAGGATCTAATCAGTAATATTTTAAAATAAGTTCAAAAGGCACAGAGAATTTATTAATTTAGGTATGTCTCCAAGTCTTAAATTTAACGCCGTTTGGCTTGCTCTCTCTCTCAGGGGTGGGGATCGATCTGTTCTTAATTTTTCTCTTTGTAAAAACTTGATTGCTTTGTATGGATTGTAATAAAATTAATAAAAATTTAAAAAAAAAAAAAAAAAAAAAAAAAAAAAAAAAAAAAAATCAACTACAGCAGGGATGAAAACTATGTATGCTTGTCTCTGTAGGACTGACAACTAACACACTGCTGATATTGAGATAATAATGCAGGATTTTTTTTTTATCCATTCAAGACCCTTACTTTCTGTGTAGTTTAATTAACCACTGTATGAAATAAATAATTCTCCACCGACAACAAAGAAACACATAACAGAAAATTTTGTAGCATTTGCAATAAATGTTTGACATAAACACACCAGTCTCTAGTCACAAACAGTGGAATCGTAAGCTGTCTTTGTTGAAATAACACAAACATTCCAAATAAGTTATGTATGATATGGCAACATTTTTATGATTTCAGCCAGTGTGCTAATTTTTTTTGGTCTGGGGGATTTTTTTCTGTTGCTTTATTGTGGGTCATTGGAATGCATTGACCTCAGTGAATATTAATACCTAACTGCTTTATAGTAATAATTTTATTATGAATCATTGAAACGTGTTTCCTCCCACAGTCCAAAGAAATGCAGGTTAGGTGCATTGGTGATTCTAAATTGTCCCTAGTGTGTGTTGGGTGTGTGTGTGCGTGCCCTACCCGGGGTTTGTTTCCTGCCTCACACCCTGTGTTGGCTGGGATTGACTCCAGCAGACCCCCGTGACCCTGTAGTTAGGATATAGCGGGTTGGATAATGGATGGATGGATCATTGAAACTATTCTTTTTATCGTTTACTTTCAAGTGCATCATGTCTCCATTTTGTAGTCTCAACATGTTATGACTGTGTTGCTGGGATGGACAGCACTGTTGCTAAGGGCTGCAGCTATGTGCCACTTCACAGATGTCTGGCTTCATAACCTCAGGCGGCTTTTAGTGCACCGTCCGAGATTCCATTTCCAACTGTCAAACACCTTCAGGGTGAGTCCTTAGGGGCAAATGTGTTTAGATTTTTTAATTCACAGAAATGTCTATTTTGGTTTCAGTAGCAGTTTTATGTTAAGGATTTGGTAAACAGCTCGCCTTTAGCAATAGTATTGTTTTGAGTCTAGATTTTAGTGACCACTCACCTTAAAGTTATAGCATGGTTTCAAATCTAGATTTTTGAGGCAGCTTGCTTTATATTATTGTACATTATCAAGTCTAGATTTTAATGGCATCCTTTCAGGTTATGGGGCAGAGTGGTGGCACTGAGGATAATGATTTGCACTGGCAATCAGAAGGTTGCCAGTTAGATTCCCGGAAACGCCAAAAGTGACTCTACTTCGTTGGGCCCTTGAGCAAGCCCCTTAATCTGCAATTGCTTCGTCCAGAGTATGACGTTAACCTGCATCCAGCACTGCATGTAGGCCCTCCAACTTACCTCAAACTGGTTCCATTCTATCTGAACTAGTGTGGTGCTGAGGTTTCACCCGTTGCATGACTGCACTTGAGTCCTAATCTGGGATGCTGAGTTGGTTTATCATGTGGTGGGTGCGGCAATACACTTTATCAACGTGTGCTCCTAAGCTCTCTTTTTCAGGTTATGCTATGGTTTTGAATCTGTATTTTTGGTGGTAGTGCATCTTATTTTTACTTTTGACAATAATAATGTTAACAATAATAGTTTTTGCTTCAGTTTTGTCAATAGTTATCTGCCTTTTGATATGATTTTCTAACTGAGGGAGGTAAATTTCTCTTTTTCCAACCAGCGTTGGGTGTAACATGTTAAAAGTGTAGTGCACTATGTAATCAGATTACTTTTTAAAGTAACAAGTAATGTAGTGCAATACTTATTTTCATATAGTAAAAATAACAGTGTTACTTAAAAAAAAATAACAGATATTTCTAACTGCATTTCTTTGAAGGTTATTCCCACCACATTAAAAAGTGATGCAGAAATGTTACCTTTTTTCACAAAGACGTTTCCTTTTGCTGTCGGAGTGACATCATGCTTGTGCTGGAGACAGCTAGTGAGGCACAGGTTAAGCACATGTGTAGTGTGAACAAGAACTGAAGAAAGATTTAAGTGTACATTTAATCCTGCATGTGCTGAGGGGTAAATTTAATCTGGCCAACTTCAGGTCTCAGGGAGCTCTAGTTGGTTTAAGGCTGAGGGGCTTCAGAAGCCGTGAGATGCAGTCAAAGTGCTCTCTAGGTGCCTTGTCAGGGTGTCTGCTTTATAGAGCTGACTTCTACAGGTATTCCCACTTCCCACCTGTGGAGTATCCCCGACTCAGGTCCTGACCAAGGACAAGTAGGGTATTTTTAAAACACAAGAAAATTATCAAATTTGGCTGTGTTTTTGGCCAGATTTGTGAAGGCTTAGGATTTAATAGCAAATGCTGGCCAGTGAAATGTGAAGTGTTTCATGCAAAAGAAGTAAAAGCAATGCAAAAGTAACACACTTATTGTTTACAATAAGTAACTCACTAACATATTTACTTTTTTTTTTAATGTACATAAGTAGTAAAGTAACTAAGTTACTTTCAAAAGTAAAGTTTCACAACACTGTTGTCAGCAGGCAATTCGGCAAAATCAGCTCAACTAAAAAAAAGCAGATGGACATTGCCTGTGCTGCAGACAGAATGAAACAGTTTCTTTAAATTTCACACCTCAGTCTCTTTCTTTTTTTACTAAGTTAACCATTTTAAAGGCAGTGGATGAATATTTAAAACAAAGTTAAGGAAAATATGAAAAACTACAGAAATAAAAGAGATCAACATTTTCCAACTCTGATTCACTAATCAAACATAGATTTAGATTGAGTTTGGTATTAAGAACAATATAGTGATGCCTAAAGAGAAGTGCGTAGTGTAAAAACAGGAAAAGTAATGATTTAATTTGATTCATTCCATTTCATTTAACTTCTGCTAATAGTATGTATTTGCTAGCATTTCATTTAAAATGACTTGAATTAGAACAGCCCCCCCCCCCCCCAAAAAAAAGACAGAGTTGTGAAAAGACAAAACGAAATAGCTGCAGTGAAATAAACCCATGTGGATTTTGATGGAAACCAGAAACATACAATCAACAGTGTTGATTGACTAATTATTTGGGAATTCAGTAATTTAGGAGATAGTTATTCATTTGATTTAATTATGAAGATTGAAGTCTTTAGCTCCAGAACTGTAGGTGAAGACAATGCTTTAAGGGTGTTGAATGACAGAGAAAAACCGAGCAATTACTTCAGTGCATAGGATTAATATGGTAATTTGCAGGATGTTACCAAAATACAGCACATCATGTTGACATCCCACAGGCTCTGGATCATAATTGGACTCTGGCTGGCATGGCTTCTGATTTGACAATGTTTTCATTCCACAAATATTCCTGGCCATGATGTTAGGGTGATTTGTGGCTCTAAACTGCCTTTTTAATGATACATAACTAAATGTGTTCTGCAGTGGACTACCATTATATCTAGGATTGGTTTGTAGCTTGTCACTGTTTGCTTCTGGATATTCTTCTGCAATCCTGTAAAGAAAATGTAAGTTCTTAAAGTAGTGAATGGCAAAGATGTAATTTAAAGAAATCAAGCAGTTTTACACAGAAGTAATATAATACCCCTGTAACATGAGTTATTAGCTATTAATAAAATAATTATACAGCTCCCACAACTCTGTTTTGAAATAAGTGGCTACATAAAATGATGCACTTTTGATTCATTTAATAAAATTTAAATCTTCATATTCTACAACCAAACTTGTACCGTATATACTCGCATATAAGTCTGGTCTTGAAACCTAAAAAATCAATCATAAAATCAGACCTCGATTTATACACCTGTTCAAAAATACGACCATTATTTTTTTTTTTTTTTACATCTTCTTGCCCCCTCCAATCTCGCACCAGTTTCTCTGATACATCGAATTTTGTTGCAGCAGCACAGTTACCAGTTTCTTTTGCCACTTCAATGACTTTTAACTTAAAACCAGCTTCATATTTTCTTCTGATCAAATGCTCCATCATAGATAAGGGATGCTTTTACGATAAAGGTGTATGAGGGTGTGAGATATAAAAAACACAAAACAGTGCAAATGTCCCTTCGGAAAAGTTTGGGTATTACCGTGTGGTCATGTAGGCACAATACATAGAAAAAAAGGCAGTGTGCTCCATGGTTACTCTCTCAGGTGGGCGTTAGCATATCATAATCTCCGCATTCGACTTATACGACTGATATTATAAAATACCGGAAATTATACAGTAAAATCAAGCCCCGACTTATATGCGGGAGAACTTAAATGTGAGTATATACTGTACGTTACTTTTCTGGCATCTTCATACAACAACGACAATTCATTACTATTAATCATGTCACGACATGATTAGAGCTGCTGCCTCATGGTTTCCACATCCCAAAGATTGACACATAAGGCTAAATAGCAGCTCCATGGTGACAATGAACATGTGAGTAAATTGTATCTTGTGATGTATTAACATTCCATCCACATTTGTTTCCCTTTTTGTGCCCAATGCTGATGTAATAGGAATAGATCATTTCAGAAAATAGATGGCATATTGGTTAGTGCTGATGCTTAACATCTTAGGGGATTGTAATTCAGTTCCTGATTAGCCTGTTATGTGTGTTGTTTCTAAGTTCATCTTGTGTTCGTATCTTTTGTAGATGTTCTGGTTTCCTTCCCAAAGAAAGTTTTGCTGCAGCCTACTTGTGCATTAGACTGGCCCCTTCTAGTTTAATTTCCAATTGCCTGCAACTATAAAATGGGAAAAGGGAGTACTAAAAACAGTCACTATCAAGATGCATTGATAGAAATGTATGACTGTTAAGTTTTAATCATAATTAAGGGCACTAGATGTTTTTTCCAAATATTAGCCCAGTGCTTGCACCTAACATTTTGTTTTAAAAAGTCTTTAGTTGTTCTACATGTTTAGACATGAGAAACTTCTCGTTCTATTAATTTATTCTGACATTAAACTGTGAACTTGCTGCACACAGATCCTTCCTAGCTAGACATCAGTATACTAGATTTAATAACCAATCACATCAGCTCTATTCAAAATGAACAAAAGGTCTGAACAACCAGATGTTCTGTGATTGCAATAGCTTATTTTAGTGTTGTGTGCATGCTGTGAAAAAATGAGAAATGCAGGCCTCAGACAGAGAATGTCAGCACTTCAAAATGTAAAATTGAGCCTACAGGCAAAAAAGACCACCACCTCCAGCTATGAAAGAACATTTATAACTTCTGCTTTTGTAAATTTGTAAGTAACACAGCTGTGGTCAGTAATATTTCTGACTAAGTTTCATTTCAAGATTTGTGTTTGTAACACATTTTCTGCAGTGCTGTAATATTGTAGCCTGTAATATTTGATAAGCCGTGTAGGACCACTCCCAATATGAAGTTGCTGGCATGTTAAATAATACCATGAGGCAAGGCACATATATACGGTACATACTAGGCATGAGTCGATACTGTTAATCATAAATACAATGCATACTGCAGAACAGAATTCATAATAAATTACTCCCGTGACACAGTACATCCTCAGAACAACAGACAAAATAATGAATAAAATAATATTGTATTTGGAAAAAATAGTGTAAAAGTTGAAAAGGAAAAATTAATAATACACACAAAACAGACTTTAAAAACAATGCAAATGGATAAATCTCTGCATAGCTTCCCTTTGACACAAAAGGTGGAGTTATGGAGTGTTGCAATTACAAAATTAAATGCTAAATGACTTTTTTGCTTGCCCTGCACGCTTTTCTAAATACCCTGGCAGTTGCAGATTCTGTTCTGCTGTCGTGATCTGGAACCTCCTTGAAGAAAAAAGAGCATGCAGCCTCCAAAGCACTTCACTTCACTGGCCAGGACAGGCGTCCTTAACCTGCCTGGAACGAGCCTCACTCTGATAGGTGAATCCCTACTCAGAATGGCCTGCCTCAGACTTTGAAGGCCTAAAAGGGATATGAGCCCAAAATATGCTTTATTATCTTGAATATTCTAAAAATCCCACAAAAGGAGGGACACTGTGAACCTCAGTTAGGTCAGAGATAAGTCCCAAAAAATACAATCCAATAAAAATCATCCTTAAACAGAGAAAAATAATCAAACATCCAGCAAATCCATCCGTAAATATTATACTCACAGTTCACAACAGACTTAACACAACCAAAGATTCCCACTTAAACCGCATGTCTGCAACACCTTTATAGGGCTGGGGGCAGTTCCTCAATGTAGATTGATAAGTGACCCAGCCTCTTGGAGCTCCACCCACAAGGAAGATGGAATAAATTTGATTTAAAGAATCAGAACACCAATAAATAATCACATATAAAATCAATAAAAATATAAAGGCAAGAAAAATAATAACTACATGCAAAATAAGCACCTACAATGGGTGCATTAGCATCAAAAAATGGGCCACTAAATAATAGAAGAAGATGGCCTGGCCTGTTGAATCACGTTTTTTTTTAGATCATTTGGATGGCTGTGTGATTGTGCATCATGTACCTGGAAAAGGATGCACTATGGTGGGTACAGTGTGATGCTCTAGGCATTGTGCTGCTGTGAAACCTTGGGTCCTGGCATTCATGTGGATGTTACTTCGACATGTACTACTTACCTAAAGATTGTTGCAGACCATGTACTGCCCTTCATGGCAACAGTATTACCTAATGGCAGTGGCCTCTTTCAGCAGGATAATGCACCCTGCAACACTGCAAAAACTGGTTTACGGAACATGACAAAGAGTTCAAGGTTTTGATTTGGCCTTTAAATTCCCCAGATTTCAATCCAATAAAGCATCTCTGGGATGTGGTGGGAAAACAAGTGTGATCCATGGAGCCCCCACCTCGTAAATTACAAGACTTAAAGGATCTGCTGCTAATGTCTTGGTGCCAGATATCACAGGTCACCTTCAGAGGTCTTGTGGAGTGAATATTTCGATGGGTCAGAGCTATTTAGTCAGCATGATGGAGACCTACACAATATTAATCGGGTGGGTTTAATGTTGTGGCTGATCTGTGTATAAATTACATACTTGAAATGTGTATGGCTCATAGTTAACTTTAATTGTTTTTATTATAATTATTTTGTAATGTACTGTAGTATGAAAACAACCAAAGTGTTGCCTGAGGCAATTGCCCTGTCACCTCACCCCACGCACTAACCCTGGGTTGCATGTGCATGTAATTAATTACACATGCAAATCATTTTAATCCCACCAAATGGCCAGCTAGCAACATCTCTCTCTTCCCCACCCCACTCTTAAAAAATCAAGGTGCCAGAGTGGTTCTTCAGAGCGATGCCATTTTTGGTTTCAAAAAGACCCATCTGCATAAAGGTTCCAGAAATAAGCTTAATTTACTTAGATATGTATCAAGCTGCAAACAGTAAATATCCATGAATAGATGGCAACATATTTGTAAAATACCAATGGCTCATGATTTTAACAGGACTCTTGCTACATACAGTAACACAGGCTAAGTCCAGGTTTTCCTAATGTGTTCGTATCCTGCTAGGTAGCATACCGTACATTAATGATTTCAGTTTTTTCCCCCACATATTAGGAAGTTTTTCAAAGCTCAAAGAACCAACTTCATATGGAAAGAACCCATCCCAGAATGAAATGGTGTTTTGTCAAGCAATAGGTCTATAAGGAACCACACAACCTAGTAAAGAAACATAAAATGTTATTAAAGAACCATTCTTTTGAACAGTGTATGTACTTTAACGCTTTGTTTTTTTCAGTACTGTTGATATTAATGGGTTACATTAAATTTGTGCTTAAGCAACGTGTCATTTAATTCATGAGCTGACTTCGATTCAATACCAAGACTATATTTCCAAAGTTAACATTATTTTTATTTTGCAAGAAAAGTGTATTTCTGAAAAGTGAAGGCATCATTAAAAAATGACATTTAATTGTATTTAATGTATTTTTGCTTAATGTCTAAATGCATTTTTATATCTAGTTCATTTAGAGTGTTTTTTTTGTGTACTCCAAAATGATTTCCACAATAGTTCACTTTGTTTAGGTGGATGTGTTGTGTATTATTTTTGTATTCTTTTTATAACCTATTTTGCAAGAGCAGTGTCTTTCAAAAAAGTGAACTATTACATTTAATTGTGTTTAATATATAATTTTTTTGATATCATTCTTATACCCAGTTAATTTGGAATATTTTATTTTTTTGAACTCTGGAATAATTTTCCCCTTAGTCAAGTTTGTTTATGTACTGTACGATGTGAATGCACCAATTGCACTCTAGTGTGGAAAAAAACAACTGGACCAAGACCCTTTATAAATTGTATTCTCTGTGTTGTACCACATGAGGTATGAATGTAATCTCTGTTCAGTTTTCCTTCAACCCTGACTAGACACCCAGTTCCTTGCTCTGAAAAACAACCCCACAACATGATGCTGACACCGCCATGTTTTATCATTTGAACTGCATGGCGGTGCTTAGTTTCTTCCAGATGTGACACTTAGAATTGAGGCCAAACAGTTCAATCTTAGTTTCCTCAGCCCAGATAATCTTGTTTCTCAAAGTCTGAGAGTGTTTTAGGTGCCATTTCACAAATGCCAAGTGGGCTTTCATGAGTGGTCTGGTCATTCTGCCATAAAGCCCAAATTAGTTGACTATTGGTTGCCATTCTAGAAGTCTCTCCCACCTCCAGACAGTTTCTCTGGGACAGCAAAAATGATCATTGTGTTCTTGACCACCTCTCTTACCAAGGCCTTTCTCCACTGACTGCTCAGTTTGGTAAGGCAGACAATTTTAGGAAGAGTTTTGATTGTTCCAGATTTCTTCCATTTAAGAGTTATTGAGACAACTGTGCTCTTGGGAACTTTGAATTCTGCAGGAATTTTTTTTTGTAGCCTAAACCAGATCCGTGCCTCAACATAGTCCTGTCTCTAAACTCTGCATGCAATTCCTTTGACCTCAAGTCATGGTTTTGGCTCTGCTATTGACTGTCAAATGTGGGACCTTCTAATGCTAGGTGTGTTCTTTTCATAATCATCTCCAGTTAATTGAATTCACCACAGATAAACTCTAAAAAAGGTGTAGAAACATCTCAATGATAATCAATAGAACGGCATGCACCTGAGCTACATTACACACATCATAGCAAAGGATTTGAATACTCATGTCAGTGTGATGTTTGAGTTGTTTTATTTTAAATAAATTTGCAACAATTCCTAAAGTCCTGATTTCACACTGTGGTTCTTTGGTTTTAAGTGTTGCGTATGCAGGGAAAAATTGAGTTTAGAATAATGATGCAACATAAACTGTAAAAAAGTGAAGGGGTCTGAATACTTTCTGAGTGCATTGTATAGACCTTCAATGTCTGTTTGATTCTTGTCACTTCATTGCACATTATGCTTCTGTTTAACCAGTCCCTCGATAACTGTCACTATGACGGCCAGAGAATGCGCATGCATGAATGTGTGGCGATACTAACAGCAGCATGTTTTTGTAAAATAATGCAATGCTTTACAGAATAATACAAGAAATATTGTGAAATAATTCAATTCTTTTATAAAATAAAAGTACTTTTCTTATTTTTGAAGTGGTGGGATTGAGCTTCTGTTACCAAATAAAGACACGAGCATGTGAACTTTTTGACTGGAACGTTAGGTTGATTAAAAATGTTGGAACATTTTTTAATGCTTTTCCCTTGGGCTGTTTGATGCTACCCTGTTTCTCAGTCCACTTTCCTCACAGCCCTTGAGATGAGGGTTCTATTCACGATCCCCCAACTGTTTAAACATTACAACCATGTCAACATTGGCTTTTTTCCCCACATCCTTCAGACAAGTGCAATAGGTAGATTAGCAACCTTACATTAATGTCATGTGGGTGTTTACATGAGACGTGCACTGATATGGTTCCCGTCCTGTGCTCGTTGCTGTCTGAACTGGTTCTGGCTCCCCATGATGTTGTAATGGAAGAAGTGAGTTCAGAGAAAATGACTGATGAAGACTGGTTGACGCGTTGCCTACCTTATAAAAAATGAATTAGGCTGTTTATTTGTAATTGACTGTAAATTATATCTAGAATAAACTTAATTAATGTTAATTTTAATATTAAAAGGATAATTTAAGAATGTCACAAATCTCTGCCTTTTACAGTGGTGTGAAAAACTATTTGCCCCCTTCCTGATTTCTTATTCTTTTGCATGTTTGTCACACAAAATGTTTCTGATCATCAAACACATGTAACCATTAGTCAAATATAACACAAGTAAACACAAAATGCAGTTTTTAAATGATGGTTTTTATTATTTAGGGAGAAAAAAAATCCAAACCTACATGGCCCTGTGTGAAAAAGTAATTGCCCCCTTGTTAAAAAATAACCTAACTGTGGTGTATCACACCTGAGTTCAATTTCCGTAGCCACCCCCAGGCCTGATTACTGCCACACCTGTTTCAATCAAGAAATCACTTAAATAGGAGCTGCCTGACACAGAGAAGTAGACCAAAAGCACCTCAAAAGCTAGACATCATGCCAAGATCCAAAGAAATTCAGGAACAAATGAGAACAGAAGTAATTGAAATCTATCAGTCTGGTAAAGGTTATAAAGCCATTTCTAAAGCTTTGGGACTCCAGCGAACCACAGTGAGAGCCATTATCCACAAATGGCAAAAACATGGAACAGTGGTGAACCTTCCCAGGAGTTGCCGGCCGACCAAAATTACCTCAAGAGCGCAGAGACGACTCATCCGAGAGGTCACAAAAGACCCCAGGACAACGTCTAAAGAACTGCAGGCCTCACTTGCTTCAATTAAGGTCAGTGTTCACGACTCCACCATAAGAAAGAGACTGGGCAAAAACGGCCTGCATGGCAGATTTCCAAGACGCAAACCACTGTTAAGCAAAAAGAACATTAGGGCTCGTCTCAATTTTGCTAAGAAACATCTCAATGATTGCCAAGACTTTTGGGAAAATACCTTGAGGACTGATGAGACAAAAGTTGAACTTTTTGGAAGGCAAATGTCCCGTTACATCTGGCGTAAAAGGAACACAGCATTTCAGAAAAAGAACATCATACCAACAGTAAAATATGGTGGTGGTAGTGTGATGGTCTGGGGTTGTTTTGCTGCTTCAGGACCTGGAAGGCTTGCTGTGATAGATGGAACCATGAATTCTACTGTCTACCAAAAAATCCTGAAGGAGAATGTCTGGCCATCTGTTCGTCAACTCAAGCTGAAGCAATCTTGGGTGCTGCAACAGGACAATGACCCAAAACACACCAGCAAATCCACCTCTGAATGGCTGAAGAAAAACAAAATGAAGACTTTGGAGTGGCCTAGTCAAAGTCCTGACCTGAATCCAATTGAGATGCTATGACATGACCTTAAAAAGGCGGTTCATGCTAGAAAACCCTCAAATAAAGCTGAATTACAACAATTCTGCAAAGATGAGTGGGCCAAAATTCCTCCAGAGCGCTGTAAAAGACTCATTGCAAGTTATCACAAACGCTTGATTGCAGTTATTGCTGCTAAGGGTGGCCCAACCAGTTATTAGGTTCAGGGGACAATTACTTTTTCACACAGGGCCATGTAGGTTTGGATTTTTTTTTCTCCCTAAATAATAAAAACCATCATTTAAAAACTGCATTTTGTGTTTACTTGTGTTATATTTGACTAATGGTTAAATGTGTTTGATGATCAGAAACATTTTGTGTGACAAACATGCAAAAGAATAAGAAATCAGGAAGGAGGCAAATAGTTTTTCACACCACTGTATATAGGAATCACTCACTCATTTATTGGATATGATCCATTTTGCAGTTTCCCATTTATACTTACCTTTTTCAGTTTATTCTGTTTAGAGACCTCAATGCCACTGATTCAACTTTTTGCATAAATTAATTAAATTTGTCTCCTTTGAGTCAAGAGTATCCTTGGGAATTTCATGACTGTAATCAGCAAGTGTGCTTTCCTCTAGTTTGTAGAATGATAAATTAGAAAAAAAGGCAAGCATGAATAATACTGTAGGTAGTATTCATTTTATGAAACATTCTTTTTAATAAATCTGGTTACATTTATTAGCTTTGGCAGCTTTGTTTCTGTATCTGTTTATAATACAATAAGCTGTAACATTAAAATTAAAGTTGTGTGCAAATATTAGACTGTGATGAAATACATTATGAAGTGATGGGTCACATTAAGTATACTTCTGTGGTGCAAAACAATCACTGAAGTGTGGCCTCATTAGTTTGTTTCATTTTAACGATGGGAGAATGCCCAGCATAAATAATATGAATCACATAACAAAACAACACAGTGCATTAATGTCACAAAATCATTTTGAGCATAATATTCAGTTTGATAATGAGGTTTCTTTTTTCATTGATAATAAATGATAAAATAATTATTTATGGTCTGGTAATAGAACTAAAAGAAAGTATATTTAAAATTTATCTGACTTAGCAATTTCAGTTTTCTCAAAAGTAGATTTGAACACAACAGGCACCACAACCAGTGATCTGAGATAATATTTTAACAAGACAGGTAGATTAGTGATGATGGTCCAATAAAAAAAGCACAAAGAAACAATAGAAATACTCTTTGAAGTTTACAAAACAAATAGATCTAGCTGAATTTCTTTTAACAATTTAAGAACATTCATGTGTTTGATTTTATTTTGATTATCAATCCTTCATACTGAAACAGATCAAGTATAATTTATACAGTATGATGTCAATAATTGTAAAAGACCGTTTTTAGCCATGATGTTACAAATTCTGCAGGTTTACAATTAGTTAACACTTATTATAAAATTAAAACTATATACATACTAGCAGATTACCCAGTGGCTTTGATCACTGAGTGGAAGGGAAAAATTTGTGGCTCTCATGAGGCAACGGCATTAATGCCATCTGAACAACACATCCCACGTGATTCAAATTAAACCCTCTGTGCTTGGCAGTACTCACACATGATGTCCATTTCTCCTATTGTAACTTTTGGATGTAGGCAATAATCTTTTTCAATGTTATAATTGAATCCCTCCATATACAGACCCTGACGCCTGTATGACGTGGTAGCCTGTGAATACTGCATCCGTCGAATTCAATTCTGTTCAGCACATTGTTCGGGTGTTCGTGAGGCCGTCAATTGTGATTGTCGTATACATTGATCAGTGAGCCTTCTCTCTCAATCTGCTTCTGTCTCACTTTCTCTGTGTAACCTGACGGTTGCAGGCTGCTTCTGTCTCACTTTGTCTGTGTAACCTAACTCCTGTGGTCATACGTAAGCAAGCTGTTCAGGTGTTTGTGAGGCCGTCAATTGTGATTGACGTATACATTGATCAGCGAGCCTTCTCTCTCGATCTGCTTCTGTCTCACTTTTTCTGTGTAACCTGACTACTGTGGTCATACGTAAGCACGTTGTTCGGGTGTTTGTGAGGCTGTCAATTGTGATTGTCGTATACATTGATTAGCAAGCCTGCGAGCCTTCTCTCTCGATGCTGCTTCTGTCTCACTTTCTCTGTGGTCATACGTAATTTCCGTTTCAAATGCGAGTGCGTGAGTGCATTATAATATGTTCTGTGGTCATATGTAATTTCCGTTTCAAAAGCGAAAAGAATTTTATATATAGATACATATACAGTATATATATATATATATATATATATATATATATATATATATATATATACACACACACACACAATGTCTAGAGGGCAATATAAAGGGAGTAGAGGAAGAAGATTTGACCAACCTGGGTAAACTCTAAAAATGGCTAATAAACTAAGGATGATGATCATGATGATGAGTGTTATTGGACTGTAACCAGTGCAACTCTAAAACATACTGCACTGAAATCATCAGGTTAGTACGATAGGGACTGTATTTGGTTTGTTCAATAAATTTTTGATGTCCTATGTCTAAGATAGCTTTAAAAAATAAAATGGCGATATAATTGGTTTTAAAGTGTGACCAACATGAAATGGGTTCTACAGTTGATTGACAGCATTTTCTGAAATGTTTCTGCGTTGTATCATTTACTTTCTTTTTGTTTTGCTTCTTATTTTTAAAAAAAGTATGAATTAGAATAAACCACCCTAATTCAGGATGTTGATAAGAAATGTGATAATGTACTTCATGAGGTAGAAGTACATAATAAATAAGAATAGTTGAGTCAAATATTTGAAATATTAAAATGTGTGCTTCAATTTAAAATGTTTAAAGTTTAAATATCGATTACAATAGAAATTGGTAATTTCACCTGCTGATAGAAGTCAATAGAGGGCTGGATCAATAGTAAAAGATCAAAATAAAAAATAGTATCATATTCGAAATCACTGACTTTGATATTGTCTAAAATGATAACCCACATGGTTATTTTTAACCTTCTGGGAGCTCTTAGAGGTCTGGGATTCTTGGAAAAAAACAAATATCAAAAATATCATATTCATGATCAGCAACCTTGAAGCAACATAAAATGGCACTCCATATTTCTATATTATCCATCCCCATTTTTTTAAAGTTTTGTGAAAAGGAGCAAATTTAACTCCTCATACCCAATAGAGGGTGATCCTTTGGTGTTGGTTAATATGACACGTACAACTTTAAGTTCAAGATTATAAAGGTGTAATTTCCTGCACAAAACGTGGTACAAAAACAATCTAAAATGAGTGTTTCTCTGGTCTAGAGGATCAAAAATATGGGGGAACCCCCACCTTGACATCTTGCATAACTAGACATCAAAATGAGTCGAGTGGTACATCATATGTGGGGATTTTCTATTACCGTTGAGTGAAGAGGCACCTGACAAAAAAAATGATTTCAATCTATTTTACCCTAATTGAGAAAATGGTGATTAAATGCAACAGAAAACAATGACAATGAAAAGTTTTATGTTTAGCCCATATTGCTAAATGACATAGTCAAAAATAAATCTATAAAATATAATGTTTCGTCAAAAACTACATATCCAATATATGTTTCTATATGATACTTTATATGTACACTTAGGCAATGTACAGAGGTAATAATTAAAATAAATTAAATTACAATAAAATAAAAACATAATAAGAAAAGGCTAAGAAGTACATATTGAAAAACAAAACCTAACTGAAAAATATGAGCCACCAGCAAGAATAAAATGACTTTCAGTAATATGCATCAAAGGATGTTAGGAAGATTGTGTCAAGTAGTTCTGTAAAAGATCGTGAAAAAGCTTTAAGCACCGTTTAAATTCAGATCATTGTAAACCACAGATACCCTTCATACTTAGCTGCAGCTAAAAAAACACTTCCAGCATAGTAAGCACATACTCACCACCCCTTTCATTAGCTAATTAGTAAATTAAGTAATTTTGTAACTGTCAATTTAATAAAAAATAATAATATATTTAAATATAATAATGCACAATGATAAATAAGCAAGACAATATTAATTAAGGAATAATATAAAACAAGGAGAGGAATATGAAAAATATTAACATAAAATACAAATAAATTAATGAGAAATAAAAAGATAAGAAACTAAAGCCAGGGACAAAGGCATGGCTAAGCAATGATAATTGTCTCCTCTAATTGCCACGACTATTTTGTTGCTTATTTTAAATAAACTATGTGGCTCACCTGGCCATCGGGCATCCTTAGGCAAGTACCAAATGCAGGAATGAAGCCTTCCTGTGCTGGACAGCGTTGTGAACCATCATGTGAGTCTGTTTTATATTGGTGTTTCTCTGTTTTCTCTGTTTGTAGTCTTGCTGAAGCCAGGGGTATAATATATACATCTGGAGACAATCATGCGAGAATTTTGCTTAAAACTGGGTGGGAACAATTAGTTAGCTCATGAGTTTCACATTTCTAAACCAATTCAATACCTCATGAAGGCAACGCTCAAAGTAGGGGCAAGGATTTTAACTGCAAAGATCAGAGGTGGTCTTGTTAACCTTGTCCAGCAGAGAGCAAGCTTCTGATTTTGATTAATCATCTCCTAAAGAAACCCTATTAGGCAGATAAATATGTGCAGAAAGCACATTGTACATTTAAAAAAAAAACATAATATGATTCAAGGGGAAAAACCTTTCTAAAGCATCAGATTATACATTGGCATTCAACAGCATCAATTGAATGAATTGTAAATATGACCGATATGTTGTTGCAGGTGCTGTGCATGCTCTCTGTTGGTTGGTGTTATGATGGAAATATTGTAGTTGATGTAAGCTGGAAAGAATGAGCAGATGTATTTATGAAAATAAGAACTACAAAATATGCATTTGAAGTAAATGATGTGTTGCACTGCATCAAAAGGACTGCTGTTAAGAGAGCTAATAATGAAGAACCCCAGGAAATGCTGATTTCAGTATTCAATACACATGAATCCATAAATACGTCTAACAACACAAGTAAAGCACAAACAAGCCTGCAAAATATTCACCTTCTGACTGCATGTCTAAATGAATAACTTAAGAAATGTAACATTACTGTCTAATTGGAAATGCATATATGCCATGATAAAACAGCTGCAGCATTTTAACACGTCGTATATTGACCACAACGCTTATCTAAAGTATTTGCTGTTGTTATGTCATATAGTGAGGCAATATTTGAAGTGTCAGAAAGATATTGTAGCAGTCAGGGGCACTTCTCAAACGTGCAGATCACAGTAGCAGCGGTGGTCTGTGTGTGTGTGTCTGTCTGTCTGTCTCCACTATCACTATGCTCATTATAACATGCAAATTAATTATTAAGCTTCGATTACCTTGTGCTATTAAACTCCTGAATGGAAGACAGCAGTTATAGTTTTTTAGTTTCTGTCAGCCTCGGGCCTTTTCTTCAGTATCTTTTGCTGTGTCCCTGATACCCCGGTGACAGTTTAAAATGCACAGACTTGAGAAATTGAGGGCAAGTGTTTTAGGAAGAAGCCCTGTGGGTACAGCTTTGCAGTGCAGGATTTCGCATCTACAGTAGTACCTTGAGATACGAGTGCCCCAACGTACGAGTTTTTTGAGATACGAGCCGTCACCAGGTCAATTTTTTGCCTTGAGTTAAGAATTTGAAATACGAGCCATCAAAGAGCTTGTCGCCGCACATTGCGGGGAACTGACGACGGAGGAGTTGATGGAACTATAGACGCTGCAACATACGGAGGTTGTGCAGGAGATCGGTATCGCAGAGGAGGTTATAGTGAGATAAAGGAAGTGTTTGAAATTTGGGAAAAAGTTTCGAACTTTAAAGAAAAGAAACACCCTGAAAAAGTTGCAACTGATAGTGCACCGGCGCTATTTAATGACACTTGCCTAATGCTTGACTTTATTGAAAAGGAACATCCTGAAAAGTTACAACTGATCGCCGCAGCGGCTCTATTTAATGACACTTGCCAAACGCTTGACTTTATTGAAAAGAAACACTGAAAAAGTTACAATTGATAGTAAAGCAGAGCTATTTAAAGACACTTGCCTAACGCTTGAGTTTATTTAAAAGATAACCCTGAAAAAAATTTTAACAGATAGTGCAGCAGGGCTATTTAATGACACTTGCCTAACGCTTGACTTTATTGAAAAGAAACATCCTGAAAAAGTTACAACTGATCGCGCACCAGCTGTATTTAATGACACTTGCCTAACGCATTTTAGAAACATTCTGAAAGAGAGGATGAAACAGATCTCACTGGACAGGTTTTTATCGAAAACCCCTGCAGATCAAAGTGAGGAAGGTGTGGCGAAAAGGGCAAAAATCAGTGAATAACATTCAGTTATCAGTTCAGCCATTCTCCACCACCTCCGTCAGCATCTTCAACTTGTCTGATCTCCAAGGTAAATGGTGTACATTATACTGTACTTAATAAAACCAGTTTATTGCAGTACATTCTATTGTATTGTGTTTTTATACACTATTTGTTATTTATAAGTACATTTTTCTTATTTAAAAACATGTAACAAAAAAATTGCAGTGTTTTGTGGGGGTCCAGAACTGATTAATGGCATTTCAATTCATTCAATGGGGGAAATTGATTTGAGATAAGAGCATTTTGACTTAAGAGCTTGGTCATGGAACGAATTAAACTTGTATCTCAAGGTATCACTGTATTCACTACACACTTTTAACAACTTGTCCCTAGACGTACATTCTCATATGACAATCATGTCTGCCAATGCAAGAATACTCTGTTTGCTCACAGTCACTCTATTAGTAGCACAAGGCTCATGACAACATAGTCAATGGCCAATTCTTGTAATCTTGTCCATCATGTCAAAATTACAGTCTTAAAAGGGGAAACACTAGAATTATAATCATTTTGAAATATGTGAGTGTCAAAAACTTATTATGCATGCTATACAGTAGAAGAAGCATTTTAACACTGATATTGATCTACTTAATTTAATTCTGGATTGTATAAAACTAGAGCCTATCCAGGTAGCAATGGGCACAAAAAAGGAACCCAGTTCATCACAGAGCCAACTCAAACACGCACACACACTCAAACAGGGCCATTTTAGAATCACCAATTACCCATACATAGTGTCTATAGGGAGGAAAATGTCCTAACGTTACACAGACAGTAACTTGGCATGGAATTTAAGGGCAGGATGCTGGATACACCTTGTTTACTGTTTTCATATCCTATAAACATCAAGGAGTTTGATCCAAAACCACAAAAGTTGAACATATAACAGTAGTAATTGATTACATTTTAAAAAGATGAACATAAGATGTATTGAGGGAAAAGGATTTATTTTTTATTTAATAGATTGACATTTGGTTTGTCCCCATTTAGACAATGAAAGAAAAAATCGCTAGCTATCAATTCAATAATGCTTCCAAGGGCTTGTAGCCAGGTATTGATAATTAAGGAATGTCATTGACTTCCTGCCACACAGTATGGAAATTTAGACGATAACAGAATATGTTGTAAAGTATGTCTTGCAGTATTACTCAGTGCAGAGTGCCATTTCTGATGAAACATCAACGATGCCCTAGAAACAGCCATAATGTGCAAAATGAAACCAGTGTTGGGATGGGAGTGTAAAACAGCAAGCCTAACATCCAGATCATTCTGAATGTGGGATATTGGAGGAGTTATCAGTATTTGAGGGGTGGAGAGTTCGGCATATTTTAGTCAGTTGTTAGTTGATTCAGTTGCTCGTTATGTTCTCTGTTAAGCTGAAAGAAGCACCTTATAAGTTGACAATAAAAGTTAAGCTGTCTGGAGCATTCAAGCCTTGTGTGTCACTCCCTGCTGTAAACTAGGACAAGGGAACACAGGAACAGGGTTTTACCCCGGAGCACCATGCTCTGGCCCTGAAGCTTCACACCACTGAACACATGAAGGAGAAGATCCCCTGCGTCATAACAACCACGGTCCAGTGACAGGCAGGAAAGGTGATACCAGTGATGTTACACAGTTTGTTTTCTAAAATCATTTGGTTCATGCTGTATTCTGTTCTGAAAACGCAGAGATTCTAAGCTATTCGATTGTTACCTTCAGTGCAAGGCTTATTTAACTATGGCATGAACATCTTTTAAAGAATCCTGCATCCTGTGTGGATTATGGAGACCGACTTAAAGGAGAAACAGTAAAACTTTGTGACTCCACAGTCCTGAAGTTGCCAAACTGTTTTTGTATTGTATATACAGTAATATAGTTCTTCAGTGTGTTCTCCCTTTTGTATCTTGAGCAAAATTTCTATACCTTGCAATTTTCCCAAATATTTTTTTGATTTCCTGTCATTTTATTTTAATGATTATATATTACATTTTTACCTTTTTTCTAGTGACAAACTGAAAAAGCACATTTCTAAAACTTGACTTGATTATTCTTTTAAGGTGATAATAAAGATAGTGTCTGTTTTTAAAATATTTTAGTGTATAAAGTTAAATTAAGTGCTTAATTTATGAGAATTCTTAAACTCTTTGAACAAAAAAAAAAATGGGCGGCTTTGTAAAACTTTTTCTTTTAATTTCATTTCTTTACTTCCTTTCTCTCTTGATGCTTCTTCCCAACTGTATTGTCCTCATTTGTTGCTGCTGGCACTTACATTTAGATGATCAGTGGATTTCTTGGCTTGGCATCTGTCTTCATTTTCAGCACTCTATCATTATACTGCTCTGTGCTAATTACTTCAGTTTTTTGGCTTAAAGAACGATTGATTTCTCTCTGAATATTTATTATTTTCCCATGTTTATAAATCTGTTATGAGCTGATGGCTACAAAACTGGGGTGTAAAGCATAAGTCAGATGGTTCAGTCATTTTAAACGAAGCGTTTTTGAGCATAACGGTGAAGTGGACAGTGCTACACTTGTGGAAATAACCATGTCTATAATTTATCTGGAGGAGATATTTCCATAGTAATGTAGCAATAATGCAGTAAGAGGACAACCAAGTATTAGATGGAGGGCATTAAACCATTTATTCATATTACACTATATTTATATAGTGAAACAGTGTACTTTGAAATATTCTGACATCTTAATAATATAATCATTCTTTACATTTATATAGTGCTTTACTCACTACTCAAAGTGCATCAGTGAGTGGAGAACTTCAACCACCACAAATGTGTAACATTCACCTGGATCAGCCATTTTTGTGCCATTAGCTGTTAGGTGGTGAAGTGGTGTGAGAGAGAAGCCAATTAGAGAAAAGGGATAACATCAGGATACACCCTGCTTTATACTAAGGATCTGTTAGTCAGGATATCAGCTTTACGTTTCATCTGAAGGACAGCGCCATTTTTTACAGCACAGTATCCTCATCAATGCACTTCGGAAGTGGAGTCCACATTCAGACCACAGGGTAGGCACCCCTGCTGGTCTCACCAGCAGCTCTTCCAGCAGCAACCCAAGCTGCTCCTTGATGGTCCCACATCCAAGTACTGGCTAGGCCAGAATATGCTTAGCTTCAGGTGGATGCATTCAGGAGTTCATGGCTCCTGTGCATTATGTTACAACCTTGTGCTAAACTCATTTAATTTTTTTTTTACACATCAAAGCAACATTCAATACTCTACAAAGACAAAACAAAAACAGGAATTTAGAAATTTTTGCCTACTTATTAAAAATAAAAAAGCTGAAATGTTATATTGGCACAAGTATTCAGGCTCTTTGTTGAAGCACCTTTGGCAGCAATTCCATTCTGGTGTCTTCTTGGGTAATGGGCGACATGCTTTGCACAATTAAATTTGGGGAAATCTCTGCCATTCTTCTTTGCAGATCCTTTTAAGGTTCTGTCATGTTGGTTGAAGACCATTGGTGGACAGCTATTTTCAGGTCTCTCCAGGGATGTTTCACTGGGTTCAGCCTTCCCCAGATCTGTGCCTCTCCAAGCCCTGTAGGCAATTCCTTCGACCTCATGGTTTAGTTTTTGCTCTCATACACATTGTCAAGTGTGGAACCTTCTATAGACAGGTGTGTGCCTTTCCTAATCATGTCCAATCAATTGAATTCACCACTCCAAACAAAGTGTAGAAACATTTTAATAATGATCATTAGGATGGGATGCACCAGACCCAAATTTAATGTGTCATAGCAAAGTGTCTGAATAATTGTAGCAATATGATATTTCAGTGTTTTATTTTAATAAAGTTGCAAACTTTTCTAAAATGCTCATTTTGCATTGTGATTCTGGGGAATTGAGTGTTGCCTAATGTGGAGAAAAATATAAATGATTTTAGCACAAGACTGCAACATAACAAAATGTTAAAAAAATGAATGTGCTGTATAGAGTATGAAATGAGAGGAATTATATGGGGTACCAAGAGTAACCCCTTTTATTAGCTGTCGGTCTGAATATGAAAGTGAAAAAAAAAACCAAAAACAACAACAATGGTTGCTTTCTTCCATGCACAATCAAAACACCGACGCCATTTTAAAGATGCAGAGCAATTTTACCTCCCACAGACTGGAAAAACAGGGTCTGAGGTGAGGTCACAGTTCATCTACTCGACACATCAGTCTCTGTAAAAGGCACATTATGCCCTAATGCATTTAATTATATGTACTGAATATACATAGGAAAATACCTTCTTTATAGCACTGTGGAAAAAAGTAAGCCAAAATATTTAATTTTAATTTTATTTTAAGATGGTTCATTCTCTGAAGAATGAACAAATATTTTAATACATCAGTTCCTATAGGCTTATATACATAACAGAATGGGAAAAACAGGATGGCTTGAGCTAAATCTACTTGTCCTGCTTTTCGTTTTTTTTAAACAATAGGTAAATTGGGCAAGAATGTAGCAGATTTTTATAGGCTACAGAAAAACCAAAACAAATATTACAAGTTTTACATTTAATATCATGAAAAATTGAATTTTTATATTTTCTCTTCCACACAACCAGGATTTAAAGACAAGGCCAGTCATTGTCATTGGCTTTTTCATTGCAGCCTGGCATTGTTAAACCTGCTTCATCATTGCCAAGTTGAATTAAAATTTAAACAACCAGGAAACTGCCAGCCAAGGTAGCGCTTTTTCATGTTTACCTATTACAGTGTAAAAAGGTCAGTAATCACTAAGGTAATCACTCGACTTTAACCAGCTTTATTATTAAAACCTCCTGTATAAAATCAAGAGAGAACATCCATACAAATAAACAGTATATACAGTATGTATGTATCATATGTTATTAATGTTTATTATCTAAAATGTAGTATTCTGTTTCTAAGATGGGCATGACTCAGTCAGCATGATATAAGTAAAATGATTCTGCTAAGAAGTGGATAATGACAGGCCAGAAGGGCTGAAGAGGGTGTGTAGCTGTATTTGTCTGGGGTTTCCAAAATTCTTCATAGAAAGATTCAGGCAATGAGTGAGATGAATTGTCTTCATTTAAAAGTTTTAGTGAAATTAAAAGCAAAAACAGTCTGTAGTAGAGTGTAAAAAATTAGTAACGTAGTATATTGTTTGTTAACGTTTTTATTTTGTAAGGTTTCTAAACTCTTTTGGGACTTCGCCCAAAGGGACGACAAGCTGAAGAGTGTCCCAAAGTGTGATTGCCACATCTGTGAAAGACAGCTTCTCCATTGCAGGGGCTACCCAAGCTCCCAGCGCTGCACCAGTTGGCCGCGAAAGCAAATCCGAGCCAACCGTGGTCACACTATAAGTGCCTCTTGTCTATGGGTGATGCTAGGAACATGACTTGGCCAAGTCTCTGCCTGATTGCTGTGTCTGTGTATAGGCGAGTGGTTGATCCTGCTACAATAATTAACCCTGCTGTTAATGTTTCAAGCGGAATAAAGTTGGTTTTACTAAATTACTGAGTTTTGGGGTTCAATACAGGGACTCGCACATCACAATTTGTAAAATTAGGTTTAGAGTTTTATTTAAAATGCTGCTAGCTCTGATTTACTTGTTAAGTCCAGCTAGCATTAACCAGCAAGCAATTGGAGTGGGGAAGGAAACCAGTCAAGCAAGCGTGCTTTGTTATAACTCTGTTTAAACATTATATCACAACATTGTCCCAGGCAGGTTAGAACCAAGAGTGTCTCCAGGCACTCATTGGTCTGAAGAATGGCTGTTTAGAATTGGTCTTGAATCAGAAGACTATTCTGTACCATGACACCCCATTGGCCAATGACTCGTGACAGGAATTGATATAAGTTGGTCAATTCACTTTTCTAATTCTCTCTTGCCATCTCTCCATGAAGAGAGGACCACCTTTCTTGGTGACCATATTCATGCAGACGTGCTGCCTGTTTCTGGCACTCTGCTCAAAGGCCATGTGGTAGCAAAGACCAAGCCGGACAAAATATAAGGCAGACAGCCACCTATGGGCGCAAGATGAACTGCTGCTGAGGTTGTAATGGTGTTTTTGTCACACTCTTTTTACTGTGTTTATTTTTTGGCCATATTATCTTAAATGCATAATTAATTTAATGTGCAATTCTTTCTCTTCCCTTTTCTTTTACTCTTTCTAATTGCCTGAAGTTATCGATGTAGAAGGAAAAGGAAGAAGAAGTGCTGAGCTACAGTACCTGACAGTGTATTAGGGGTATGGGAATTAAGATATTTTATTAAGGTTTGCATAATAAAGTGTGTAAAGGAGAACACCTCAAAACACAGTTCACACAAAGTTGAGGAGAAAAATTGATAATCCAAAAAACATTAAAACTTCTTCTCTATGATGTTTCTGTTGAAGCTTATGTATCTTGGTTATACTTCTTTAAGCTTCTGTACATTATCACATACACACATATGTAAACAGCATATGGACAGAAAGCTGTATACCTCTTTATACTTTACTAATCTGTCTAATGGTCTGTTTTTCTAGCTAACAAACTGGCTGTTATTATATTACAAATGCAGCTTAGCAATGGGGCCTTCCATTACAAGCTAGATTTGTAGTGATGTGAAACATATATTCTATCCAAATTAAGAAAGCACTTATGTAAATTTTAACATAAATACTCTAAGATTAATGGGTGGCACAGTGGTAGGCAAGTCGGTAGACGCAAGTCTACTGCAGGGCACACACACACTAGGGACAATTTAGAATTGCCAATGTACCTAACCTGCATGTCTTTGGACTGTAGGAGGAAACCAGAGCACCTGGAGGAAACCCATGCAGACACGGAGAGAACATGCAAACTCCACGCAGGCAGGACCCAGGAAGCGAATCCGGGTCTCCTAACTGCAAGGCAGCAGCGCTACCCACTGCGCCACCGTGCCACCCCATGGATAGACCTGAAGATGGCAATTTACAGACACTTCTCATCTAATCTAATGAAGCTTGAAAGGATCTGCCGTGAAGAATGGAATAAATTGCCAAATTCAGGTGTGCAAAGCTTTTAGAGACATACCCAAGGAAACTAAAAGCTGTAATTGCTGCCAAAGGGACTTCTACAAGATATCAAATCAAGGGTCTGAAAACCTATATGAATAAGAGAATTCAGTTTATTGATTTATAATGAACTTGCAAACCCTTCTGAAAACATGTTTTCACTTTGTATTAATTGGTTATTAAGTGTAAATTGATGGGCAAAAACAGCAGCAAGTAAGAAGTCTGAATACTTCCTGAATTCATTATATTTAATTTTTTATTCTTGAATATAATGTGTGCATATTAGTTTATTTGCATTTCATTCATAGTAAAGTTCAGCTTTCCTCTCTCATCTAGTTCTTCAGAATGGTATAATATCCTATCTATCTATCTATCTATCTATCTATCTATCTATCTATCTATCTATCTATCTATCTATCTATCTATCTATCTGTTTGTCAGACAGACAGACGGACAGACGGACAGACAGACAGACGGTCTATCTATCTATTGTAACAATGGATGGCGCTGTACCAGCACTTAACTCGACACAGACAGACGCCGAAGGCACACTGATCAAAGCACACGCTTTTATTTTACAGTTCACACAGCACAATGCACCATAAACAACTCACAGTCCTTTTTCCTTCTTTATTTTTTTCCTTTTCCTTTTATCTCTCCTCTGCAACCTCCACTTCTCTCCCGCAAGCTCTGTCCTCTGACTCCAGCTCCCCGAATGGAGTGAGGTGGCCCCTTTTATAATGCACCTGGATGTTCTCGCAGGTGCTCCCTGATGACCTTCCTGCAGCACTTCTTGGTGTGGCGGAAGTGCTGGATGGGCACCTGAAAGCAGTCCGGGTGTACCTGGTTCCTGTTCTGGCAGCACTTCCTGGTGTGGCGGAAGTGCTGCAGTCCATGGGTCCGGAACTATCCAGGCACCCCCTGGCAGTGGCCATGGACCCCCACAGGGTCCTCATGCAATGCAGGGTTTCTACCCTCTTGTGTCCTGGGGAAGGAATTGCCCCTCTCCCGGAGCTTTGCTTCTCCAGGCATCCCGGTGGGCCAAGGTCCCTGGTTATCTATCTATCTATCTATCTATCTATCTATCTATCTATCTATCTATCTATCTAATCTTCTGCATTTAATTTTTATTGTCAGCCAGTGTATACTCTCATCTGTACAGTGATACCAGAGGCAGTCTCTTACTGAATAAAGTATGTAATGATAATGGACAAGTGGCTTTGTAATATAGAAATAAAAGATGGTGTAGATTTCTTTTAGCTGGTTTTCAAACAAGAACATGTAGAACAGACAATAGGCAATAACATGTAATGTAAGAAATAAATCATTTAAGAAGAAGGTTGCAACTTTCACTTGTATGCTGTAGAGACTTACTATTCATATTAAAGTGGTGAGGTCCAGACAGAAACTCATCATGCAAAAGTCTGTTTGTGTTTTCCTTTGTAAATTTTATATTGCCCTATTAATACTTCTTTTCTAAAAACATGATACAATTATGAATAAAAAAGTACTGTATAAAAAAATAATAAAAAAGAATCAGACTAGTGCAATCTCATGTAATGTATGGTATATTCAACAATATACAGTATATGACAGTATGCAAGGCAACTATACAACACTCGTTACAATAATGGATAGCAGTCAGTCAATCAATCAGACTCATTTTTTTGTACTCAACAAAGTGAAATGTATCAGTAGTTTGTGCATTTAAAGTCAGCATTTATTCTTGGCAGACAGTCTTTGCTGGGCAGCTGCCACTGTAGAGTGCCATCCATAATGTGTTGTACATGATCTTTCATGTTAGGTTTTCGTAAATGCTAGTCACAGTCTGCCAAAACACAGGAAAGTAAATGTGTCAGTATGCTGCCTGACAGCAAGAACATGCTATGTGTGATTTGTTTGAAGTTTTTGGAATGCCAAAAATGAAAAGTCTGTAATAGAGCAGGCAGGCTTTAGTTCACCTGAGTATTACATGCTGACTTAATATTCTGCAAAAGATTTCTGACAAAAATGCATGCGCATCCTTTGGGCATAAGCTCTATTTACATGGCACTCTGGCCAGGAAAAGTTAAATATAACTTTAAAATTTAAAAGTAAATTTGGCTGGTGATTATGCATTTTGAGACATCAATAATAAACATATAATATGAAATATTACACAGTATATCATGAAATGCAATGTCTAAAATGTCCTTCATTTACTGACTTTCCTAACTAATACCAGCACAGGATTTCAATACATTGGAGCCTATTCTAGCAGCATCAGATATAAGGTAGGAAGCAGCCATGGTGCCACTCCATGACCAGGCCCACCCACACACGTATACAATCACTCATAACAGGTTCATGGACCACCCCAGTCAACTCAAACTGTATGTCTTTGAACTGAAGAAGGAACATGAATAGCAAAACAAAACTTAGGCAGTCAAAATGAGAATATGCAAACTTAACACAGACAGTGCTAAGTCAGTATATTAAGAAAAAGGGAAATGAGTAGTGTCCGTAATGGAGGATAAAGGCAGACGAATGGCAATGAGTATAAAAAGGGGTATGTGGATGGCACAAAGTATGGATATCTACTGGACTGAGCTCCAGGAAATATAGTATGGGTGAGAGACTCCATTAATCTGTTAACTGGAGTGAGGACTCACACAATCATCTGAGAAAAAATAAATATTGAAGAAAGAAAAGGAGCAACGGTAGGGAAAAAGAAAAAAAAAACAATGAATAGGTTTTATACAACAGTAAACACTTGGTGTAGAGAAGAGCTGAAAGATATAAGTGTAAGATAATGGATGGATGGATAAAACACAGGAGAGAGATAAAGAGCTGGAGCACCTTGCAGGCGAACTCTGTAAATTTTTAAGAAAGTAAAAAAGAAAACTACAAAAATAAGCTTTCCAGACGTGAATGTTCAGTTAGACTTACTCTAGATGGCGGTGGAACCCCTTAAGAGGAAGCCAGACCAGAAGGGACGGGTCCAAGGAAACATGACCCAAGAATGACATCACTGTTGCCTCCGGTTGTCTGATCTGCAAGGGCTGACAGGAGGAGGAGGAACATTAGGCATTAGTGCCAACCCACCACTTGAGGTGGAATTAGCATTAGATAAACCCTCAAGTTGCCTTCCAAGAGCACATGTATGACACAGGCAAGACATCCATGTTATGACTCATGAAGAAGGATTAATAAAAACTAGAAAGGAGATGAACTTGAACCAAATAGATCAAGGACTGCACATCTCATTTTATGAAAATCTTTTATGTATACATTTGTAATGATGTTAATCTTCTATATAATAAATCAAAAGATATCCATTAAGAATTAGTATTTGCGTATACAGTAAAATTTCTGGAAAGATTATATATAATTTTTCATGGTATTGCAGAGGAACAAACTGTTAACTGTACTTCCAAATTTAAGACAACAACAATATTTATTTATATAACACATTTTCATACAAATGAGGTAGTTCAAAGTGCTTTACAGGATGAAGAAAGAGAAAAAAGAAAAAATATATAAAAAATAAAATGAGGCAATACTAATTAACAAAGAATAAAGTAAGGTCCGATGGTCAGAGAGGACAGAAAAAACATTAAAAAAAACCCCAGAAGGCTGAAAAAAAAAAAAAAAAAAATCTGCAGGGGTTCTGAGGCCACGAGACCACCCAGCCCTCAATGGGCATTCTACCTAACATAAATGATCTCAATCAGTCCTCATGGTTTTCAGGCTTCACATGGAAGAAATTGATGATGATGGCCATGTGGACCTCTGGCCTTTAATCCATCAATGTAGGGACATCACGGTGCTTTGATTGGGTGGTGGTGGTGAAAACCGGAAAAAGAACAGCAGAGAAAGTAGGGGTTAGTACGGATTTTGGTGCCACCATGAATGATCTTCTTCTTCTTCTTCTTCCGGCTGCTCCTGTTAGGGGTTGCCACAGCAGATCATCTTCTTCCATATTTTCCTTTCCTCTACATCTCGCTTTGTTACACCCACCACCTTCATGTCCTCTCTCACCACATCCATAAACCTTCTCTTAGGCCTTCCTCTTTTCCTCTTCCCTGGCTGCTCTATCCTTAGCATCCTTTTACCAATTTATTCAGCATCTCTCCTCTGTACATGTCCAAACCAACGCAATCTCGCCTCTCTGACTTTGTCTCCCAACTGTCCAACTCGAGCTGACCCTCTAATATCCTCATTTCTAATCCTATCCGTCCTTGTCACACCCAGTGCAAATCTTAACATCTTTAACTCTGCTACCTCCAGCTCTGTCTCCTACTTTCTGTTAAGTGCCCCCGTCTCCAACCCACATAACTTAGCTGGTCTCACTATGGTCCTGTAAACCTTCCCTTTCATTCTTGCTGATACCCGCCTGTCACATATTATTCCTGGCACTCTTCTCCAACTATTCCACACTCTCTTTTTCACCTCTCTTTCACAATCTCCATTACTCTGAATTGTTGTTACCAAGTATTTAAACTCATCCACCTTCACCAATTCTACTCACTTCATCCTCACCATTCCACTGACCTCCCTCTCATTTACACACATGTATTCAGTCTTGTTCCTACTGACCTTCATTACTCTCCTCTCTAAAACGATAATGATAATTAAATACAGAATATCAGGATTAAACTAAAATGAAGCTACCATCTTGAACGTTTTCAGGTTGCCGCAAAATTTTCTTAAATTAAAAACAATTGCACCTGTTTTATCTCCTGAAAATTTAAGTGCCTCCTATACTGATGAGCATCCTCTTGCTGAAATCCGCTCATGTGAAACACAACATCTATAAGGAGATTATCCAAAATGGGTTTCATCTGATGTTGTACAGTGGAGGTCATTTGAAAATTATTGAAAGTAACTCATGGAACTGAGAGTCTTATTGTAGTCCTTTATTGCTGCAGGGTGGTGATGGCCTCCTTACCTTAATAAATATAATTTGTGTAGACAGGTTAGCAAATTCACCATCAGTGAATTGTAAGAGAACAATCACCTTAGTAATTAATACATGCAGAAGAAAGCTCAGAAGTCATTTTCAGAAGTCATAGCTAGCTGCTTCAATGCCCCACTGTGACTTTCTGAAACATAAATTACTTTAGAAAAAGATTATGGTTTGATACAATCATATGATAAGACAGGAACACAAATGTATTTGAGTCAAAGGTAAAACTAAAGAATGGGGCTTATTGAGATATGAGATGGAAACAACTATCACAAAGTATGTACTTTGTGTTGTATGCGTAGCATTCGCCTATGAATGAACCTTCTGTCACACTTGTCGGTGAAAGTGCATTCATAAACATAAAATATGCATTTTGTAATCTGATCTTACCATGTATAAAAAGATTCCCACATGTTCTGAAAATAAGTACAATTGTTGTTGCTAAATTTGTACCTTATTTTTTCAGTAAATTTAGTACAACATTTGAAAGAATACAGCAAAGGGGCTAATACTAATGACTGGATGCTTGCCTAGAAAATTCTTGTATCAGTAATATTAATTATTTTTATATTATTAAAAATCACCACTTTTCTACACTATCTGTCCTCATTCATTGTATGACTTGACTGCAATTTTCCTTTCTGTAAAACTGCCATAGGCAACTGGCTAGATTACGTTGAGAAGAAACTGTCCCTCTTAAATAAATCTTTGGCATAAAACAACAAATGACAACTGTTTTCATCACTAACTGTGAATCCATTTACAAGAAGTACTGTAAAGTACATAAGAAGGAAAAATGCACTTCCACAATGTTGTTAAAGACAAAAACTCTACTTTCTCATTAGCATGACAAGAAAATTTGAGGAATTTAAAAGAGGCTGCCATGCTCTACCCTGGTTTGAGGAAGGTGTTCTTCAGGCACTCCAGTTTTCCTCCTACGTCCAAAATATTTTTGTGTTAGGTTGACTAACAGCTGGCCCACGATAAGTAAGTATGAGTGTGTCCATGAAAGTGTCCTCTGTATAACTGGCATGGCATGCAGGGTTGATTCCCACCATGTGGCCGATGCTACTAGGACAGGTTTAAATGCCTTGTACCCTTACAGTGCCTATAAAAATAATTCACCACTTGTTTTCACTATTTATTGTTATTCAACATTGAATTACAGTGGATTTATTTATGAAAAATGCTTTAAATTATTTAAAAATCATATAAACATGCACCCCTTTAATATGACACCCCTAAATCATCACTGGTGCACACAATTGGTTTTTGAAGTCACAGAATTAGTTTAATGGAGATCACCTGACTCTGATTTCAATTGATTGTTGTATAAATACCCCTTTATGGGGGAAGCCCAACTCGTGGTGAATCAGTATGGTGGACTAACCTATAATGAAGTACAAAATAACACTCCAGGAAACCGCATGAAAAGCACAGGTCAAAAGATGGGCACTAGAAAATGTCCAAGTCACTAAATATCACTTGGAGTCCAAATCAATCATTATAAAACTGGAAAGAGTGTGGCACAACTGTAAATCTGCTATAGCAAGAGACCTTTGATAACTCTGATGGAGGTACAAGCTACAGTGGAAAAGGTAGGAGAGACTGTGCAGACAGCAGTTGTACCTGGGAGCTTCACCTGTCACAGGTTTATAGTAGAGTGGTAAAGAGAAAGGCACTGTTAAAAAGACACACACAACATTTTACTTACAGTTTGCCAAAACGGCGCATGGGAGACTCAATTCTATGTCTAATAAGACCAGAAATTGAACTCTTTAACCATCAGACTAAACACCATGCTAAACTCTACTTACAGCATCCCCACTGTGAAGGATGGTGGTCGCAGTATCATGTTGTGGGGATGCTTCCCTGCAGAATTCCCTGAAAGGCTTGTGAGGGTAGAGGGTAAAATGAATGTAGTTACAGTAAATACTGGGAAATCTTGAAGGAGAACCTGGTGCAGTCTGCAAGGAATCTGGACCTTGTGAGAAGAATTGATAACTAGCAAGACAATGAACTCAAGCCATAAGCCAAAGCTACACAACAGTGTTAATGTCCTGGAGTGGCCATGTCACTGTCCATATTTCAGTACAATTGAGAATTTGTAGCTAGACCTGAGAAACCTTTTTTTCACTCATAATCCCCATGCAATTTCACAGAGCTTGAGCAGTTTTACAAAGAAGAATGAGGAAAAATGGCAGTGTCCAGATGTGCAAAGCTGATAGAGAGGGACCTATGCATACAGACTCAAAGCTGTCATGGCTACACGGCAACAAATGCATATGCAAAAACTAAACAAGAGACTGTAAATGGGAGTTTTTTTGCTTTGGCGTAAGCAAAATTTACTTGACAAGATTTCTTAAATTAAGATAAATAATCGTAAATACATATTTTTTTTATAAGTCAATGGTTCTTACAATAAGGAAAGCAAGATTTAATCTATACTAATAAAAGGCAAAGCCCTCACTGACTGACTGACTGACTCACTCACTCACTCACTCATTTACTGACTCACTCATCACTAATTTTCCAACTTCCTGTGTAGGTAGAAGGCTGAAATTTGGCAGGCTCATTCCTTACAGCTTACTTACAAAAGTTAGGCAGGTTTCATTTAGAAATTCTACGCGTAACAGTCATAACTGGAACCTACTTATGTACATATATACCGGCCATAGCCTGCAACTCGGTCGCCGTGTGAGGCGGAGTTACGTCCCTCATCATCACACCTCCCACGTAATTGAGTGCCTGCCCATATAAGGCCGTCCGTTAGCGGCAATCCAATAGAAGCACTCTGCCGCTAAATATTCGCGAGTGAAGGGCTATGCTTATGCAGACGAAAATGAGATGGTCAGGGTGGTGTTTGGCACAAACTCAGTGAAACTGCGAGAGAAACTTTTAAGTGCCGGGTCTTAGCTAACATTAAATAAAGCCGTGGACATTGCACGAGATAGCACAAGCACAGCTGAGAACCTTCGATGCATGTACACCGAGCGGCTCACGTGAACTGACTGTGAACACAGTACGCAGACAAAAAGCAACAGCTCCAAAGAGCACTGAACAAAAACCGCATTACACAATTGAGAAGGCAGCAAAAGAATATGAAGCGAGTGACGCATACAAGCATATTCATTAGTGCAGCTACTGTGGAAACAAAGCACACAGTGGAAAAAGTCAATGTCCAGCTAAAGGAAGACAGTGTAAAAAAACCCGTGCATGCAATGTGTCAAGTCTTAGATAAAGAGGAAGACAAGCTGTTTATTGATGCAGTAAGAAAGGAATCGATGAATGAAACCTGTTATCTTTACAACGGTTGACAAACACGGAATGTAACTTGAACACAACACATCCTCCAAATACGAACCTGATTGAAACAAATAATGATAATCAAATCCTTGATGACAGCAGCACTCATAACAGTCACAAAACAATTACATTGACAATCATGTTACGTTATTTTTAAAATGTTCCCTTTTCTTATTCATAACTTCTTTAACACACTACTTCTCCGCTGCAAAGCGCGGGTATTTTGCTATATACGCGTTGTGACGGACAGCCGGGTCCCATGCCCGGCCGGGACGCCTCTGCTACATACGTCCCAGGGGAGCCATCATGGACATTGCAGTACCTTCCCTGGGGCGCTTGGGGGCAGTCTCCCTGGCCGTGGATCCCTCCTCAATCTCCCCCGTGGCTCCATGGGACATGGAGTCCACCACAGCAGCCCGGTTGGGAGATGGGGTGGCCACTAGGGGGTTCTGCGGAGAACCAGCCACCACACTGGACGGTTTATCAGCCCCACCCGGAGGTGCAATTAAGACCAGCTCGTCAGGCACCTGGAACACTTCCGGGTGGGGTATAAAAGGGCCTGCCTCCCAGCAATCAAGGCCAGAATCGGGAGGAAGAGGACGAGGTTGCCTGGGAGGAGTGGTGGTGCCAGGAAGCATTTGGTTGTGTGAGTTATTTTGTGCTTTGGACTGTGTTGGGCCTGTGGGACACGGGGAAGGCGTGTGCCCACGGCTGAAGAAAATAAAAAGCCCTTTGAGTGTGAACACGTGCCTCTGCGTAGTCTGTGCCGGGTCGGGCGCTATATAGCGCCTTTTCACAGCGTATATACAGTGGAACCTCAGTTCACGAACGTCTCGGTACACATACAACTCGGTTCACGACCAAAAAGTTCGCCAAACTTTTGCCTCGGTTCACAACCACATACTCGGTATACGAACAAGCCAGTTTCCCTTTCGGTTTGTGCACGCCAATGATTTCTGCACGTGTTGCATTGTTCTAAGTCAGATGTGCCTAACTCTGTGTGCGTGCCTGCCTGCGCATGCGTGCGTGCCTGCCTGCCTGCCTGCACGTGCGTGTCTGCCTTCCTGCACGAGAGAGAGAGAGAGAGAGAGTGAGCACGTGCGTGCTGCTGAGAGAGAGCGAGCGAGTGAGCGCGTGCTGCTGAGAGAGAGGGGGAGGGTGCGTGCTGCTGAGAGAGAGAGAGAGTGAGCCTGCTCCTGCAGCTGAGCAGGGAGCCTGGGTGTTTTGTGTCAGTGTTATTCAATGTTTTTACATTACTTTACTATTACACTATGGTGTAATTAACTATATTTGTGCTTAATCTTTAAAAAAAAATATATTTACATACAGTTCGTACGGTCTGGAACGGATTAATTGTATTTACATACAATCCTATGGGGGAAATTGCTTCGGTTCATGACCAACTTGGTTTACAAGTTTTGGAACGAATTATGGTCGTGAACCGAGGTTCCACTGTATATATATATATATATATATATATATATATATATATATATACCCTGTTCTATATACTGTCAAATAGACGAACCACATGCCGTGGCGCAACGCAAGAGGCTTTGCCTCTAGCGCTGACGTCCGAGGTTTGATTCACGAGAGGGGGTGCATTGAGTGTGTACGCCTGATGAGCCCAGAATTAGGGAGAAACACGTGTTGTGTACTCTTTGCATTATTTGACAGTAAATCTTTTTCAATATATATATACACACACACACATACATATATATCAGCGCTTCCCGATTCATTTTACCCTCGCACCCCCTGTGTCGGACGAGGCCGATTTCGCACCCCCTTGGTTTGAGAAGAAGTATGAAAAAATATGAGGTTAATGCAGAAAAACAGATCACCAATTGAAGCTTTATGAATAATGGATACTTTATTCTCCATCAATAATTGTTTTGGTAAAGCCATACTCCGTGTAATCCTCCTTCCATTTTCTAATTTTTTCGCAACTAGCCATGATTAAATGAACGGTAAAAAAGTAAGAGCGAAGCGACGGTGACTTATTGAGGCAGGCAGGTGAGAGCACAATATCACACGGGCTCGATGTAGTGCGCGTCAAGTCGATCTAAAATGTGCGATCAGATTCGAAAAAATATATCTTTTCAAGTTCTATTTGGATATAAGTAGGTTCTATTTAGTCAACAGAAATATCTTTGGTAGGAATGTAAGTTGAATTTAGTCATCATTGCATAAATTTTAGGAATGGATAGATAAATTAAGATTTTGTACAAATAATGTTTTTCATTTTTCTTCCTCGATGGATTCTGGCACCTCCAGCAACAGTTGCTCGCACCCGAAAGGGTGTATATATATATATATATATATGTATGTATGTATGTATGTATGTATGTGTATATATATATATGTATGTAGGCTATATGTATATATATATGTTTATATGTGTGTGTGTGTGTGTGTGTGTATATATATATTTATATATGACAGCAACACTCATAACAGTGAAAAAACAATTACATTGACAATCATGTTACGTTATTTTAAAAATGTTTCCTTTTCTTTTTCATTACTTCTTTAACACACTACTTCTCCGCTGCGAAGCGCGTGTATTTTGCTAGTGTCATGATATATATACATTTCACTTGCTTAGATTTCATTTTGTGTAGTGTGCCAAAGGTCTATCTACTACACACAATGACTTGAGGAGTGACAACGCTTATGTGATCAGTTAGTTTGTGTTTTATACTCCTAATGAATTGAGACCACTTTGCAGAGATATGTTTTTAACGTCATATTATGAAGTCTTGTTACTGTATGTTGATCGGTGTCAAAAAAGCCAAATTAAATCCACTGTGATTAAATGTAATAGAATTTATAAAATATTCAAATTCCAAAGGGGTGAATATTTTGTATATGCACTTCAATTGGTTTGTTGGAGATTTTTTGGTAAATGAAAATGCTGTATGTTCACTGTATATTAACAGTTGTAAAGAGGAGACAAAACAACATGAAAGTGTTGGGGCACCTCTCTGGTGGCACTGCATGGTTGAAAAACACACAAAAAGTTGAGCATAATGTTCTTTCAAAAGGGAATTTTCATGGGAATTGTTACATATGCATAAAAAACTAACTATTTTACATTACAGCGAGTAATTAACCATATTAAAAAATAGTAAAACATAATAACTTGAAAGTAAATTATGTTTCATGTTGCGTTAGAGTTATTCGTTGCGTTATATGATTTTGTTTTGTTTGGATTTGAAATTAACATGCAAATACTTTTTAAACTTACAGTTTTACTGTAAATCTTAAGTAAAAACAATTTTTTGAATTAAATTTTTATCAATATCGCATTGAATGATGATTCTGTGTTTGAACTTACATCGTGACAATGCAACGTATAAATGCCCGTGAGTAAATTTTGCTTCTTTCTCTCTAATAAATAAACCGACTTTTTCAAATGTTTGTCTCTGTGATTTGTTAATTGTCTTTGCAAAAGCTATTCTAACGGGAAACTGTTAACGTTTTAATACAAATGGCATATCAAGATCTCCTGATGTTATTCGCGGGAAATAAATTACCTTTCTTGGATACATCCTTCTTTCAACAGTAATTCGGGCAGGTGGAAGACCATATGGTGTTAACGGTTGTATTTATTCTTCGGGATATTGTAAGCTGATGTTTTCATCTTCCGCACCATCACCACCAACTGTTTCAGCATAGTCTATTGACAAATTCAACCAATTTACCGCGTAACCGATCAACAATTTATGTGTTAATTCTTTGACTTCTTGGTGCTAGGATTGCCCGTGTACTCATTTCTTCTGTTGATAACCCTTCGGGATAAAATTCTGCAATAAGATTTGGACATAATAAGTCTTCTTTTATTTGGAACTTAAACAGAGGAAAATGTAAAAATTAATAAGAGCTATGGGAGCAAGAACTGTGTTTGTCATAAGCATTCATATGAATGAGTGAGAGGGCCATGTGCGTGGTTGAATATGGTTGAGAGGACGGCGTGACTTGAAAAAAAATCTCTTGAAAAAAGGATTTCCTTTTATAATAGAGGGATATATTACTGACATTTAACATTTAATAATGTATATAATATTTTCCTTGAACAAATAAAATTATAAATATAAGAAGAAATATTTATTTAGCGCTTTCAAGACACTCAACGAACTTTACATAGAGAGAGCCGAACTGCTTCAACACCAATGTGCAGCATTCACCTAGATGGCAGCCATTTTGTGCAAATATGCTCAACACACATTAGTTACTAGGTGATGAGGAGGTAAGATAGTTAGCCAATTAGATACAGGGGATGATTAGGATCTTTCATGACAACAGAGAGTCAGGACCTTAGTTTTTGTCTCATCTGAAGGACAGCACCATTTTTGCAGCACAGCATCCCCGTCACTACACTGGATCATTGGGATCCACATTCAGACCAAAGAGTAAACGCCCCCTGCTGCCCTCAACACCTCTTCTAGCAGAAACCCAAGCTTTACCTAGGTGGTCTCCCATCCAAATACTGGGTGTGTCCCAACATACTTAGTTTATCTTTAGATGGATTATGAGTTCTAACGTGCATGTAATATTGCTGCTGACAATACTTTGAAAAGTAAATATTTTTTACAATGCAGAACTTTTTTTTGGTTAATTTTAAGTACATAGTTGATTAAATTCCTCAGCCTAACAATAACAGACATTGCAGAGTATATCTATACAGGTATATTAATAAACCAGTATATTTCAAGTTCAAATGTCAGTCTGGTAGCTACCATAATACATGTACAGTTTGTAAGAGAATAGAAAAAATTAAAAAAATTCTCTTAACACACTTCCAAGAGAAATGTATATGTAGTGGCCTTTAAAAAAGCTGACCAAGGCTAAATTGTTGCTGCTGCTTCCCCTCCTGGATGTTCTAAAGTAACCAAATGCACAGGTTATGTCTGAGATTCTAGCCATGAATTAAACTGTAATATGACACTGACAGTCTATCGCAGGACCCATTCATGCACAATTGCTGAACTGAATTAATGAAAATGTATAGACTTACATTTTTACATTTGATGCATATAGTAGTAACCAATTGTAATCATTTGAATTTAATCACCTATTTACAAATCCCTCTGTCCATTTTCTGCACCTTTGTCATTAAGACAGGAATCCATAGTTCCAACAAGAGCCATAAGACAGGGATTATCTTTGGAATTTGCATCCTAACTACCTCTCCTCTTCCTCCCTCTGCAGATCGGAAGATTAGAGGCCAAAAGACCTCTGCCACCACTCCACTGCCATCTGGAGGCAGTCATTAGAAGACTCCTGCCTGAAAAGATGTTCTGCTTGACCTGTGTCTTATTTGTTTTTTCAATCAATTATACGGGGTCACCCATGGTGCCCCCAACTCTTTATAATCTCTTTTTGTGCTTTATTTTTGCAGACTGTAAGCACTTCCAAAGCACTCCAACCTAAATGCTGCTCTATTTAAAATGTAATTTTGAATATGTTAAGAAAAAACAAGCAGCCTTTATTCTGTATGGCACGCTTCTATAGTGAAGACTGGCCCACAGTGCTTTACAAGTAAAGACATATAATATAAATTGTGTTAATTTATTTTGCTGCATAAGTCAGTAATGTAATCTGTCCAGGGTTACAGAGTGAGTCAGTGGTGGGGACTGAACTGTTAAAATTAAGGTTCCAAATCGAAATGGATTAATGGCTAGACCTTAATTTAGATATTCAAAAAGTTTCCCATAAGTGTAATTAATATAAAAAACTCTTCATCTTCATAACATAATATAATATTATCAAAGCCGACTAATTCACTTTCAGAGTTGCATGGGGACAGAACCTATCCTGTAACAAGTCACGTTGGGGAGCATGCACTGGTACAGTGCGTTGCCGCAACCACTACACAACGAAACAACTCAAGATCCCGGTTTGCAACCCCCCAGGCAGACACGCGGTCCAGTCCCACCCTCCAGAAATGACCCACTATCTGCCGCAACCAGGTGTTACGTGAGCGACTCCTTGGTCTGGTTCCATCCACTCGGGTCCCCAACAATGAGGATCTTATGAGCCGGATCATCCTCGGAGAAACGCGCCACATGGCCGTAGTGCCATAACTGACGCTCCCTCAGATTGCAGGGAATGTGTCTCATTCGGGACTCCATGAGCAACCTCTCATTTGAGAGAAAGTCAAACCAACAATACCTAAGGATTTTCTGGAGAGACACAGTACCAAAGTAGTCCAGTCTTTGTCTCAGGTCACTGGACAGCATCCATGTCTCGCAACCATATAGCAAGACAGGAAGCACCAGGACTCTGAAGACTTGGACCTTCATCCTTTTGCATAGATATCGGGAGCGCCACACACCCCTTTCAAGCGACCTCATGAGACCCCATGCTCTCCCAATCCGTCTACTGACTTCACAGGAAGAGTCACCAGAGACATGAATGTCACTACCAAGGTAAGTAAACCTCTCAACAAGGTCAACATTCTCTCCGCCAACAGACACACTGCTAATGGCTGTGCCCGAGAGGTCATTAAAGGCCTTGATTTTGGTTTTTATCCAGGACACTCGCAAGCCCAGACACTCAGACTTCTCACTCTGTCTCTTGAGCGTCCTGATCAGAGCCTCCATTGACTCCGCGAAGATCACAGCATCGTCAGCAAAGTCAAGATCTGTGAATCTTTCTTCACCAACAGATGCCCCACAGCCGCTGGACCCAACGACCTTGCCCAACACCCAGTCCATACAAGCACTGACCAGAGTAGGAGCAAGAACACACCCCTGATGAACCCCAGAATCAACTGGGAAAAACGCAGAGGTCCTGCCTCCATTCTGCTCCATGATATCCAGCAACCTTGAGGGGATCCCGCGAACCCTCAGGATGTTCCACAGGGCAGCTCGATCAACTGAGTCAAAAGCTTTGCAAAAACTGACAAAGGCTGCAAAGAAACTCGCGCTCCATGAGAACCCTCAGTGCCAGGACGCAGTCGATGATAGACTTCTTAGGCGTAAAACCAGACTGTTCCAGTCGCTGGTAGGTAAGCAAGTGATCACGGATCCTATTGAGGACGAGCCTAGCAAGGACCTTACCTGCCACTGAGAGCAGTGTTATCCCTCTGAAGTTGCTGCAATCCAGGCGATCACCCTTCCCTTTCCAGATAGGGATGACATGTCCCGTTTTTCAGTCAGTTGGGATGATGCCAGTCTCCCAGATGGAAGCAAAGATTCTTTGATGCTTTGATCAAAAGAAAAAAAATCAAGGTGAAAACAAATCTGTGCAAAGTGCTCTAAATTAATTACAAATAACAAACAAAATAACGGATCAGTGTTAAACAAGCCAAATTAAATTCATGGAGATTCAATGTTATATAACAACACTTGTGAAAACATCAAGGGGAGAATACTTTTTATAGGCACTGGACATGGCTAGTTTAGAGTAGCTAATTAACCTATCTGCGGGGGGCTGGCGCCCTGCCCGGGGTTTGTTTCCTGCCTAGTGCCTTGTGTTGGCTGGGATTGGCTCCAGCAGACCCCCGTGACACTGTAGTTAGGATATAGCGGGTTGGATAATGGATGGATGGATAATTAGCCTATCCTGAATGAATTTGGGACTTCAAAAATACATATACATTGTGTCCGGTGTCGCCGCTGGTTACTTGTCATAATGGCAATGACCATCACTCATGTGCAATTCGATAGTTCCCCTGCTCTGTTTTTTTCTCAAGCATAGCGCCGCCAGTGGCATGCTCTTGCGTTCTTAACTGCGAACTGTCTCTCTTTTAAACAGTAAACCAATGGCAAAACAACACAGCTGCCCTTCAGAAACTCCCTCTTAAACAGTATTTCAGTGAGAAACACACACATTCTTACCCATCTGTTGACATATAAATGTAAAATGCTCTCAATTGAAAAATGTGTTCCCCTTGTTAAATTCTCGCGTGATTTTGGTGCACGGTGGTGCGCGTGTGCATGTAAAAGATTTTGTTTTGTAATAAAAGGAGACTGCATGACTGGTGTTTTTTACCCTGGTCAAGAAGCTTCAGAGAGTGTTGTTATTCTTCCGATGTCAGTATATTACCCAAGCATACGCTGTTAATAGTTTTCTTGCCATCGCAAGGACATTTAGTCTACTTGTCAACAGGTTATGGGCCCAGGACACACGTGCGTTAATTGACAAGAAATTTCGAGTAAGACGCATTGAGCGTACTGCAAACAGCAGCGATAATCAGGAACAGATGCTACTGCAATTGCACCAAACAGACACCATACTTTCTGCTGACAGGGAAAAGGCCTAATGTTTCTGGGATGCATAAGTTTGGGTCAGTATGCTATGCATACAAATAAGGCAAAAAGAAGTTAGACAGACACTCACCAATCAATCCAGTGAGTGGAAGAATGCAATGAAGGAAGAAATGAACTCACTGAAACAAAATAAGACTTTCACGTTAACCACTTGACCTGAGGGTAAAAATGCAGTGTGGGGTCGATGGGCGTATGCCATTAGGAACAATCCTGATGGTTCTGAGACATACAAAGCAAGGTATGTAACTAAAGGGTACAATCAGGTGGCAGGAATAGATTATAAAGAGACTTTTTCTCCAACTGCAAATATGACAAGCATAAGAGTTTTGATCCAAATAACTGCACTGAATGGTATTACAATGTTGTTACATCAGATGGATGTAAAAACTGCATACTTGCATTCACCGATAGACTGTAAAGTGTATATGGAACAGCCAGAAGGATTTGAAGTTGATTCTGAGAAAGGAGAAGAATTAATAGGCAAACTAGAGAAATCATGTATGGGTTAAAACAGTCAGGCAGGAATTGGTAGAAAATGTTACGTGATCACTTGTGTAAAAATGGATTCATACAAAATCCGACTTACCATTGTGTGTATACCAAAGAAACTGGATATGACAAAATAACAATCATTATTTGGGTTGACGATTTGATACTAGCTGCAAGTGAGAGGAGGTAATGAAAAATGTAAAAGAAATGCTAACAGAGAAGTTTAGAATGAAAGACCTGGGAAAACTGAAACATTTCTTAGGAATAAACTTTGAGCAAGGAGATGATTTTGTAAAAATGGACCAAGAGGGGTATATTAAGAAAATTTTGGAAAGGTTTGACTTGACAGAATGTAAAACAAGAGCAACACCATGTGAGCAGAAGCTGGATTATAACCAGGAGTTTGATAAGTCAGTTGATCCCAAAATGTTTAGAGAACTAGTTTGCAGTTTGATCTATTTAATGACCTGTACTAGACCAGTCTTAAGTTTTGTCATCAGTAAGCTATCACAGTGCTTGTCCAAACCAAGTACCCAACAGTGGGTGACAGCAAAACATGTGTTACTATATTTGAAAGCAACTGCTGACTATGCTATATGTTATAGAAAATGTGAAGATCAATTAAAATTATAAGCCTATGCAGATTGGGCAACTGATGCAGATGATAGACGCAGCATGACTGGAGACTGTTTCAGTCTAAATAAAATGGGGGCTTTAATTTCATGGAAAACAAAAAGCAGTCCACTGTGGCTTTACCTAGATGTGAAGCTGAGTATATGGCACTTACTGCCACAGTACAGGAGGGTATGTATATCATGCAGCTCTTAAAAGGAATAGATTGTGAAATTCAGCATGAACCAGTGGAAATTTATGAGGATAACCAGGGTGCAATTGCCCTAGCAAAGAACCCTGTAAGCAGACAGAGGTGTAAACATGTGGACATTAGGTACCACTTTGTCAGAGCAATGTTAAATAATGGAAAAATTACTCTGAAGTACTGTCCAACAGAAGAAATGGTTGCTGATATTATGACAAAACCTGTAACAAAGATTTAATTGGAAAGGTTCAAAGGATTTGTATTCGGTATGTAAATTGAGAAGTCTATTTTGTTTTTATGGAAGGTTGTTGTCAAAAATGCATAGCAATGTGAGAACAAGTGGGGGTGTTGACATATAAATGTAAAATGCTCTCAATTGAAAGATGTGTTCCCCTTGTTAAGTGCTCACATGATTTTGGTGCACAGTGGTGCGCATGTGCATGTAAAAGATTTTTTTTTTTTTTTGTAATAAAAGGAAACTGCATGTTTTTTACCCTGGTCAAGAAGCTTCAGAGAGTGTTGCTATTCTTCCGACATCAGTATATTACCCAAGCATACGCTGTTAATAGTTTTCTTGCCATCACAAGGACATTTAGTCTACTTATCAACACCGTTCCCTTTGCAGGATCATCTGCAGGCGGCAGGCTTACCACACAGCATGCTTCTCGCATGAGGTTTACAACATTTAAATACCGAGACCCAGCAAACTTAACGGCTCACTCTACTGTCCTCTCTCCCTCAGACTGTGTCTGCTCCAGTCGCTTCTTCTGAGCCTACTTGATGAGGAGGACTTTGTGTTCCTTTAACTTGTTGAGGGGAGCTGGACCACCATGTTTGGCAGCTACGACCTGTGTGCTTTCTGCTGTTGACAAACTCCTTCTAAATACCAGCAATAAAGATTTTGTTCCTTGGAAACCTGACCCCTTTTCCAGTCTCCTGTGCACCTTTGTGACCAAAGCTTGACAATATATACATACATCCATTCTTATATCCATTTTGTCCAAATTATAGGGGTTGTTGCCTATCTTAGCAGTACTGAGTACAAAGCAGGAACAAACTCTAGTTGAGGTGCCAGCCCTTCATAGTGCATTCAAGAAAAAATATTTAACTGTTATGATAAAGATTTCAATTGAACTTTTATCTCATCAGAATTTAAATGAGGAGGTCAACTTAAAATGTTTTCACTTGAAAAATGACATTTTTCAAAAATAATGAAACTGTGAGTGCTCTTTAAGCATCACAAAGGAAATGTGTCATAAGAAACTGTAAGAATTTTACAATGACTTAATAATTGATGTCTGGAAAACAATGAGTATCAAAATTAATAGAAAATCTAATGACATTACAAAACACATGACATTTCAATTGCTTTTAATCTCTTACAGATCAACATTTGGTTTTATTCTGACTACAGTTTTATGAGTATTGCTAACAATATTATAATGTTGCGCCTCTTCATCTACTCAACAATCAGCCATAATAACTGCTATAATTTCAGCATTATTTAAAATTTACAATCTTTAAGTTCTCCTTTCTTCACTAAATGCAGTTCCAAAGCAGTGAAAACTACTGCAAACCAGATAGATAGATAGATTAATACACACATACACTTTGGCCTGAACACACACCAGAATAACTAAAAAGAAAGAAAACTTCTGACTTGGCTGTTACAGTCCCAGTGTTGCATTATGCAGGCATACTGCTGTTGGCATAATGGATTCTCTGTAGCTTTACTTGACACACTTCTGCTGAATAATTAGTTGGCCGAAAGTCCTCAGTGTTAGTGTGTCATGGAGAGGATGTGCAGCATTGTTTATAACATCACTCAGTTTTGTTTTAATTCATTTCTTTGCTACAACCTCTGGGAGTTTGGTCCAAAGTGGTTCCAGTAACTGACCCTGCTCTTTTAATTAGTTTGTTGATTTGGTGGGCCTGTTCTGAAATGATGTTACCAGCCCAGCCTACCACAGCATGAAGAGTCACATTGGTCATCACAAAGTTGTAGAAAATGATTAAAGGAACATTGTCTCATAAAGGAAGAATATCCAGATCTGCCCCTTCTTATATAGTTCCTCTCTTTTCTCAGACCAGTCCAACCTATCATCGATGTGTCTACAGCCCCCTCCATTTTTTTCCCTGATTTTTTCACTTTTTCATATATTTGCAGATTCTGAAGGTTCTCGCATGGTCAATTGTTTAAGACCTTTTGGAGGACTTGTCACTGTTCCACTGCACTCTTTAGAACATGAGAAAAATGCTGATAACAGGCCATTCAGTCTAAAAAAGCTTTCCAATCCTCTCCATTTAATTCCTGCTAAAATAACATTGAGTTCTGAAGGTTTGTAAAGTCCCCCTGTCTATTTAGGTAACTTATTCCATCTGCATATGTTTCTTTGTGTGAAGATAAACTTTCTAATGTTGGTGTGAAATTTACTCATAACAAGTTTCCAACTGTGTCCTCGTCTAGTCGCCTAGTCTCGATTCACTGTAAAGACTTAAAGCATGGCCCCTCTTAAACCCTGTTTACATTAACTAATCTTTCTTCATACCTTAAACCTTGTAGTTGCTTTTCTCTGAACTTTTGTAGTTCTTCTATGTCTTTTTTGTAGTCTAGGCACCAAAACTACACACAGTACTCCAGATGTGTTCTCATTAATAGCATATATACTCACGGATATGTATTCCCGCGGATAAGTTGGGACTTGATTTTGCAGTATAATTTCTGATATTTTATAATGTTGGTCATATGATTCAAATGTGGAAAAGAGAGTAACCATGGAGCATACTGCCTTTTTTTTCTGTGTGGGTGCGGCAATGCCTACGTGACCACACGGTAATGACCGAACTATTCCGAAGCAACGTTTGCACTGATTTGTGTTTTTTGTATCTCACACCCTCATACACCTTTATCATAAGAGCATCCCTTATCTATAATGGAGTGTTCGATCAGAAGAAAATATGAAGCTGGTTTTAAATTAAACATTGTTGAAATAGCGAAAGAAATTGGTAACTGCGTTGTTGCAACAAAAGTCGATGCGTCTGAGAAACTGATGTGAGATTGGAGGCTGCAAGAAGATGTAAAAAAATTCTAATAATAATTGTCGCATTTTTGAATGGGTGTATAAGTCGGGGTCTTAAGTTTTATGATCGATTTTTCAGGTTTCAAGACCCAACTTATACGTGAGTATTTATGGTATACAGTATTTTAAAGCTTAAATATACCCTTCTTTGATTTGTACTCTACACATTTTGCTAAATAACCTTCTAACATTCTTTCAGTTTTGTTAATGGCTTCTGAACACTGTCTGGAAGTTGATTGTGCATTCAAATAGTTATAGTGATAAGCAGTACATTCAAAGCTCCTATTGTGTATTCAGATTTTAACATTTTTACTTCTTACCTGTAATACCTTACATGTACTTTCATTAAATCTTCCACAAAAAGAAAAAAACAGCCTTCTTTTAGAGCCAAACAATTCAAATGTTGACTCCCCAATCCAGAAAACCTGCTGTCATTTTTGTAATCATCAACCTAAAGGTCCTACTACTTAACTGTTTGCTAATTTCTCCATATAAACCTGTATTACAAATCGAATGCTATTAGGCTAGCATTGTGGCTTGATAATTATTTCAGAAGTATTCTCTGGAGCATTCTGTGTCAGTCCGGTAATACTCTTAATCTCCAAAATTCAAATATAGACTAAATAACCAGCACTACGGTACAAATAGTTAACATCAGCCCAGTACAGATGTCTCTTCATATCCATATTTTAGAATTAGAATATAACCTTAGATAAGAAAGGAGAAATTCTGCTTAAGCAGTTGTCTGGTTTTACATGTAATCATGGCGTACAGATGAATACAAGAGTAATAGCCAGCCTCCTGCATCCAGATCATTAAAGCCTCTTTTAATGTGATGTACAACATTACTGAACTCATTGCTAATGCCATTAAGAAAATATATTGCAGCTTTTTTGCTTGCTACCAGTTCCGGTGGAGTAATAACAAAATAGAAGACATAGCTGACACTGGTTTTGATCTTTGTTTGAATCATAAATAAAAAAGCTGTCTAATAGACTTAATATCCTTGACTGTAAACTAAAAGGAGGTCACTAGAGTCATAAACACAAACTGAAAATGGATTATCCTCACTTATTCAATTACCATCCTGATTCACAGATACACCCATAGTGGTCCTGAGGGACCTCATAGTCAAGGGTATATCCATCCATTCATCCACCCATTTAATGAATTCTCTTAATCCAATGTTACATCATCCACAGGGAGATGGAGCACAGGCGGAATCATCTTTGGTCAAGGAAAAGTACAGAAAAACACTAATTCAGAAAGCTGTAAGCAACCTGAAACAAACTAATCATATTGGGGGCAGATTACACACAGTGAATATAAAGTATTAGATAAGACGAAATCCGGCTTCCTCAGGATGTTCTTTCTAATATAGGTTATCTCGCTGTTGTGTTACTGGAGGGGTCTATGTGTGGATTACCCACGTGCCCTTGTCATGACCCAGGATATTAAGCACAATAATTCTCTCTTCTCATCACCTCTTAATCTTCTTCAGTCACTGGGAGTTTAGCTTTAGCTGTCACTCCCCAAATGAAGGCTTAATAAGTCTCAAGTAGGAAGTACTTTTAATACCACACTGTGTTACAGCTGTGTTATGGTATAGCCAGGGTTTCGTCTCTGGCTTAAGTATTATTTGTTTATATTTATTTTTATGTTGTATTTTAAATATTGTTTTAAATATTTGTTATTGATTATGTCTTAGTTTTTTTTACGTGAAAATGCACATCAAATAGTGAAAAGGTTTTAAGGCTTCCAAAAAATAACACACAGAATAAACTAGGACATTCACTAGTTTGCCCAGAAATGGCCTTACCCCACAGTACCCCAATCACCACAGTCATACTTTGGCCTGCAAAGGCCTAAGATGGGGCTGTGTCTCTTAAATTTTAAAACATACATTTATTATACTGTGATATGACATGAGACATGGCAAAGGTTTGGGTCAGCCACCCATATAATTCTGTATCCTGGCTGCAAAAAGTAAATGTTTAAGTTTGAATCAAGTTTACAAGACAGAGTCCAAGACAGAACTGAATTCCTGGGGAAAGGAGTGAGGCTTTATAGCAAGTCTGGGGGAAGTGATGTTGTCCTCGGGGCCGGGACCGGAAGTGATGTCGTCCTCAGGCCCGGGACCAGAAGTGATGTCGTCCCCTACTCTCTTTTCTGTTTCTTTTTCCGGTTTCTTTGTGGTGGTGGCCTGCGCCACCTCCACCTACTCAAAGCTGCATGATGCTCCAACAATGATGGATGGATTAAAAGGCAGAATTCTACGTGACCATCATCATCAAGCCTTTCCGTGAGAACCCTAAATCCAAAGAGGACTGTTTCATTTATGTTAGGTAGAATGCCCAGAGGGGACCAGGCGGTCTCATGGTCTGGAATCCCTACAGATTTTATTTTTTTTCTCCAGCCGTCTGGAGTTTTTTTTTGTTTTTTCTGTCCCCCCTGGCCATTGGACCTTACTCTAATTCGATGTTAATTAATGCTGATTTATTTTGTTTTCTTATTGTGTCTTATTTTTCTATTCTTTATTATGTAAAGCACTTTGAGCTACTGTTTGTATGAAAATGTGCTATATAAATAAATGTTGTTGTTGTTGTCCTCGTGGCCGGGACTGGAAGTGGCGGGTCCCGAGTCGAGGCAGTGGCTCCTGGTGGGATTTCCTGGGAAAGGAAGGTCTGCAGGGAACTTAGAAAGAGTACACCCTGCCCCCCCCCACCCCGGTCAGATGTATTACCATTCTTCTCCAAGCCCTTCAGCTGCCTCCTATTCACACGTGTGTGACATATACATTCAAATGTTTCAAAATATACCAAACAAGCTCTTCATGGGAGTGGAGAAAATCTCTACCTTGCAGGCAAACTAAACACAAAATTTTATTTAAAGTTCTAAAAAAGGAAAAAAGATGGCATAGGGCAAATAAAAGCAAAAGGCTTGCTAGAAAAGTGAGCCAGAGTTAACAAGTCACAAGACACAATCAAGTAAAAAAAAAAAAAAACAAAAACAGAAGCACTAAATCCAAGAAAACAGAAAATTAGTACTCACAAAGAAACAGGATATGTACGAGGGAACTGTGACAGTGCTGAGGTGCGCAGTAGGAGTGACGGATGCATTCAATGTGGAGGTGGGATTACATTAGGGATCGGCTCTGAGCCCTTTCTTATTGGCAATGGTAATGGACAGGTTGACAGATGAGATTAGACAGGAGTCTTCTTGGACTATTATGTTTGCTGATGACATTGTGATCTGTAGCGATAATAGGGAGCAGGTTGATGACACCCTAGAGAGGTGGAGATATGCTCTAAAGAGGAGAGGAATGAAGGTCAGTAGGAACAAAACAGAATATGTGTGTGAATGAGAGGGAGGTCAGTGGAATGGTGAGGATGCAGGGAGTAGAGTTGGTGAAGGTGGATGAGTTTAAATACTTGGGATCAACAGTACAGAGTAATGGGGATTGTGGAAGAGAGGTGAAAAAGAGAGTGCAGGCAGAGTGGAATGGGTAGAGAAGAGTGTCAGGAGTAATTTGTCACAGGAAGATCTACAGGACGGTAGTGAGACCAGCTGTGTTATATGGGTTGGAGATGATGACACTGACCAGAAAGCAAGAGACAGAGCTGGAGATGGAAGAGTTAAAGATGTTAAGATTTGCATTGGGAGTGATGAGGATGGAGACGATTAGAAATGAGTATATTAGAGGGTGGCCTCAGGTTGGATGGTTTGGAGACAAAGTCAGAGAGGAGAGATTGCATTGGTTTGGACATGTGCAGAGGAGGGATGCTTGGTATATTGGGATAAGGATGCTAAGGATGGAGCTGCCAGGCAAGAGGAAAAGAGGAAGGCCTAAGAGAAGGTTTATGGATGTGGTGAGAGGGGACATGCAGCTGATGGGTGTACCAGAACCAGACTTTCAGCAGTAATGTAAAAATGGTCACACCCTGTTGTGGGGCGGGCGGGGGGAGGTGGGGGCGTCTACCTACAAAATACATGGAACACATTTACATGCATAATACATAGATACAAAGTAATACACTAGGCACAAAAATATACGAGAAAGTACATTAAAACATGAAAAATCCTTCAAAAACAGCAATGAAAAGGAAAACAAGCATATATCCTTGAAATTTGTTTGTTTTGTAAAATGTTTATTTTTTTGTTAATAAACTCTTCAAATATTAAAAAGGTTTGTTTTTGTAACTGCAGTCCAGAGATTTTTCCTGGTATTTCTCTCTCACTTTCAAATTTTAAGCCTTGTTTTGTATTATTTATTTATTTGGTGGGCTAGTGAAGCTCAAACTGCAAAATATAACATGACATTATATCTTGTTGTTATTATTTTAAGGATTATTGACTTATAAAAAAAAAATTATTTACGATTTTTTTAACTTTTTAACTAAATTTTGCTTACCCATTGGCAGATATTTTTGCTAATTGAAATCAAAACAATTCCCATTTAAAGTGTTTTTGTCTAGTTTTTGTATACGCATTTCTGCAGTACATAAGTCTGCATCTTTATTGGGAGGTAAGGCCTCATTTTAAGCTTGAGAACCAGGCAGATCTCAATACTCACACAATCACTGGTGTGAACAATATACTGTAGCCTTTTGGTGACAGAGTAATAATATCAAAAGAACACCATGAAAGTGCTAACTCCCTTATAACTCTGATTAAGTGCAATTATTGTTTTTTTAAGCTTAGTGTACTTTTGCAGGGCATCAAGTTGGAAGGACGCTCTGGAGTAATCCTATTTTTTTTGCCGCGGGTGGGAGAAGGTGCTATGTATGAAAAGGATGGGTTTGATTTTTACTTCATTTTTCTATTTTAAAATGAAAGATTCTTGGTACGTGTATACAGGGAGATGTACTTACCGTGCTTCAGAAGAAGTTGAAGGAGGAAGTTTAGATTTCTGCTTTGCACTTTTCATGTCACAAAATTCTGTTATGAAGAACCACTGTATAAAATCAATCCAATGTGAACATCTTGCTTTAGAAGTTACCTGCAATGAACCTTATATTTATGCTTTAATTTCTACATATTAAGCAAAGCAAAATGTACATGAAATGAGTCAGTGTAATGCGTCACAACTTTAACAATCCACAGCCATTAAATACATCTAAAGAAGTTAGGACTGTAACACTACCTGTCAATACCACCCCCAGCCCCCCATTCCATATATGGCGCTCATTCCTAGAAATCTCCAATGTATCAGATGATTGCTGAAGTTCAGAATTTGGCTTTTTTCCCATGCACAGAGAGAATATGTCAAGCTTGAATCAGCTGTTTTCAAATGGAGCATGAAGTCCTCTTCACTGGCGATGGTGCAAACTTATTGTTAAATGTTCTATTTCATACTTCATTGTGCAATATTCAGTTATGTAAGGAAAACAGCAGTTCACGGCTATTGACAAAACATCCAGTCCTGGGTAAAAATTTACACAAGATCAATGACAATATGTTATGATCCTGTTTTGTTTTTAATTTTTCTTTACTTAAATTTTTTTTGTAGGTTTTCTCTCTTTGAACTACACAGAATTCAAATTTTGCAACAGTTTTTGTTGTAGCATTACCGAGGTGATAAACTGGTGTGTGATGTCACATGTGCAATGTGATAAAAGGTCAGCACTGATGCCCCGCCTCTATCCAAGATTACGGATAAGTCCTTAAAAAGCTTTGCACGTGTGTTCTCTTTTATCATTCTCTGTCTTTGGTAATACACTTTTTTAATTTTTAATTTTTAACTTTTTATAAAAATTTTTAACGAAATTTGTGTTTTACTTTTGTAGGTCTCATTTCCTGGTCTTTCCCGTCTGTCTCATTAAATATACTGTCTAGTCTCCAAATTAGTGCGTGCAGTACATGAGCACAATTTCTGTTTGTGAAGAATATTATAGATATCTTCTGTGTTTCTTTGTTAAAATGGTGATCTGTGTAGGATGAAGTTCTGTTCGGCTTTAGTGGCACACAAGACCTAGTAAGGCAGCAGATTTAGCAGACATCAAGTTGCACTTTTCCCCACTTCCATTCCAAAGTAAGTTACTGCACCCCCAGTGTATAGCCGGATTTTCCTGTACTTCATCTGATAAAAAAGTGTAAATCAGAGTTTAACTGATATCTTTCTAGAGGCTCCTCTGTAGACTTCTTGAGTCAGAAGGCACAAAATGCACTCAAGCAAAAAGAAAGACCTCAAAAATAAAGAAGAAAGACAAAGAACAGCACCTGGGATGGACAGAATAACTCACCAATGAGGAGAAACTGATTTTGTAACTGAACATCACTGAGTGGATAGACATTCCTTAAAAACTGGCTGCACCCATATTCCTACTGAAGAACACTAAGGGGAAAACTGTGATCACACTCTGCAAATTGACCTTCTAAATTGTCTCTGAAAACAAATTGTTCCCTGTTTAGGGAGCTGAAAGCTCTGCAGGCTGTTCTCATTGTGGATCAGAAAGATGAGATCCAATTTACCAAGTCAAGCACCGTGTCAGTGGACTCAGAACACCGCAGAGTAGGTTCTTCAAGAAGGGAACTTCAGCATCTAAACTCTTGTACCAAAGAGTGATGCTTGTGCTATAGAAACAAGTATTACCTATGAAACTGCAGACAACAACAGCATTTGTTTCTATAGCACATTTTCATATAAACAAAGGAGCAAAAAGTGCTTTACATGATGTCAAAAACATAATTACATGCAAAGAAACAAATGAAAATTAGAAAAGAAAAATAATGCATAAATAATATACAAAAAATAATAACGCACACTTACATAAGACAGATATATAATTAAGAGAAATAGAGTCCTTAAATATATGTTTTTTTAAGTCTCTAAATGCGAGTCCAATGGTGTGGTCAGTTGGCCAGAGTGGATAGAATTTCTTTTTTTTTAATTCCAGTTAAGCTAGCAAATCAAACAAAATCTGTAGGGGTTCCAGGACTAAAGACCATCCTACCTCTACTGGGAATTCTGGCTAACATAAATGTTCTTTCTTTCATTCTTTCTTTACAAATTAAGCGCAGTGAGTCTCGTGACAGTTGGAGTATCTTTTATGCAAACATAACAGGTGGCTGCAAAGAACTTTGATAAGGTGATAACACAGAATGCCAACACAGAAGAATTGAAAAAGAAAACAGAGAAACGTAAAGATTAATAAAGATTCCAGATTCAATGAAAGACATCATTCTATGCAAATCTGATTTATTAACACTAAAATTCCTGAAGCCTACGAAAAAACTTGTAATCCCGACCCACCTTAAATCCCTTCGCTCCTCTCTATCAACGACTTTTGTTTTGTAAATGTATTGAGCCTTGACAGAGCTTAACTCAGGCAAAAAGATCTCCCAGCTCAAGTCAAGGCTACTTATCTGCTTGTGAGCTGCCTGGAGTTGTATAGGGTAAATAATACAGTATATCGTTATTTGGAATACATGCATTTCATGTGTGTTCCGTGTCTACAAAGATCTGGGTATGTGTAGGATGAAAGGAAATGCGAGAAATGCAAGAAATCTTGAGCACATAACTAAAGCAGAAACTTTTTCCATGTTATACTAATAATGACGAGAAGTGTGTACTGTGTGAAGACTTTAGTCCAAATATCAAATAAACACATGCACTTTTATTCAATAATATAACCAAAGAAAAATAAAAGCATTCAATTTACATGTGGCTGTCAATTAGTTAAAAACTCAAGCTCAAATGTCAATCAACAGGGAATTTACACGTACTGTATACTTGAATGGTGCAGAGGCAAGAACTGCTGCCTTATAGCCCGAAGTTCCCAGGTATGAGACTGGGCGCTCCATGTTTCGAGTAGTGAGCTAATACTATTATTATTATTATTATTATTATTATTATTATTATTATTATTTCTACAATATAATAAAAACATACATTTGATTTGAATCTGTAACACCAGGAGTAAATTTATGCTACCTGTAAAAGTTAGTTTTTATTATTCAATTTTATTCTCTTGGTGACGTTCACGTGGTACAATGAAATTGCCTCTCCTTGTCTGAGTTGATGGCATTTATCTCCATTCTTTTCACAAGAGCAGCGCTGTGGCTGATACCTGCTCCGAAATTTTTTTGCAGCAGCAGCAATGAAAAATATGATGGCCCGTGACTGCTATCAAACTGGACAAAGGCAGGGCTGTAGCAACCGACAGCTTCTTCACAGCACTTTGGCCGGCTAATAGACTGCTCTGCACCACAATGCAACTCTGCTTGGCACCATAACTAAAATGGTACTTCTACCTGCAGCTAAAGTCACTTCAGTACGCGAGCAAGTCTCCATGCTAGTGTTTAGATCTGACAGTGTTGTGCTATCAAAACAAGCCTCACCTGTGAAAGATTTGAAGGAAAACATCCAACATGAAATTACTGCTACCCCGAGACACTTGCCGATATGTTTAGGAACATAGAGTGTTGCGTCGAAATATGCCTGGCAGAAAATGGAAACCATTTCCAGCATCACATGTAATGCAATCGATTACACATGCGTGAAGGTTACAACAGAATTTTAGGGGCCTCTTTTAAAGTGACTCTCCCTGTACTATACAAAAATCATTGACAAAGATTTCCTAACTCCACAATATTGGTGATGGTGGAAATGGTAACATGTCCAGCTGGAATCACAAAGCATTCCTTAGCCAGATGAAAAATATAATACCCGCATCTTGTTCTTTTTCCTAGTAGACAATGCCTTGAGCACCCTTATAGGTCGTGCCTAGTGTCATCCTGTACAAAGAATGTTTTTTTTATTATCACTAATTAAATTAATTCACCTATATTTGTATATGTCTGCCTTTGTTTAATGCATTGCTTTTCTGTGGAAGTGTATAATAAGAGGAAGTCTTATAATATGGGAAAAATTAAATATATTGCAATAGTCCCAAAAAATATGTGAATATATCCTTCAGTAGAATGTAAAATATACCGTGTAGCTGCGTTTTTCCAAAATTACCAAAGTTCATCAGCTCTAACTCAAAAAATGTGATTCAACAAAAGCCTGACGCGCAGAAATAATTCCACAGACAAAATATCTTCGTTTTTAAAAGTTTAGTTAAATTTCAAAGTAAAACAGTTCACACAAAAAAGAAAAATAAAATAGCAAAAAAAAAAAGAAAAAAATTCATGTTAAGAAAAGTTCAGTTCAAAGCTTAAATCTTGTTACATCTCAAATTTTTACTATTTACTTAACATTTCTGAATCATTTCAAATGACGGTCAGAAAACTGTATCCCTATCCCATCTCTGAGCAGAAAATGGGTCTTTCAAGTCCCTCTTTACTGGGACCTGTTCTAAACACAACAGAATCTATTATCACACTGTTTCTCAGTTATAGTAAGAAAGAAGGTTCTATCTCTTACTAACTTATAGGGGGAAAAGACTATACCATTGTCTATGACTATGGAAGAAATTTATATTCTATTCAAATTAAGCAAACATTAATATGAGTTTAACTCAAAACCTTAACTTTCTAAAATTGGCTCTTACATACTGCATGCAGTTCAAATGTATATTTTTAAGATTCTCTCTCAAATATAAGGAAACATATGTTTCTATATGTTTCATAAACAAACACATCTCCAAATATAATGTGTAGAAGAATGCAATCTGCTGTGTCTTCAGACGCAAGGCAGATCATTCATGGCTGAACTGTTTACCTGGAAAAAGCTAAACAGTCATTGTAATGATACCAATTTATTTTGGGCTCCCTGAAAACTCACTAAAAGTTGTTATAGTAGGGTTCTCTGCCAGCATCAGTTTACACAGCCTTATAACTTATTGATAAAAAGTTTGATATATGTTGTTACACAGCAATGTTTTGGTCTAGAACATATTTTAATATGAATATTAATAAGAAACACCTATGAGATTATAAGGTAAAATGTACTTGAAACTATTTGCCTATTTAACTAGACATCCTGATATTATTTGTATTAGCACATTTCCATTAAAAAGTGAGGTCTTCCATAAGGTTCAGTTTTCTTCTCTGATAACACTCAGTAATTTTCCAATTTCTTAGTCCTGAACAGGGGGTGCTGTAGCCTATTCCAGCTAGCACAGGGCACATGCCAGGAACAAAGCCTGGACAGGGGGCCAGTGCATCGCAGGGCAAACAGAAATACACACACCCCGACACACTAGGGCCAATTTAGAACTGTCTGTCCACCGAAAATGCGTGTCTTGGGACTGTGGGAGAAAACTGGGGCGCCCAGAGGAAACTCATGCAGACACGGGGAGAACTTGGAAATTCCACACAGGAAGCACCCGGGACAGCGTTACCACCAGTGGAGGTTTTTGATATGGGCGACATGGGCCGTTGCCCAGGGCGGCATCGTGGTGGGGGCGGCATCTTGGCCATCGGTAAAAATTATTTATTTTTTTTATTTTTGCGCACGCCCATACTGCCCTGACATCATGCCAGTGCATTTTTGGGATTGCATAGGCACTGATTGGTTTTCTATTGCCCATTTGCAGGGAACAAGGGCGCCCTCCATTTGCGAGGTGCGCTTGCTGCTTGCAGAAAAGGGAGGAGAGGGGCGGGGGATTCTCTGGCTGGCTGGCGCGGCATCTAATAACCAGCTCGCAAAATAAAACAAAATAAAAACAAACAAACAAACACAAAAGCACCAGACATTATGATACAGACTTACAATTTGCACCGATGTGTTTTCTAAATTCTATCACACCCATATATGTGGGAAGTGAGTGCGAGGGCCCTCGGTGCGCCTGTTTGCTGGTGCTGTGCTGAAGTCTCAAACACAACCTGTCGAAAGGGGAGGGGTGCTTCCAAATAAAGCACATTTTATTCATAATATTGTCAATCCAAGCCCAATTATTGGATTTAAATTCGCCATAATTGGAGTGCACATTACAGGCTTTAAAATGGTAAAATATCATCAATGAGATTTTGAACATGTTGATAAAATGATTTGAGTTAGTAAGAGTTTTTTTGTATGGATATATATATGTTTGCGTGCTAACTTACTAATGCAAATGACTCGCGTAGTGGAGAGAGGTAGGCGGGAAAAGTTAACCCGAAATAATAAACTGACTGCAGCTCTGAGAAAAAAGGTTTATGTAGTTGTTAGTGGCCTGGTGAACTGATGACTGGAGATGGTACTAAAGTGAAAATTCTTTACACTATAACGAAATATTTTGGTGCTGTATAGATGTAAAATTTGATTTTGTCTCTGTTAGACTTTACATTTCCAATAGTTTGTTTTATTGCACTGTATTTTTTCATTGTTTATTAGAATGCTGGGGGGGCGCGGGGGGCATGGGGGGCACCAGAGGGGGTGTTCGCCCAGGGCACCAAACAGGCTAGGACCGCCCCTGGTTACCACTGTGCCACCCTTCTCTGATAACAGTTTACAAAAAAAGATGAGCCACACATTTACCCAAGATTTTTAATAATTAACTATTTTGGGACCTTTGGATGGTAGACAATGGCAGAAGGCTGTTACTAGAATGTACCATTTATCTGTATGCTCATTGGTGTAACCGAAATCCTTTGTCGCTGTTATATATAAATGAACCTAAATGATAAAAGGAGCTGCTCCCTTAAAACTAACCAATCTTGCTCTTCTTTATCTACTTAGTATTTTTTGAAAAAGAGATATCTATTGGATGATATATTAAATGACAGATTAATATACTTTGTATTTTAAAAATATGCTGCAGTAGACAAAAATGTCAAGTATCTTGACATATAACTAGCATATACCACATATTTTAAAAATACAGTGTATTGTATTAGTTTCTAAAATGTTTCATTTCTTATTATTTTTGGAAAATATATTTTAATATTAAAAAATGTCAGTAATTTATCCATATTACAATACATCTCAGTATACTACAACTTATTCTAAAACAATTATCCTCAAAAAATTTTATTAAAAACATACTTTACAATATAATATAACAGGTTATTTATTTTTTTTAAATATATTTGACATGTATTTCATTTTTGTAAAAGAAGATTGGGGCAGTTTAGACAAAATTAATAAAATGTGCAGTGGTGATCTTAAAGCGTAAAACAACATTATTTTTTAACTGTACGGGTTAATTACTATTACCAAGTTATCCATAAAGGTATTTTCTAATACACATTTCTGTTCGTGCTGGGGGAGCCAGTGTCTATCCCAGCAGAACTGGGCACAAGGCAGGAATGAATAAATTCAAACATACTGTACATATACACACTTTTAATCAGACCAAAGTCAATTTTGAATTTCCTGTTAATCAAACATGAGGAAGATTAGAGTAGCCATACGCAAAATAGGCAGACACCACATAGAGTATGCCTGAGCAAGGATTCACACCCAAGGCTGTGACACTATACTCTGTCTCTTTGAGTTATGTGTACTATATTATTAGTTAAAAAATACACAATAGAAACCTTCTTATAAAAGAGCAAATGTTAATGTGGTGCCTTCGAATATAAAACTCAGGTTTTTATACAGACAAATATTACTATCATGTTTCCATGGTCTCAGATGCTGACCTTTCCTAAAGGCATTTTTTTGCTTACTAGAGTCAATTTGTACAGCATTATAAACAGCTAAAACTGTAAATGCCAAGAACATTTCTTTAAGATGACAGATTGGGTGGGAGGCCCTCGCTGTGAAGTCCTTAATAATCACTATTAAGATGTGACTTTCTCCCCGGGCTGCAGTGCTGTTGGTCTGTGAGCTTTGCAGCTGATCCTCTTTATTTTCCTACCATTTTCCCCATCTACTTGTCCCCCACTTGGCTGACATTCAGAAAGATCGAAGACGAATCCCATTGAGACATAAAGAGAGCTCCTTACAAACAGATGCAAATGAAAACCCTAATAAATCACGACTGTCATTAAAATTCTTGGATGAAAATTTTTTCCTCCATCAAACTGTTTAATATCTGTAAACCCTACACAAGGAAAATTAAATAATCCAAAAGGTGCAGCTGATTGGTTTACAAATCCAGAAAAAGGTCAGTAAATATACAATTAGCTTTGGAATTGAAAAAAAGAAACTTGACATGCAAAATGAGGGTTAGACCCTTCAGAGCTAATAAGAATTCTACATACCCTGAGACACCGTTGACAGGTGAGTCAAAGGCGCACATGAAATAATCTAGTCAGTATATATTGGTGAGATGTGATGTGCATGGATATGTGGCATTCGAGGCGTTTCATAAACAGGGGGTCACCTTATCAGTTTCTAATGAATGAGTAGTTAATGACTGCAGATACACACAAATTTCAGAAGTTTTCAAAGGAAAAAATAAGAAATAACCTAACAGAGTGAATCAAAATGATAAAAGGAAGGATGTGATCTGCATCCATTGATTTTCTGAAATGTCCATCTGATTCCTAACACTATTAGCCCAAATTAAGGAGTCTGGGGAGCTGGATCCTATCTCAGCAGCCGTGGGGGCAAACCAACGTGTTAATAATAATTCAGGGTTCTGGATGCTGCACTCCAGCAGTACTGGGTACAAATCAGGAACCATCCCTGGATGGAATGCCAGTCTGCCGTTAGATATTGATTTTGTTTAGATTAGATTACAACAGAAACATAAAACACAAGGATACAGACTAACAGGACAGATAATACAGCCAATCAATCAATAGATAAATAAATAAAAATAAATAAATGTACACTGCACAGATATTTTAAAATGAACCTAGCGAGTACATTGGGAGGAAGCATTAAATCACCATATCAGCAGAGGGTAGAAATGACCCCCAGAGGTGCTTCTTAGCACACCGTGGTGGAATAAGCCTGTGGCTCTTTGACTTATCTTGCTCAATTGGAAGAAACCTAGCCCACCTCTTTTAAGTCAGTGGATAACTGATGTTATATATAATTTGAAACTGGAAAAAATCAAATTCTCACTTAGAGGATCTATTTAAAACCTTTTTAAAACTTGGCAGAATCTAATCAATAACATTTTAGAGTAAGCATTTATATTGGGGGAAAGGATACTCTTCCCTCTTTTGTACTCTTACAGTCTCACTCTGGCTGCTGGCCTTCCTCTCTTTCTCATGGGTGGGTTTTAAATTGAATTTACTTTAGTTAAGCTTGACTTGTTTGTATAGAATGTTACCTGCTTTTAATAAATTCAATAAAAAAGGAATGGGCCTGTGGCTAAGGTGCTCCAACACAGCACCTCCTGGAAGGGATGATTTTTCATGATGACATCCAATTTTGCCATCACCTTCTGTTTCAGAACAGTTTCCAGTATGTTCAGAGCTCGCTCTGTGATGGTGCAGTCTTTCCTAAAAAGTTTCTTCAGACCTTGTGTGCTTCTTTTGAGCTCAGGTTGCTTCCCCAGGAGACCACAGAGTAGAACACTACACTGGCTTCTATGAATTGGTAGAACATTTCCATTAGCTTGTTGCATACATCAAAAGACCAGCATCTCCTTAGGAAACACAATCTGCTCTCCTTCTATAGTGCCACCATGTTGTCAAGCCATCCAGTTTGTTCTTTATGTGAACCCCCAGGCACTGGTAGCTCTACACCATTTCCACGTCCTCCCTCTGGACGGTGACTGGTCTCAGAGGCTCCTTGGCATAATGAAAGTTCAACACCAGCACTTTTGTCTTGCTGATGTTGAGTTGCAGGTTGTTGTCCTGGCACCATAAGACAAAGTCCTCAACAACTCACCTCAAGACTGAAGGCAGCTTATGATGGAGGATTTATCTGAAAATTTCTATAGGTGGTGTAAAAGAGTCAATATGAGACAGCAAAAAGGTTTGGGGTTTTCCGGCCCCTTATATTGTTTACAATCCACGGTAAACAATAAAATTAAACAGGTCACAACAAAACAAAAACAGTTCCTATGCGCGACGCCATACTAGGCATCGGCGGCCATTTTATAAGGGAGGAGCCGGAAGTGCAGGAATGCTGGGAAGGAGGCGTGAAGGATGATGGGACCGATGACGTCAGGAAAGATGGCGGAGGAAGGGCGGAAGTGGACGTACTGCGGTCAGTCTTTATGGCGGAGCGTCTTTCATTCTGGAAAACAAAGAAACAAGGTTAGTACCACGCCCCGCCGGCGAACATCTTTTGAGGTGTTTTAAGGTCCCTCCGCGGCTTCCTATTCGCGCATGCGTGACACGACCCCCCCCCTTAGCCCGAAACCGTCAGGACGGGCGGACCGAACCGAGAGGTCGTGAATACGAGAGAGGGCATCGGCGTTGGCCTGAAGGTTGCCACGGCGATAAGTGACCGTGAACTTATAAGGCTGTAAATCCAGAAACCACCTGGTGACTCGCGGGTTTGACTCTTTATGAAGGGACATCCACTGCAACGCGGCGTGATCTGTCACCAGAGTGAGCTCGCGACCCAACAGGTAGATAAGTCACGGCCCACTTAATGGCCAGGGCTTCCTTCTCCACCGCCGCGTACCGGGTCTCCCGGTCCAGCAGTTTCCGGCTCAGGTACATCACAGGGTGTTCAACACCATCGATGCTTTGGCTTAACACGGCGCCCAGGCCTGTGTCCGAAGCATCGGTCTGGAGAATAAATGATAAACCAAAATCAGGGGTTCTTAGTACAGGTGCTGACGTTAGGGCCTTTTTTAAGTCACGGAATGCATGTTCCGCCTTTTTGTTCCATACCACACGGAGGGGAGCGCCTTTCTTTGTTAAGTCAGTCAAGGGCGCTGCCCTCTCAGAGAAATGGGGTACGAACCGGCGGTAGTACCCGGCTAGCCCCAAGAAAGCCTGCACCTGTCTCTTGGTACTTGGACGGGGCCATTCCAAGATGTCTTTAACTTTGGAACATTGTGGTTTCACCTGTCCTCGTCCCACAAGATAGCCCAAATATTTGGCCTCCTTTAAGCCAAAGAAACACTTTCGGGGGTTTATACGGAGGCCGGCTTTAGCTAGGGTAGCGAGAACAGCCGAGACCTGCGATAAATGTTCTTCCCAGGTGCCGGAATAAATGACAACGTCATCCAGGTAGGCGGCACTATAGGACTGGTGGGGCTTCAGCACTCTATCCACCAGACGTTGAAAGGTCGCTGGGGCTCCTTGCAGCCCAAATGGGAGAACTTTATACTGCCAATGTCCACTAGGGGTGCTAAAGGCCGTTTTTTCTTTTGCGGATGCCGTTAAAGGAATCTGCCAATACCCTTTTGTCATGTCAAGGGTAGTCAAGTATCGAGCCGCACCCAGCCGTTCGAGCAAGTCGTCAATGCGAGGCATCGGGTAGGCATCGAACTTGGAGACCTGGTTTAGACGTCTAAAGTCATTACAGAATCTCCAGGAGCCGTCCGGCTTGGAAACGAGGACGATAGGACTGGACCACGGGCTATGACTTTCCTCAATAATGTCCATATCCAACATTCGTTGCACCTCCAATTCCACTTCCGCACGCTTTGCCTCCGGGAGTCTATAAGGTCTCTCCCGGACGATCACTCCGGGATCCGTGACTATGTCATGCGCAATCAGGGCAGTCCGCCCGGGTGTCTGGCTCACCACTTCAGGGATGGCGTGGATGGTCTGGATTATCTCACGCCATTGTACGGGTGTTAGCTCGTCACCGAGGTTAAGGGCAGATGCGCCACTGAATAGGGAGAGGGATCTACGAGGGTCGGGAGGTTCTTCCCTGTCCTTCCAAGGTTTTAGCAGGTTGATATGGTAGATCCTCTCACTCGGTCGACGATTAGGTTGGAGAACTAAATAGTCGACGAGCCCTTTTCTTTCTTTAACCTCGTATGGCCCCTGCCAATGAGCCAGTAGCTTGGAATGAGAGGTGGGTACGAGAACCATTACTCGATCCCCCGGCTGGAACTCTCGGAGGACAGAGTTGCGGTTATAACACCTGGCCTGCGCTGTCTGCGCACGAGTCACATGATCTTTTAGAATAGGCCTGATTTTGGTAAGCCTGTCACGCAGTTGCGCAACATACTCCAGTATATTAGGGGAGGGAATGGTCTCAGCCTCCCATCCCTCTTTTAATATATCCAAAATTCCCCGGGGTTGTCGCCCATATAGTAATTCAAAGGGGGAGAAGCCAGTAGATGCCTGTGGCACCTCCCGATAGGCAAAGAGTACAAGCGGTAGGAGCTGGTCCCAATTCCTGCCATCGGCGCTGACTACCTTGCGTAGCATCTGTTTAAGCGTCTGGTTAAAACGTTCTACCAATCCGTCTGTTTGGGGATGGTAGACAGACGTCTTTAGGTGCTTTATCCGGAGTAGCTTGGCAACTTCCCTGAACGTATCCGAGGTGAACGGAGTACCCTGGTCCGTGAGGACTTCTTTAGGAATACCCACTCTTGAAAATAAATTGACTAACTCCCGGGCAATATTCTTTGTAGTAGCGGAGCGCAGGGGAACCACCTCTGGGTATCGGGTGGCATAATCAACCATGACCAATATGTATTTATAGCCACGGTTGGAGGGATCGAGGGGTCCTACTATGTCGACCCCTATTCTATCAAAAGGAATATCTACTAGGGGAATAGGGACTAGAGGAGCGCGGTCCCTCCTAGGAATCTGGTGTATCTGGCACTCCGGACAGGACTGACAAAAACGCCGGACCTCCTCGTTAATCCCGGGCCAGTAAAAACGGAGCTTAATTCTCTCCAGTGTCTTCTCGGCCCCCGAGATGGGCACCCAGGAGGTGAGCGTGTGCTAGTTCACACACCTCCCGCCGGAAGGTACGTGGTACTAGCAGCAGTTTCCGCACCTCCCCCTCGTGGGTGGCTACCCGATACAACAGATCATTTTCCAGTACAAAGAAGGGCTCGCGTGGTATGGAACTATCAGCTTGTGAGCCGCCTGGAAGAACAACCGCATTCCGGGCAAACCGGAGGGAATCATCATTCCGCTGCTCTCTCTTAAATGATGCAGGCGTGGACCGAAATTGATAGTCCAAATTAGTGAGAGGATCTTCCGAGTGGCCTTGCGGGAGTGTTCCCTGGCTTGTCCCTTCCCCGGCGGACACTTCCGGGTCAGAGTCCACAGCCCGAGAAACGCCCTGCGAGGTGCCTGCGCCATTTTGGTCTGCCCTGGAGCATGGCGTGGAGACCGCGGGAAAGGTGCCTCGTCCCCTCACAGCTAGACCTAAGGAAGCTTCGGGAGCAGTGCTCGTTTTACCGCAGTTTGTTTGCGACCAGTCTTGTCCCAGGATTACCGGATAGGGAGGTTCAGGCAACACCGCGACCATCAGAGAGGAAACCTGCCCTTTCCATGTAATAAAGCACCGAGCGGAACGGTAAGACCTGGTCTCTCCGTGTACACAAGTGACTTGTAAATGTTGTGTAAGCCACTGTCGCGGTAATACGTAACGGCGAGCAACAATGGTAATGTTGCTGCCGGAATCAAACAAAGCCACTACCGAGTGCCCATTTAATAACACCACTCCCGTGTTTGGAGTTGCCAGCGGGTGCGACGGAGTACAGTACCTTTCCTTGGAGGCCCAGGTGCAATCCATTGGCTCCGTTATTGTGTTGAGGGGACAGGTCGGCAGTAGATGACCGATCTCCCCACACTTGTAACAGCGCGGAGAGATCGGCTTTTCTTTGGTTTTCAACGGCGCTTCCGCAGCGCGTCGAGAGGGCTCAGGGTGGGCCACCCGTCCCTGTCGGTTCCCACGTGCTAGCCTTTCGGACCTCCCGGCTTGGTAGGCCGCAAGCTGACGCTCCAGTTCCTCCAGGAGTCCCGACATGTCCTTGTAGGGATGGCGCCGGACCTGCTGGGCGAGAGAGCTGGGTAAAGCGTTAACGAGGCCCTCACAGGCCACCTGCTCAGCCACTTTCCTGGCTTGGGGACCTTCGGGCCTTAACCACCGCCCCATCTTTCCCCAAAACTCGAAGGCCTGCGCTCGGGCTGGCTTTTCTGGGTCAAACTGCCAACTTCTCCATTCAGCCGCCTGCTGGCCCGGCGTTATGCCGTAGCGTGCCAGGATCTCCTGTTTCAGGAGGTCATAATTTGCGGCCTCCTCCTCGGGGAGGTCGTAATTAGCGCGCTGCGCGGGTCCCTTCAGGTAGGGTGCCAGTATGGACGCCCACTCGGACCGCTGCCACTTGTTCCGGGTGGCCGTCCGTTCAAATATACCCAGGTACGACTCGACGTCGTCACCCTCCGTCATAGCCACTAAAGGCGGGGGTTTTGGAGCATGAGTTTCGGGGTGTACCTTGCGTGCTTCCGCTGACTGGGCCCTCGTTAATTCCAACTCCCGATTGGTAGCGGCTTGAGCTTGTTGTAAGGCCGCGATCTGGGCATTTATTCCCTGGAGCACTGAATTTAGGTCCTGTCCTTCGGACATCTTCGGACAAGTATCCTGCCGACTACGCCAATGTAAAAGAGTCAATATGAGACAGCAAAAAGGTTTGGGGTTTTCCGG
>JANRMT010062812.1:8570551-8597816 GCA_026402145.1 Polypterus bichir lapradei
CTTCTCCGGGAGTGAAAGTCAAAGTTCAGGAATTGTTCATTTCTAAAAGAGAATGCTTTATATTATTTTATTATAGTATACATTTTAGAACTGCTGCTTATTCTGTTTTCTGACATTACTCGGTCTTTCCATTTTCTTCCTCTTTTCTGTGTCCGTAGTTGCATTTGTTCTTCCTTAAAGTAGACCTGTCACCCCGCATAATGGACCAATTAGATTTTCTTGCCCACAGAGTGATTAATTTTAGAATATGAAGTTTATTTGAAAAGGTTGTATGTATGCAAAGTAAAAAGGGTGTGTAAGAGTGTGTCCATGCACTGACCTGTAGCCCAAAGGAATGAAAAATCAAAAAAGAGAATGGAGACGTTGTCTTTTGGCTTATGCTTCTCAGATTTTTCTCCTGAGAAAAAATACGCCTCTATTTTCATGAGTGTCTCCTCTTGAGTTTCAGCAAAGATACACTATGGTCTCAGATCTTCCAAATGGTGACTTGACATTCCTATTTTTTTACTTTTGAAATTTGAAAGCATTTGCATTGTGTGCTCTGTAATATACAGTGAAATGTATGGACAGATTTATGTAGTAATAAAACACTTTACTAGGATTACAAAACTGTAGTACCTGCTTCTGAATAGTACTATTAGATGCTCTAAAGTATATTGCTGTGCTCCAGTTAGATCATACTCTTTCTAGAAGAAAAGCAAGACAGTGTTGCATAGTGGTTAACACTTTGGACTTCAAACCCTGAGATTGTGGGTTCTAATCCCACTACTGACACCTCTATGTAACCATGGGAAAGTCACCTGTCTCCAATCAAATTAGTAAAGCAAAAGAAATGTAATCAATCATCTCAAATATTGGAAGACACCTGAATTGAGGCATCAGTCCAATAATAAATAAAAATATGAAGAGATTAAAACAAGACTAGAAAGAGATTATCACAAAATATAACATGCTTTTTCAAAGCTGACTCCTTTTACCTCAGTTGTATCTCATGTCTTCTTTCTGTCTAAAGCTATTTCTCATAAGTAATTTTAGGATAAACATCTATGTAAACATTGATTCTTAAGTGAAACATAAATGAGAATCTCTTTTAAGTCTCATGAGCTATCAAACATCAACCTTTGAGTAATAACAATTTCTTAAGGGAAGGAACGACGTAGACCTACTTATGATAATAGGAGAATTATACAAAATGAACAACTGACAAGTAAAATAGAAATAATTAATTAATTTCAGCTAACATCAAGCGTGAAAACCTTAAAACCTAAAAGTAAAAACTGACATTGTAAGAAAAAACACAAAACACAAGGAGAGTGTTGGGCAAACCTGAGGGTATGTCCCGTGTAATGAATAAAAAATAAAAAGGCAAGGGAAAACAAAATGCACAAAAGACCATGCAGGTCATTGCAAATCCAAAAAAAAGTCACTTCTGGTGTGTCGATGTGTCCATTCAAGTGCAGATTCCAAAAGATAAACACCAACTTCCAGTGCCAAGGTACTGTATATCCAATCCAAGGTGAAAGAAATGGGACTGTTTTGAGGACAGAGGAAATGATATCCACAGTCTTGGGTTGGATCAGTCCTGGAGATAAAGGAGAAGTTGTTACTTCCAGCGCCTGTGCTTGCATGGAGGAGGTACTGCCTTAACCGTAGCCATGTATCTGCCCTCTGTTCACCCATGTCTGACGCCATGCATTAACATATTGATATAGGCCAACAGAAAGACAATGCAGGTAGACTATTGACAGCAAACAATATAGGTAAGGTTTAATTCCATTTAAATAAAACCAGGTGCAGTACTAAAATTGACTTTGCTGTGGACTGTAACAAAACACTGTGTTTGTGTCTCATTAATACAAATATCATTTAGTTATCACCTCACCTGTGTAGCATTACTATTTATAAATTAAGGCATTGTGTTCACTAAATATATAGGGGCAGAAATCTTTGAAGACTGTGGAGCCATTTCAACTACTACAGCACTTCATTAATGACATGTTATCAAGAGAGGCCATTTTTGTGATCTATAAGATTTTTTGCTGAGATGAGGAGTTCATAAGCTGTCATTTGCTACTCAGAGGCATCCTTATGGACCTCCCAGCAATTGCATCCCACTCTTGAGAGTTTGAATTTGCCATATCATACAGAGATGCAGGTTTCTGTGTTTCTTGGCAACTTGAACATTCCAGAAACAACTTGCAAATGAGTCATAAGTACCTGAACAGACTTTTACTTAATTTTGATTACTTATGTGACTGTTTTCCAGTTTTACTGAATGACATTGTCATGTCCTTCCAAACAATAAATTTCGATTTTCTAGTAACCCCAGTGTTGAGGGTACAAATATAAAAGAAGAGGCTCATTCTCATATAGCATATTTATTTTTGTATTGTGACAGATGACTGGGGACCTTGCCCCACAGGGACACCTGGGGCCTCATGTATAACGGCGTGCGTAGAATTCGCACTATAACATTGCGTAAGCACAAAAGCCGAAATGTGCTTATGCACAGAAAAATCCAGATGCAGGAATCTGTGCGTACGCCAACTTCCACGTTCTTCCACTCTATAAATCCCGGTTAGTGTGAAAACTAACGCTCGTGCACGCGCTTTATGTAGCGCCCCAACTCCTCCCAGAATTACGCCTCTTTGCATATGCAAATCAATATAAATCGCCCTTAAGCTCAGCCATTGTGAAAAGACAATGGGAAAGGCACGGGGGAAAATATAAAAATTTCAGTGAATACCAAGTGGCGGCAAAGGAAAAACATACTATTTGTTTAATTAAACCTGGTATATTCAACAAAAAGAAGTTGATCGAGTGACATAGTGTGTTGGAGAAACTTGAAAGCTCAGATATCAGTCGCCGTGAAAAGGCGAGTCGTAGCCCACCGTCTGAGTGTCATATGAAAGCTTATTAGAATACAGAGAAAAAAAAGGCACACAGTGGGGTAAAAAAAGCATGAAATGTCAACTTCAATCTCGAAATTTCCACTTTAATCATGTAGTTTATTTTGTCATTAAAGTAGAACATCATAAAGTCATCTTAAAATCGTTTTAATTAACCAGTTTCTCAAATCACATCGTAATTAAAGTAGCACGTTAAATGTTTTGTTTTGTTTTGTATGTGATCTTCTATGTGCTCTATGTCTGTGAATCACTACTTGCTTCTTAAACTGGCTCTCTTCCTCCGACTGGACACAGAATCCATTACATTCGTGATATTACAGCTCTGAATAACTAAAATACTGAGATGTATACGTTATATCATTTTCATGATGATAGGAGTTAAAGCACGTTATTAAACATGGGTTTCACGGCGCAGTGATTGTGTGCGACCTTCGATGAAATTATTTATTGCAGCAGTACTCATGAGCGGCTCTAGGCAGAGAAAGAATCGGTGGCTTCTTTGCCCGCCAATGTCAATATGGTATCTTATGCACGGTAGATGGCCACGTCCATTGTGGACACTGCATAACCGCCTCGTACTCATGACACAAGCGTTTAACTTTTGTCGAAATTTGCCGCTGCGTTTTTAGCTGTGTCGTTATTTTCTCTTTCTGTTTTATATTCAGTATATATTGGCATGGCCGCCCCTGCAGTCCTTGCTTTTCTTTCTCCAAGTAACCGATTGCCACACAATCAGCTCTGTAATAGACGTTAAGCCATCTGTAATCTTAGAGCACCGATTCTTCAAAACGTTTAAGGAACACTGAAATATCTTCGTAGTACATGTTTAATTATTCTATCCTTCACGCCAGTCCCAGTGAAGAATACAGATTATTTAAATGAAGTTAAAGTTTTACCTGTATAATATAATAAACATATTTTGCTGCATTTCATCTTAAAAATTATATTGTCATCATATGCAAATACGCTCTTTATAAAGTGGCACAGATTTGTGCAATATTATAACTGCAGTGCAAGTTTACAGTGAGGTAATTGTACTTATAAGTACAAACAGATCTACAAGGAGCACTAGATTGAGTGAGTTTAAAGTTCTTGGGATGAAACTGTTTCTGAACCGTGAGGTCTGTACAGGAAAGGCTTTGAAACTTTTGCCGTGGCTGAGGTAGCGTGTGTTTGATTCTGCATCCCGATAATTCTCTTTCTGATCAACTGCTGCTGTGATTCACATTCAGATACAGTTATATAAATACTCCGAGTGGTGCAGTGAGAGTAATATGGAAAAAGATGATCCGCTGTGGCAACTCCTAACGGGAGCAGCTGAAAGAAGAAGAAGGTGCAGTGAGAGTAACAACGCTAAAGCAGTTATGGTATTTGGAATACTATGGCTATTCCCTGGCCCATTATATTATTACAAGTTAATTACAATCAGATGCATTACACTAATAAACAATATGCGGTTAGTTTCAGTGTATTTATAAAGCCGCGGCAGGAAAATAAAAGAGTAACCACACAGGAACAGTAGCATTACTTTGACGCTGGGTGCCGCCAGTCTGCAAAACCGACCGGAGAACTTGCGTACAACAAGGAATGAGGTACCGTGGAAAAGTGCGTGGCTTTACGTCAAGTGTAGGTTTTATACATCGTGATTTGAACGTGGAAAAGTTCTTACTCAACATTTCTGTGCATACGCACTGTTTATACATGAGGCCCCTGGAGAGCGGAAGGACCAGGAGAAACGCAATACCTTCCCCAGGACAAGAGAGGGCAACCCCCGTGGTTTGCATCAGGGACATGGGACTGGAGCTTGGAAGCTCAATCCTGTTTTGGGGACTGTGGCCAGTGCCAGGGGGCTCTTGGACAATCCCGGAGCCTTGGACTGCAGGATGAAGTGCTGACGGAAGAGAACCCAGACACACCGGAAGTGTTTCTGGGTGCCCATGCAGCACTTCTGCCACACCAGGAAGAGCGTCATGCAGCACCTGGAGCACATCCGGGTGCATTATAAAAGGAGTCGGTAGGTAGAAGACAGAGCTTGCAGGAGAAGAGTGGAGGCGGCAGAAGAGAAGATAAAGAAAGGAAAAACGACAGAGGATTGTGATGTTTGTGCACTGTGTGCATTGTGCTGAAGGAAGAAAATAAATGTGTGTGTGTTTTGGACTTCTGTGTGTCCTGTGTCTATCTGTGTCTAGGCTTATCTTCCACAGTGTATATATTGCACAATAATTCTGTATTTACCCATCAACATTATGTTTTGTGTCCATGTTTGTTGATGTTGCATATTTTTAAGCAATACTGTATTTTTAGTCGTTGTATAATGCTGCTTGGCTGTTAAGTGAAAGTACATTTAATAACAATAAACTGAAACACTGAACATTTTGCCTAATTAAAACTGCTGAGATTTAACTGATACAGGCAAATTTTGAAATTTGTTGAAATGCCACTATAAAACATCAGCAAAGTTTGTAATAAACCAATTCCTATGCACGACTTGATTTTGTTGTTTCGTACATGACATTAGAGCAGGGCAATTAATTGAAAATTTATCAAAACCAATATTCAGAACCTCTAATTCGCTTAATCTTGCCCATGTTGGTTAATTCATTTTTTATTCAGTTAGTACCTTTTTTTTAACTCTTTTCAAGGTGTCTTCACGCAGCTGTCAGCTACAACATGAACGCATTCAGAACTACAATCAGCTGAGGATCAATCAGCTGATGCTCCTACATCACTTTCATTGTCGATCTCCAGGGGCCTCATGTATAACGCCATGCATAGAATACACACTAAAACATGGCGTACGGACAAAAACAGAAATGTGCGCAAAATAATCCAGATGCATAAATCTGTGTGTATGGCAATTTCCTCATTCTTCCACTACATAAATTCTGGTCAACCTGAAATTTAATGCATGTGCTTGCCACCCCACCCCGACTCCTCCCAGAATTAATCTTAAAATCATATAATTTACTAGTTTACTAGTAACTTCTCATCGTCACTAAAGTAGCACGTTAAGTGCCTCATCTCCATGTGTTGTTCTGTGTGCTCTATGTGTGTGAATCCCTACGTGCTTCTTAAACAGGCTTTCTCCTTACACCGACAGGATACAGAATACATTACATTCATGATATTAAAGCACTCTGAACAATTTAAACACAAAAATGTATAATTGATATCATTTTCATGATGATGGGGTTTAAAGCATGTATTAAATATGGGGGCACGTGGGGCAGTGGTAATGACAAGGTGGTGCCCTGTCCAGAGATTGTTTCTATCTCTCGCAAAATGCTTGCTATACCATGCGTGACCCTCAAAATAATTTATTGTAGCAGTAATGTCTCTTTTAAATGTACTAACCCCCAATTCCTGTCCTTCCTTTTCTTTCTCCAAGTAACCGATCACCACACAATCAGCTCTGTAGTAAATGTGAAGCCATCTGTAAGTTTAGAACAATGATTCTTCAAAGCTTTTAAGGAACATTGAATATCTTTGTGGTACATGTTTAATTATTCCATCCATCTATCCATCCAGGGTCACGCCAGTCCCAGCAAGCACACAGCAGGAGGCAGGAACAATCCCTTATCACTACCGCTGTCCGCCGTGCCTACACGTTTAATTATTAACAGTATACATTATTTAAATGAAGTAAAAATGTATCTGTATAGTGTAATATATATTTTACTGCATTTCATCTTAAAAATGATATCAAGAGCTCCAAGAAGATAAAGCTTGGAAATCTAAATCGACTTAGAAGCCAGTTGTTATCATCTGTAAATATACACTCTCTTCTATTGAATTGAATTGAGTTCCTTTATTGTTATAGTGCAATGAGATTCAATATGCAAATCCTCCATAAACTTATTTTTCAATAAAATGGTAAAATATAAACAACAACAACAATAATAATAATAATAATAATAATACAATAAAAAACTAAGAAAAATATACAATATGAAAGCATTAGTGGCTTAGGTTATGCAATATTACAACTGTAGAGCAAGTTTACAGTGAGGTAATTGTACTTATAAGCACAAACAGTTCTACAGGGAGCACTGATTGAGTGCGTTTATAGCTCTTGGGATGAAAATGTTTCTGAACTGCGAGGTCCTTACAGGAAAAGCTCTGAAGCATTACTCGAATGGGAGAAGTTCAAATAGTGCGCATGGCTGAGGCAGCATGTGCTAGAAGCTGTATCCCAATTGTCTCCGCTCTTGACACAATCTGCCGTAGCGCTTTTCGATCAGCTGCTGTACGGTTGTGATTCCACTCTCAGATACAGTGGGTCAAAATACTCTGGGTGGGGAACTGAGAGTAACAACACTATAGCAGCTATGTTATTTGGAATAGTTTAGCAATTCAGTGCACCATTATATGGTTACAGGTTGATTACAATCAGTTGCCTTAAACAAATAAATGGTATGCAGTTAATTTCAGTGTATTTGATAAAGCCGCATCAGGGATGTGAATCTAAAAAATAAAGGGAAACCACACATGAACAGTAGCACTGCTTTGACGCTGGGTGCCACTATTTTGAAAACCTTCTTGTGTATGCGATTGATTGAGCTGACATGAGAATGTGCATGGCTTTACGCCAAGTTTAGTTTTTGTACATCGCAATACTTGCATGGAAACGGCCGTATGCAACATTTTTGTGCGTACATCAGAGTGTAATAAGTCAGAGTCCAATTCAGCAATAATATAATGTACAAAACTTTGTTTACGGAGGATTTTTCTTTGCACATTGAAGATAGCTCCGGTGGCCAGCAGCTTCTCTGCTCCACATTTCTGCCAGCAGCCAAAAAAATATTCAGCCCTCAAATTCTGTTAATACTTTACCCAGTGTGTTCCCATGTACTGTCCCCTTAAAAACATACTACAGTCTGTGTTGTCACGTGACTGTGACCTGTCCAGTCTGTGACAGGCAAGCAACATGGAAGAGAACTCACCAAGCAACTCTCACCAAAGAAAAATGCCATGTCTGTCATTTGGACACATTTTGGTTTGGGAGTAGTCGACACAGAACCAAAAAGAAGTTAAATGCAAACACTGTGGAAAAACAGATTCATTGACCAAAGGTAATATCACCAATCTGTTTCAACACTTGGAGGTCAATCATGTTATCGAATATGAACGGTACATGGCTCACAAAAGAGAGATTGACAAACGTGTCAAGACTGACAACCATGTCACTTCAGCAAATGCCAGAAGCAAGCCTGAACAGCTACTTGATATCCTCCATGCTGGATAGTGAGGAAAATCCCCTGGAATGATGGAGAAAGCATCATGTACATTTTCCCACTCTAAGTAAGTTGGTAAAGAAAGCATTTTTGCATACCAGCTATTAGTTCCCCATCCCAGTGGGCTTCCAGTTCAGGAGGAAACATTGTTACATGCCTCAGATCCTGCCCGAAACCTGAAAAGGTAAACATGCTAGTATGTCTTAGTAAGAACCTACATTAAATACTAGTGCATAGAGTAGAGTGACTGGACAAGATTGCTGAGAGTAATATTACATGCAACAGTGGTCATGAGTCAGATTCACATTTACAACTCTATGAACACACAGGATACACAGCCTGCTGATCCATTAGAGGTGTCTGTCTAATTCCCTCTCTTGCTCTTAACACTAGAACACTAGAAAAAATACGTAATTCCGACCCAACTTAAATCCCCTTGCCACTTCTCCATTGCCATCTTTTGTTTTGTAACACAAGCAGCAAACAGCCTGCTGGTCCATCCCCTGCATTTCTTGCAGTTCCTATCATCCTACACTTACTCAGATCATGGAACACACATGACTTGCGTGTATTCCAAATAACGATATACTGTATTATATATTCTAAACAACTCCAGGCACATCACACGCATATAAGGAGCCTTGGATTGAGCCTGGAGAGTTGTGCTCCTTCAAGGCGGGGGATGGGGCAGCAGGCGGCTTGCAGCTTGTGCTGATCAACACATTTACAACACAAAAGTCACTCATGGAGAGATGCGAAGGAATTTAAGGTGGGCCAGGATTACAAGTTTTTTTTCATAGGCTTCAGGAATACTAGTGTTAATCAGCAGTGTTCTATTGACATTTTTTCACATGACATTATTTAAAATGTTTGTTTACAATAGATTCAAGTTATTTTGTACTTTGCACATGGCACTATTCAAAATATTTGTTTACAAGGGATGCAGGTAATTTTCTACTTTTGACATGGCTTTATTTAAAATAATGTTTATTTACAAGAGATTCAAGTTATTTTACACTTTTTACATGACAACATTTAAATAATTTATTTTGTTTGCAAAAAATACAAGCTATTTATTTTCTACTTTTTAGGGAATTTGCTTTTTTACATTAAAAGTAAAATGTGATCCTTTTCATAAGACATTTCATTCCAAGGGATGTGTGCTTTGATTTCAGTTCTTCAGAAAAATCAATAAGTAACCATAAACACTTCATCTCTATGTGTTTCTGTCAATTATTTTAAGATCACAAAGATAAGATATGCACTATTTCACTAGAAAAAAATCCAAGGTTTAATAGTTGAGCATATATTAAGTACAAAACTTGTCAGTGAACTATGAGGGCAAAAAACAAAGAAATAAAAAAAAAACAAAAACAATAAAATAATCACTCATTAATTGTAATTGAAGTAAAATATTCAATTAATCGTGATATTGATTTTGAGTTCACATCACCCAGCCCTATGTGACATTTATAATTAACCGGTATCAATTTAGATTAGGTGTCCCTAATTATGCTGTATTTATCATGTAACTACTTGTATAATTACAGAGTACCTAGGTGTTATTAACTTGTACTTACTGTGTAATACAATCTTCTTCTTCTTCTTTCTTGTGACTATCCCAAGTCCGGGCCGATTTTGCTGTCTGGCACGCACATTTCTAATTGGCATGATCGAGAGAGTCCTATGGGGACAATGTTGGCGTTCTTCATATTGTCATTAATTCAACCGATCCACCAGCAATTTGGTAAGCTCAGTTTGCGCTACTGAGTTGTTGGTGCCACGGATGACATGGCCATATTATCAGAGCCTTGACATGCGCATCTTCCCAGCAATGGCCACAACGACCATCATCTGTAGGACATCCTCGTTCATGACGTGGTCAAGTTGGGTGAGCCCTAGCGACCATTCAAACATCTTCATTTCCATGGTGTGGAGGATATGCTTGTGTTTCACATTCACTGGCTATCATTCCCATCTACAAAGGGCAACTGGACAAATGGCCACTTTATAGGTTTTTACCTTCAAATAATGGGCATCTTTTGGTTGCCAAGGACACCTAAGACTTGCCTCCATTTCAACCAGGCTTCACCAACGCCAAGGAGTAGACTGAGCACAGGTATCAAAATCACACAGTCTTCTTAATGTCGTGGCCATCGACTCAGATGGTGCCATGTGTCTGTTTGCCACATTCAAGATACTCCGTCTTCTGAAGGTTTAGGCGTATTCTGTTGGCACTTAGTTTGGCTGCCCACGACTGCATTTGGTCTCCAAGGCTAGCACGAGCCTTGTTGGCAAGAAATACATTGTCGCCGTACAAGAGGTTTCACAGGTGGGGGCGCTGGTTATCGTCCAGGATGGTATCCATGCACACAATGAAGATGAACAGCAACACCACTGTCTCCTCTATGTGCTGCAGGCCAGGCAATGAGGATCAAGTCAATCAATGGCGGCGATGGTTTCAATCTCACCAAAGTCAGACAGATGCGACATGCTGGTTGGCTCTTACAATATGACACCCCATCGGTTGTATCAAACTCATATGTCTATAAGTTGTGGAACAACAATTACAATTGTGTACTTAATTATAGCATTACACTGAATTACACAATAAGTACAAGATAATAATGTCTAGTTACTCTGTAATTATGCAAGCAATTACATGAGTAAGTAAAGGATATTTGGGACACCAAATCTAAAGTGATACCATTTAACCATGCACCATGTTTGTTATTAAACAAAACATGTTTATTTATTATAACTAAAAAAAAAATGCTGGTAGCACACTGGCTTGGCAGTGAGCACCATCCCTTTACAAAAATTTGGACCAGGATTTGATGCCAGGCCTGACTACTTTTGTGTGGAATATACATTTATTAATTTCTTAATTCTTCTCTGCATATTCCAGTTTCTTTTGAGTTAATTGGAAGTTCTGTGTTACCCTGGTCTTAAAGAGTGTTTATGTCTTTGCCCTATAATGTATCTGCCATTTTTATGCATAATACTTTTAATATGGGCACTGGCCTCCTATGGCTGGAATAGTGGAGAGATGAATGAGATATTGGTGTTTATTATAGGATCTTATCATTTTCACATGTCTAGCTTACAAGCATCAGCTTTATGCCATTACACTTATAATGTATCACTTCTCATTGGTCGCTCATCACATAGAGGTGTGAAAAATGACAATGTCCTTAAATGGATACTGTAAGAGCTGGCCGTTGGTATAAGATAAGAGTGATAATAAATGCAGTTTTTATCTTGGCTGTTATCAGTGACTTATTTCCTATCTCTTAAATCATAGGTGTCAAACTCAGGTCCTGAGGGGCTGCAGCTTTTTGTTCCAGTTTATTTCTTAATTAGTAAGCAATTACTTCTGGTAATGAAGCTTTTGAATTAATTTTAAGTGATCTGATTTTTAAGATTAAGAAATCTTAATTGTTTCCAGCAGCTAGACAACACTGTGATGCAAAGTGAGCCAACAGATGGCCAGCTAACATAATCACATTTGTACCTAGGTTTCTGTCCAATAATGTGTTTCCATAAAATAAATTTGAAATGAAAAAAGTGAAGGTCTGAGAAATATTGATCTGTTCTGGGCCAAAACACATGTTGATTGTGTTCTCAGAAACATCTAATGTGGTAGGACGTGAGTACTAAAATGCCATTTAGTTAATTGTTAAGTGTATGTTATTTTAGACATTTTATTAAGATTTTATTAATAGAAAACTTTTATAAGCTTACCTGATATACTACTTATCCCAGATTCCATGAAGTTATTCAGGTGTGCTTTCAGAAAGTTGCACTCACCAAATTTCAATAGTTTTAGTAATTAACAATCTCTCAATTTTTAGGCATAAATGTACATTTTTATTTTTTGCAAATTTTACATTAAAAGTATTTAGGCTTGATTGAGGAATCTCCCTACCAAGTGTCTATTAATATAAAAGGTTCTTCAGACTTCAGCAATACATAAGAAATGTATTTCAAAGATACCATTGGAGCACACCAATACAGGATACTTTTATATTACAAATCAGCCAATACCAACAATCCTTTGTTAGACAAAGGCTTTATAGAATATGAGCATTTTTTTTATAAATACTGTATAGACTATTTTTAATTGATTTTCCCTACCACTGCCTTCATCCAATGACCACTCTCCCCACACACCCTTCTACATCTTACAACTCTTACCACCTGAATTAGAATGACCAGTAACAAGAAGTGGACTGTAAGTAGCTGAAGACCAAGTAAGGAGACAACTGAGGAAGCTATACAAAGGAAGCGCTACAGGACTACATGGAGACAGTCCTCGAGTTCTTAAAGCCAACTTTGTGGTGCCGTCTGTCACCTGTTCAGTCAGTCCTTAAGGCTTCAGAAAGTGCTGCTGCTGTAAAAAACATCCTGCATTGTTCCTGTTCCACAGAAGACATGTGCCTCTTCACCTAATGACTATAGACCAATGGCACTTACATCCCCCTTCATGAAAATGAATGAGAGATTGGTCCAGGATTATATGAGTCCTTTTGGTAGACCACCTGCAGTTTGCCTATTGGACAAAGATTGGAGTAGAGGTTGCAATTATCTAGCTGCTCCACAAGGCTTGTTATTACAAGGACAAAGCTGGCGGTACTGTGAGGATGATGTTAACCTCTCTCTCAATTGCAGGTACCATCCAGCCTTCTCTATTAAGGGTTAAGCTGAGAGATCTACAGGTGGATGAGCCTATGGTTTAATGGATAATGGACTATCTGTCAGGGAGAACACAGTTTGTGAGTCTTAAGGACTGTGATTCTGATATAGATATCAGCAAAACTGGAGCACCACAAGGATCAGTCCTGTCTTTTTGTTTCTTGGTGCAACTAAACCAGAAAAACCAAGGAACTGATTATCGACTTTTGCTGCACCAAATAGACTCCAAGTTCAGTCACCATTCAGAGACAGGATGTAGAGGTCATTCACTCCTACAAGTACTTGGGGGTCCATATTAATGACAAGTTGGACTTTTCTCAAAAAACAGAGGAGCCATATAAGAAAGGGCAGAGCAGGCTCTTTTTCCATTAATGTGGGAAGTGACATCTTTCTCATCATCTACAACTCTGTCTTAGCCAGTGCAATGTTTTTCCATCTAGTATGCTGGGCTGGTAACCTCATTTCAAGAGAGGCCAACCAAATCGACAGGCTAATTAATAGAGCATGCTCAGTTATGTGACACACTCTGGAACCCCTGGAGGTCGTAGCACAGGACAGAATTAAAACGTCATTACGAACAATGCTGCACATCCTCTCTCTTGACACACTAACACTGAAGACTTTCAGCCAGCAAATCATTCAGCAGAAGTGTGTCCAGAAACGCTACCAGTCTCCTTCATATCAACAGCAACATGCCTGCATAATGCCTTACTGTGACTGGTTCAATCACCTCTAAACCCTCAATTCTATCTTGATTATTACAGATTATTACAAACTTATATGTAGCCACTCTTCCACAAACACCTAATTGATGGACAGCTGCTCAAATGGTAATCCTTCCAACAGGTTCTCTCATTTCAGCAGAGGACTCTTGACGCTCTGTTAGAGTGACCATTAGGTTCTTGGTTATCTGCACTGACAATGGCCCTTCTTGAGTTTGGCCAGACAGCCAACTCCAGGAAGAGTGCTGGTGGTTCCAGGCTTCTTCCATTTCACACTTATTGAGGCCATTGTGCACCTGGGAGCTCTCAGAGCATTAGAAATGGTTTTACACCATTGATCTGATCTTTGCTTGGCACAATTTGATCATGGAGGTCTACAAGAAATTCCTTGGGCTTCATGGCCTGGTGTTTAAGCTGACATGCAGCGTGAATTGTGGAGCCTTTTTAAACAATGTCCAGTCAATTCAGTTTGCCACAATTGGACTAGAACATCTCAAGGATAATTAAAGCAAACAGGGTGCACCTGAACACATTTTGAGTCTGAATACTTATATAAATGAGAGATTTCAATTTTTGATTTTTTGTATTAATTTGCCACCCTTTCCGCAAAAGTTTTCACGTTGTCATCCTAGGTTGCTTGGTGTAGACTCATAGTCAAAAGTGGAAAATGTATCCATTTAAAATAAAATCTACAACACAATAAAGTGTGCAGAAAGTAAAGTGGTATGAATACTTTCTGAAACAACTGTACTTTAATAATATGAATTTATAACATGATGATATGGTAATTCTGTTTTATTGTCCTCAAAGCTTAACCATAGATTTTAGGATAGCTGTTTGCTTCACTTATTAGGAAATTAAAGGAAGGTGTCATGGAGATGACACAAAAAATTCTGGGGATCTTTACTTAATTGGGAGGTCTTCAGTTGTCGACTTTAGTTACACCATTAAATCATTATTATAATGGGACTTAAAATAAAACAGAATTCAATAGTGAGATTTTATTTCTGCAATATCTCAGGAATATTCTGTGGAATTTAAAAAAGAAGGCTTTTCAAAGAAATTCTACATTAATGGGCCTCATTATCCCATCTCATTAGACTAAATTGGTATAATAATAAAATGTTAAGACATAATGGACATGAAGTGTCCATTGTACTGCACAGTAGTCCAGTTTTCATGAAGGGCAATTTAAATACAAATTGTATTTGATATTAATAAGGCACACTGCTGGTGAAATTATGAAGTTGTTGTGATGTTTGTTACCAGAATGAAAAGATCATGATTCATAGTGAGCACCATAAAGCAATGACTAATAGTTGCAGAATGTGAATCAACGGCAGTGTATGTGTGAAATTTCAGAACAGGGTATGGTCTAATGCTGCATAATAGGAATGGGATGTTTAATGGGATTAATGTAAGGATGGTTAAAAACTTGTATATAAGAAGTTTATGAAAAGTTGCAAATTCTTCCTGGATTCAGAACAAAATTACAAAAATGGCATCTTTATTAGGTCCACCTAATGCATTTTGCCTGCTCCTCCAAGCAGCTCATCATATGGCCATAACTCAATACACGTAGCATGATGATATAGTCAAGAACTCTTTGGCCAAACATTAGACCAAAATGAATGATCAAGGTAGTTTCAACTGTAGTATAATTGTTGGTACCAGATGTGGCAGTTTTGAACATCAAAAAACATTGCCCTCCTGATATTTCTCTACTGCTTATAGTTAATAGGGTGAGAAACAAAAAATATCTAGCAAGCTTTAATTCTGTTGGCAAAAACACCTTGTTGATAACAGAAGTCGGAGGAATATTTCCAGTGTTACAGAAACAAAAATACTTAAATACTGTTTTCTAAAGGAGTAGTGTGCTGGAGGATCTCCATGAAAACACAACACACTGGACATTGATGTATATGGGCTGTAGCAGCATAAAACCATATTGTGCTCCACATCTGTCAGTTAAGAATTCAAACATGGGGACATGTCCACCAGAACTACTAAAGTTTCACCTGGTGCAATGAATCTCGATATCTGTAATTACATGTAGAAGAAAGGGTCAGAATTTGGCATAAACATTATATGTCCATGGATCCATACTGCCTTGTGTCAATGGCACAGGCTGGTGGTAGTACTATAATGATACAGGGAATGTTTTCTATGCACGTATTAGGACCTTTAATACCAGTGGAATATTAGTTGAATGCCCCAGCATACCTAAGTATAGTGGATGGCCATGTGATGATGACTCTTTGTGGCAATAGTCTACCAACCAACCAACCATTATCCAACCCGCTATATCCTAACTACAGGGTCGCGGGGGTCTGCTGAAGCCAATCGCAGCCAACACAGGGCGCAAGGCAGGAAACAAACCCCAGGCAGGGCGCCAGCCCAGCACAGGGCAATAGTCTATCCCTTTTTAATGCATAATGTGCCATGTCATAAAATATACATTATTTCACGCTGGTTCAAATAACATGACAGTTTTTAGTTTATTCCAATGGCCTGCACAGTCCAAACATCTTAAATGAATAATACATTGTATTACAAAACATGCATCATGACAACTGGCTTGGACAGTCCCCAGTTGTCAATCCAATAAAACACTTTTGTGATGAGATAGCATGGAAGATCCCTTGCATGAATGTGTGGCTACAAAAGACACAGAGTACATAGTGTTATCAAGACAGCATAGATCAAAATACTTGATAGCTCTTTGATCAATCCAGGCCACAAAAATGTAGGATGCCACACCATATTGGGTTCAAGTCAGGGCTTTGACCAGGTCACTCAAAAACATCAACTTTGTTTCTCATGAGCCATTCAGTTGTAGAACTGCTTTTGTATTTTGGGTCATTGTCCTGCTGCATGACCCAATTCTACTTTAGTTTCAGGTCAGAGACAGAGGACAATAATCCCCATTAAGAACAGTCTGATAATGTTCAGAATTAATGGATCCTCCAATAAGTGCACGATCCTGATGTAGAAAGGCATCTCCACACCATCAAAATAGCACAACGTTTTATACAGTAATTATGATGTTCTTAATGTCAGATGCTGTATTAGCTACTGTTTTTTTCAGATGTAGTGGCATATACTTGCTGGTAAAGGTTGTAAGGTCAAGGTTTTCTGTTAAGTAAATCAGCTCTATATTGTGTTAACAAAAGAGCAAGGAAGGAAGGAAACAACTTAAACAAATGAGGGTTTTTATTCTGGTTACACCCCAAGCCGCCTAAGCATAAATAAGTAATACATAACTATTTCTTTTGCCAAATTGTTTTTTGAATTATGCCCAAAAGTTGCAAACAGCTTTGACTGGCAGCTGTGTGACTTTAGAAATGTAAAAATATCATCTTTCATCTGTTAAGATTACAAAATGCACAAAAGATAACAATGAAAAAATTCATTCAGCCTTGCAAAACCTCTCCAGGTATGATTTGTGCCATGCTGTTCTGTTCTGTTATGTTGGCACTGTGGAATGGTTTATGCAACAGTTTGATAAAGGTCCTGCGTCAACTGGGCACACATTCATGGAAATTTAGGCTTTGAAAGAATACTTTTAAACTTGAAACATTTTAACTTTCTGGAATTTCAACATGTGATCATAGTGACAAAGAATGTTTACAACTACAGTCAGCATGAAACACTGGGAAGAACACAAAATTTCAACTTTGAGCAAATGACAGGGTAACAACAGCCTTTGCATGTCAGTTTAAATGGGTTATTTTTTCCAAGTATTTCAGCTTAGGCTTGGACCACGAAGTCTCACAGATATAAGGTTTTTAAAAAAATCCCTTTAAATATACAAATTGGACATAAATATTACAGTTTTGCATACATAGAAATAATATAGTACACAGTGACTAAAATAAACGTAGACAAATTAATAATGGAAAATCATTGGATATGGAAGATAGCGCCAGGGATTTTCTTTTTCTTAAGCTATAAGTTAAAGCTCTGAATGATTCAATGGCTCCTTCATTTATACCAAGATACCAAGAAAGCCCAATACAGTTACTTGAAGCAGGATTCTGGCTGAAATGAAACAGCATTGAATGTGAGATTATTTATAATTCTTGGACATCCTCTGGCACTCGAGTTAGTCAGTATATAACTGTTGGTTAAGTGTGCTTCTTTTTAGTCTGTCCTGGGTAAAAATATTCGGCAACACTTTATATTAAGTGTCCATAACTGCACTGTAACTACTAAGTAATTACCTGTATAAGTACAGTGTAACTATGAGTTGCTTAGTTGTCGTTGTTATTCCACAGTTAATATAATTTCAATGTAACAATTTATCACTAATCCAAAAACAAGTGTACTTATATAGTTACATTGTATCTGTACTTTCAAAATGTAATAAAAAACATTAGGGTATGTAACTACAACTCTGTAACAGATGTTCCATGGCCTGGGCAATTTTAATGGAGAAATGTCCAAATACTTTTGAGCCCCTGCAAATCGGGGGCTATGCAGAAAAATGGCTGCTATTCCATAATAGCTCATACAATATGTTTGATAAACCCCTTAAATTAAAGCTTAAAGGCTATGCTGAATGGAGAATTGCAGTGATAACTGCATAGGTTTTCAAGGATATTTCAAGATCTCTTTTAAATGGTGAAAACACCTTTGCAAAATGGTTTATACTTTTGCCTCACAGATCCATTATCCTGAGATGGAATTCTGTCTGGAGATATGTGTTTAAAATTTATACATTCTACCCATGTCTCCCTATGTCTTCTTCATGGGTTTTACTGCCACATCCCAGGGACATGTAGGTTGGGTTACGTGGCCATATGTGTGACAGCGTGACTGCTGGTATGTTTGTCAGAGGGCCTTGCAATGGGATGGCTCCCCATCCTGGGCCGTTTCCTGCCTTGTGCCCGGTGATGCTTGGAATGGCTCTGCGGCCCTGTGTAACTTGAGTGAATGATACAAGTGTGGCAGTATTATATTAGGGATAGGTATAATAATAGCCAAAAAAATTCAACAATAAATAGTGTAATACAACTACAAGAATGTGACAAATGCTTGTTTAAGCAAAACATGTCAAGGAGATGCCCCTCTGGATTTTGGGAAAAATGTTAACCATTTTGCAAACGTGTTTTCACCATTTAAAAAAGATCTTGAAATATCATTGAAAACCTATGCAGTTATCACTGCAATTCTCCATTCAGCATAGCCTTTAAGCTTTAATTTAAGGGGTTTATCAAACATATTGTATGAGCTATTTAGGAATAGCAGCCATTTTTGTGCATAGCCCCCGATTTGCAGGGGCTCAAAAGTATTTGGACATTTGTCTGAGAAGGTGTTGAAAAATGGCTGTCATTCTTAAACGGCTCATGAGATATTTACCATACACATCATTGTTAGTGATGCGTTCCCATTGCTCCCAGAAATGGAACAGCATAATACCCTTACTGGGAGGGTACTTGAGATGGCTGCCTGCTAGTCCTGGTATCCAAAAGTTAGGATTTTTGCTTAAAAAGGTATTTTGTCACTATTAGATTACTTGCCACCATTTGTCAGTTTTCCGTGGGACTAAGACACTACAAAATGACAGCGATCAATGTGGAACTAATTGAAAACAACACTGCAAAAATGTCAAGTACATAATGAAGAAAAATAATGAACAACAGGTCAGGAAACCTTTGTGGTTGTCTGCTTTTATCTGTTATGTTTGAATTTTGAGAAACAAATTAATGGGGAGATGAAGGAATCAAGGGAAGAGAAAAAGCTTAGTTAGGACAGGCGAAGATCATAAATAGGAAAGCTATAAAGTCAAAGTTTTTTAGGGGCTAAACCAAGGTCAGAGTTCAGAGTCCAAAAACCGAAATGACCTTAATACTGACTTTTACTCTTCTTTCCGAACTAACACTGTAACATCTTCTATGGAATTTTAAATCCACTGGTTGATCTATACTAATAAAAGGCAAAGCCCTCACTGACTGACTCACTCGTCACTAATTCTCCAACTTTTCGTGTAGGTAGAAGGCTGAAATTTGGCAGGCTCATTCCTTACAAGTTACTTACAAAAGTTAAGCAGGTTTCATTTCGAAATTCTACGCCTAACGGTCATAATTGAATCCTACTTACGTACATATATACATCCATAGCCTGCAGCTCGGTCGCCGTGTGAGGCAGCATTGCGTCCCCCATCACCACGCCTCCCACATAATTGACTGCCTGCCCATATAAGGCCATCCGTCGCTCCGGTCTCTTCATTCCCTTCTTTGCTTCACCATGGTATTCAGGTCTCCCTGCTGATAACTGCAGCCTTTTTATTTAATCCACGGTTTCTCTGCTGTTTTATTGTTCATTTATTACGATGCGAAGTTATTGATAAAGGCAGTTGTATGCTTACAACGCTTGACAGATGCCGAATTTCACTTCAACACAAGTCCTGCAAATACTAACATAATTGAAACAAACCATGAAACTCAAACCGATTATGACAGCAGCAATCCAAGCTGTGAGAAAACAGTAAAAAGGAGGCATGTCAGACGTTGTGGTACATTTTCTGATGCAGTTGGACGGAAACAACTTCGTGATGCTGCCGTCAAATACTCACAGAAAAATCCACAAGTTAATAGACACGCTGTCGCTAAATACTCGCAGGCAAATCCACAACTTAATAGAGACGCTGCCGCTAAATACTTGCAGGCAAATCCACAAGTTTATAGAGACGCTGTCGCTAAATACTCTCAGGCAATTCCACAACTTAATACCGGGAATGCCTGTTAAACATCTTAGATTCACGAGTAGCGATTTAGGTAGTGAACACTTCAATGAATGAAACCTGTTATCTTTACAACGGTTGACAAACACGAAATGTAACTTGAACACAACACGTCCTCCAAATACGAACCTGATTGAAAGAAATAATGATAATCAAATCCTTGATGACAGCAACACTCATAACAGTCACAAAACAATTACATTGACAATCATTTTACGTTATTTTTAAAATGTTTCCTTTTCTTTTTCATTAACTTATTTAACACACTACTTCTCGGCTGCGAAGGGCGGGTATTTTGCTAGTATCTAATAATGTTGAGTTGTCACCATATTAGTGAAATTCTCAAATGGCATCACACAACGTGGCAAACAGGTCATGTGATAGCGATGTGTCCCAAAAGTTGAAACAACACAGCGACTTCTTTAATACTCAAAATGGCGGCCAAACAAGTTGTTAAATATTTTAACCAAGTCTAAACATTGAATGTAGTTTTTGTTTAGAATGGAACTATGATGCCTAAAATTACAGAACTATAACAATGTCCCAATACACAGGCAAACTGATGGCCATGATCATGTACAGCCAGAGCTGGGTCGAAATGTGAGCTGTGAGTTAATAAGTGCAAGGACACTGTCATGATTTTGTGCCTTGGAAATTATTTTACAGGCATTTTTAAACGTTTTCTTTAATTTTTAAGTTTTTTCCAAGTGTGGTTTTGTATCTTTCTGAGGAAATAATTATTTATTCATGTTTATTTGCCACCATCTTGGTTTTCTGTGGACAACGCTATTTTGGTCTTATTTTGCATTTTCTGGCTAGCAGGTTGCTAGCCCTAGGACAAGTGCAAGTCGCAATGAATTATGTTATCGTTGCAATGGTATGAAGGTTAGCATCACTCACCTTGTGGTTGTCCAAAATTCTGGACATATTCAAAACTTTCTTGTACAATTACAGTGTTTTCAGTGATATGTCATAAACTATGTGATGTTTTTTCAATGATTCTTTTGGTCAGTTTTTTTTTTTTTGGTAATATTGAGGTTAGTGACTTTGGCATTGAACCCTGCTAGTATTTTTTATGTTAAAATCTCTCCCCTGCCTTGTTTATCTTGTGCAGAACAGAAAGGAATCTGGTCTTTCCTAATTCGATTTAAAAACCATAAAACATTTATTGTGATAGGATAAGAAGAAACAGCTTCTGAACTTACTGATGTCATTTCAACGTGAATCAGTCAACATTACAACACTTTTGATTAAGAAATCTAAAAATGGTAATGTTATTCAAGAAAAATGCATGTGTTGAGAATTTCAGAAAAATCTCCAACATCTACAACCTCAGTTTCCAGTTTTTGAGCTCAAAGTAAGGGTATCTCCATAGTTCAAAAACAATCTTTTTTTAAAAAAAAAGAGAACACACCCCTAGATAATATGAGACGGGTCCTGTTCCATTTCTGTGAGTATTTCAGATAAAATGCACTCCTCATCGATTTGCACGGTCTAACTCACCTTAGAACTGTACATTGCACACATCGCTGTTGACTCAGGTCATCCAGAAGCAAGCCATTTCGCTTTATCTTGCTGAAATAGAAAAATCCTTACCCACCTACTGTACTACCACACAGCAGGAAAAGAGTGCTGTATTTCACAAAACAAGAAATAATCAAATTAATTTTATGAAGAACTATACAACACCACTACAGAATTAAGTAGACATTTATTAATAAAGTCCTTGATTAATTAAGCATGCTGAGCTTCAGTTAAACTTTAGGTTACCTTAGTATCTATGAGTGATTACTTCATATTTAACTCCCACAGGTAAATGCACTTAGCTGTAGAGCACTTGCATTTTTATGGTGGTTTTCCCAGACTTTAGTTAGATGGCTGTGTATTTCTTTTATTTTCTAGTGGAGGTGAATGCTGTATCTGGGTTAATTATGACAATTAGAGCAATGTAATCCATTTTTAACTGTGTGGTGGTGGTGGTGGAAGTGATATATTCTGGAGCTTGCAACATAATGTGGATTGAGAAAGTATCCAGACCTCTTCATTACTTTAACATTTCTGTGTAGCAGTCTTGTGGTACGATCATTTAAACTGATTTTTCCCCACATGAAGCAACACACAATACCCCATAATGACAAAGAAAAATAGCAGTTTGGAATTTTTTGCAAATGTATTAAAATAAAAAAAAAACTGAAATATCACATTGACACAAGCATTCATTTCCTTCATTCAGTGCTTAGTTAAAGCACCTTTGGTAGCGATTACAGCCTAAAGTCTGAGGTCCGGGGTGCTCTGAAGCAGTTTCATTAATGATAGTCTCCCAGTTCCTGCCTCAGATAAAAAAAAAAAAAACAGCCCCACACCATGCTTCACTGTTGAAAGTAGCTGCACAGGTGATGAGTGGGACCTGGTTTCTTCCAGACATGATACTAATCTTTGTTTTGTCAGATCAGAGAATCACATTTCTCATAGTCTGTGAGGCCTTTGGGTCATTTGAAGTTCTTTAGGTGCCTTTTGCTTTCTCTATGCAGGCTTCCATATGTCTTTTACTGAAGAGTAGCTTCCGTCTGTCATAGGGCCCAAATTAGTGGAGTGTTGCAGTTATGCTTCTCCTCCTGGAAGTTTATCCCTTCAACACACAGGTTCTCCAGAGCTCAGCCAGAGTGACCATTAGGTTCTTGGTCACCTTTCTTATCTTAGCATGGCCATTCAGCAATGATTACTCAGTTTGGACAGGCAGCCAACTCTAGAAAGAGATGTTGCAAACTCACTTCATTGAAGAATTACGAAGGCTACTTACTGTTCTCTTGGAAATCTTCAGTAATGCATTTTTTCATAGTCTTCTTCTGATCTGTGCCTCAACACAATCCTGTCACTAAGCTCTGCAAACAATTCCTTTGTCCTTGTGGCTTGGTTTTTGCTCTGCTTTATTCATTGACAACTTAATAAAAGAATTTAAATGATTTTAGCTTATGACTGCAACATAGCAAAATGTGAAAAAAGTGAAGGGGTCTGAATACTGAATCCGCTGTATCTTGTACATGCTTTTTATATACACTATATATTCAGTCAATGGCCTGTTTATTAAACAACAGTTAACATAAATATCCTGTTTTTCCAAGTATCCTATTATGTGGCTGATTTCAGTATATATAACAATTAGACATGAACAAGAAGTTGTTTTTGACCACATGCCCAAAATGTGTGTATTTGACTGTGGCATGGTGGTTGGTATCAGACTGGAGGTTCCAGAATCTCAGAAACTTATTACAAATTATACTTCTAAAGTTTACAGGAAATGGTATAATAAAAAAAAAATCAAGTGAGGGGGAGTTTTGTTGGCAGAAATGTTTTTTTAATAAAAAAAGAATTGGATGAAACTGGCCAGATTCATTATTGCTAACAGAAAGGCCAACAAGGTGTGCAGAAGGGCATCTCTGAGAGTATAAAACATAGGACAAGTTACAGCAACAGAAGACCAAAACTGGACACTGAATGTTAAATGATTGTCATTTGGTCCGATGAACTTGTTCCTGATGTGACTTTTGGATGTTATAGTGAAAATAGGGAGTAAATAATGTGATTTAAAGGACACTGGACATTGCGTTGTGTCAAGAATATTGGCTAGTGGTGGTAGTGTAATGGTGTTAGTAGTTTTCTTGACATAATTTAGACCTGCTTAGGCTAAATGTCACAGTGTACCTGGGCATTCTTGATGACCATGTGCCTCCCTCTGCAATTTTTCAAGTGGATGATGCACTGTGTTACAAATCATGCATCATGTTTAGCTGGTTCCTTCAATATGACACTGGCAGTTTAACCCAGCTGGCCTCAACAGTCCTCATATCTCAATCCAGTAGGACACCTTGGAAATGAGGGTGGAATGGAAGATTTGTAACATGGACGTGTGGCCAAAAAATCTGCAAGAAAAGTATAAAGCTATAGTGCCATAATGGACCAAAATCTTCCAGGAATACTTCCAGCATCTTCCTGAATCCATCATTGAATTCAGGCTGCTCACTGGGTAAAATAAGAGCCTACCAGATACTAGATAGACGTGCCCATTAAATTGGTCGGTCCCCCCTTCTCTCTCTCTCTCTCTCTCTCTATTGTCATGTGCATATGCATGGGAGGCAGTTTACTGAGTCTAGTGATGGTAATTACCTGCTGAACCAAGGGTTGGCTCTGTGTTCTAATGCTTTTTCTCTTCCTCCCTCTGCAGACAGGAAGATTCATGGTTATTCCACCACTGATGTCACTTCCATTATCTACACTCCTTGACCCGCCTCTTCCTGCCTGGAACCCATGTAACCAAAGTTCTATCATTCTGATATTAGTTCCATACTGAGCTCTCATCTGAAAAGATGCATCCACAACGTGAATGTATTTCCTGTTTATAAATACTCTAAATGCACAGGGTCACCAGGAAGGTGCCCCAACTCATTGCCGTCTATTGTTTACTATTTATAACTATATATATATGTGTGTGTGTGTGTGCTTGTGTGTGTGTTTATGTGTGTACGTCTACCAATCATTTAAATAATTTTTTTTGTAATCAAAAATATATTATTTGTCTGCAGCTTTTAACAACAGACTACCTGAAGGCACACATAATAAAAGCTTTAAAGTGCATATAAGAATTAAATCAACCATATTATGCTTACTGTAGAATATGAAATGCAGATATTAAAAACAAAAAAAACAGAGAAGCAATTTTAAGCTTCATAAATAAATATACTTAAAGTTAATTTTCATTTCACACTAAATTACAAGATTTTGAATATTTATAAAAAAACAAAAAAAAAAAAACAAAAGAAAATCTGAACAAGCTAAAAAAGTTTTTAAGCATATAAACTAAGCCAGTAGAGAAATAAACATAATGTTGGAAACTGGTAAAGAGTTTTAGTCAATTTACTATGGAAAACTATTTAATTCTGATTCAAACATGAGGGAAAATAGAAGAAACCAACTGTATGAAGTGCAAGTTAGGAAAGGTTCTGCTTAAGTTGTACAAATTACTCTTAAGACTAAGCTTTCGTTTCCATATTATCAAAGGACATAAAATGTTAGAATGACTCCAGGACTGAATGATATGTGCTATAAGGCAGAAACAGATTGAATCTCTTCAGTTTCAGCAAAAATGAGATTGAAAGGTACACTAACATTATGGAAGTGGGCTGCCCTGATGTTTCATTGGATGTTGGAACTTAGCCTAGAAGTAATGCTGGGATGGGCACTGAGTGCCACCCACAACAGAGAAATAATAAGTATAAAGTGGAAAGAGTCATGCAATTTGAGTAAAAACTCACCTTTGGGAGAAACAGACATGGTAAAGTTAAAAACAAAAGTCTTTTCCTAATTCTCGGAGATTGGAAAGTGGGGCAGCCAGTCCACCTGCTAGATCATGTTTATGACCAATTTGAGTGGTTGTACCTACAACTGTTTCTTCAGAGTATGTAGTGCAGCATATAGCTTCCATTTTTGTAAACTCTACATTCCTCTTCTTCTTTCTCAGTTAACTATATATCCAAAAGATATTTAGATCCTTTACATCTTTGATTCATTTCTGCCCATGTCAAATTCCCACACATAATACTACTCTTTACACATTGTGGCCTGCAGTGGGCGCACCAGTCACCCATACCCGACACAGGCAGAAACCAAGCACAAGTTTCATCACAACACGTTTTAATTTAAAGTGGGAAACTTTTTTCTTTAGTTTTCCACTTGGTCAGCACAGTACAGCCCAATAAACAAACCATGCAACACTTTCTTTCTCCTTCTTCTTTCCTTCTTTCTCGTTCTCTTCCCATCTCCTTCCACCTCCACTCCTTCCGGCAAGCTTCATCTCACTCCTTCCTGACTTTGGCTCCCAGAATGAAGGCAGATGACCCCTTTTAAGCTGCATCTGGGAGAATCTCCAGGTGGCTCGTTAGTGAGGTATGGAATCACTCCCAAGTGTGGCAAAAGACCAAAGTAGGGCCCTTAGCTTCTGCATCTCCCCCTGTCAGCATCCATGGACCTGAACAGGGCTGCAGAGAACTCCAACTCCCAGCAAGCCCTGCAGGAATCCATGGTGCCACAGCAACCCAGGGGGGCTCCCCTCTATTGTCCTGGCAGAGATAATGCCCTGGCCGCGCTCTCTACCCTGGTCCTTACACAATATTGTTGTGCCAGCCGGGCAGGGCCCCTGGCTGTCCGCAACAACATATGCATAATACACACACACACACAAATATACATATTGTAAGATAAGCGCTATATAGCGCCTGACCCGACACAGATTGGACACGGGAGGCACGTGTAGAATAAAAAGACTTTTATTTCTCTTCAGCTGGAGGGCACATCTTCCCCGTAATCCCCCCAGCCACAACACAGTCCCAAACACCAGTAACCACCAGTACAGCACAAGCACCTCTCTCTTCCTTGGCTCCACCACGCCTCCCAAGCAACCTTGTCCTCCTCCACCCGACTCTGGCCAATGAGTGGTGGTTGCTGGCTCCCTTTTATAGGTCACCTGGAAGTGCTCCAGGTGTTTGATCACCAAGATCCGGCGGCACTTCCAGGTGTGACGAATCTGTTGCCCACACGGGCTCAGGAGTCCCAAACACAGCACCCCCTGGCGGTACCTGCGGGACCCAACAGGGCTGCACCCAATTTCAATTCCCAGGGAGCCCTGTGGGAAACCGAGGCACTACTCCAGCCCAGGGGGTCAGCCATCTAATGTCCAGGGGAGGTATTGCACTGTGCAGGTTTCCACACTTTTTAACTCTGTTTATTAAGAACTAGCAGAATACCCGCGCTTCGCAGCGGAGAAGTAGTGTGTTAAAGAAGGTATGAAAAAGAAAAGGAAAAATTTTAAAAATAACGTAACATGATTGTTAATGTAATTGTTGTGTATATATAGCAAAATACATATCTATATACATATCTACATATACATATATATAAATGCATACC
>JANRMT010062812.1:8598216-8644801 GCA_026402145.1 Polypterus bichir lapradei
TATGTATGTGTCTATATGTGTGTGTATAGCTTTGATCACTGAGTGCAAGGGAAAAATAATAAAATGTAGTCTATAAGTTATTAAACAGTAAAACATTAACGTTTTAAGAAGTAAAGGTACATTGAGCACTACTGGAGTGGTTGCGGGTAAACTACATTTTAAAGACGGTATAACAGAAGAGGTAAGTAGTACTAACAGCAGCTAAAATGTATATGGATCATCTCTCGGTAGTAGATCCCTTTTGAAAGGCGCTACACGACGGCTGTGGTATAGAAATTACATTTTCTATGTGAAAGTCCAAATTTCTGCCTCTAATAATGTGCCTTACCAGCAATTAAAGAAAATTAGTTTTGTGTCCTCTGCAGTGTTAAGAGAGAAAGGCTTTGGTTTGGGATAAAAGGAAAAAAGGTGTAAAGAAAGGAAAGTTGCCTTTTTCTTTTATATAGTATAGAGCAGTGATGGCAAACCTTTTAGAAACCGAGTGCCCAAACTGCAACCTAAAACTCACTTATTTATCACAAAGTGCCAACACGGCAATTTAACCTGAATACTGACAGGTTTAACCTGAAAACAACTCATACATTAACATCTTTTGTCTTAAAAGAAAAACATAATAACAGAGCTTTCAATGATACAAACAACTTTTTATTGAAAGGTAAAAGTCTGCATTCGGTATGGTTTTGAACAATTAATGTGATTTTTGCTGTTGTATGCATGCTGATAATTTGTTTAACCTTGGCTCACACTTTGTAAGTTTGAGAGCAACACATGCAGCACTCAGGTCATCTGTTAGTCTGTTTCTGGTGTCAGATTTGATAGAATTCAGCAGTTCTCAAACTGTGGGCCGCGCAAAGTAACAAAAAAGGGGGCACGAATGTTGCCATATGTGGCGTAAGTTCGGTATTCGTAGGGAAATTTTAAACTTGTAGCGGTGTATTGGCAGCAAAAAATATAGGAATACATTTTATTAGGGTTTCAAAAAAACGTTTGGGGGTCGCATTTAAAACTGTTATGAAAACTTGGGTCGCAAGTACTTAAAGGTTGAGAAACGCTGATATAATTCAAAGCATGAAAACAGCTGCTCACAACCATAAGATGTTCCAAACAAAGTAAGGAAAGCAATCCCAAGTGCCTTCATTGACTTAAAATTATTTGGCAGAGAATTCCACACTTTAAGGATTCCATTTTCAGAAGTAACTGTGCTGTCCTTTGTCATCCCTTCTATCTTCTCAAGTGTTTCACGCAGGTCTTTCCCATTAACCCCCGTTTCCATTTCCATTCCCTTTCCCGTGTGCGCGCTCTCTCTCTCTCTCTCTCTATCTCTCTCTTTCTTTATCCCCTTTCCATCCACCTCACGTTTCTCTTCTGTATTACGGGGTCGTGGATCAGGTGTGGCGATTAGCATCTCCCGGCAACAATTACAGATTCGGACGACTCCTCACCTGTGCGCTTAAGCGAGGACCGCCCGCATCACAAAGCTCCCGGAAACCGCTCCGGCCACTCTACCATAACCCCCTTTAAGCCGCGAGTGCGGCGATTATCTATTAAAACTGGCCTTTTCAATTTTGAGCTGTGGACCAGCTATACCACATCCCCTCCATCCCCACCACGGGAATCACAGACTCAACAGGCTGCAGTCCGTGCCGCACCCTCACGCCGCATGTGAGCCGCCCGCCTTACCCCAGACAGGAGAGGGTGGAAGCGCTCCCATTGGGCTGCTGGGCAGAGGGGCGGGTGATGTGAGAAAAGTCCTCCGGCGCACGTGAAGAAGGGGAGCAGCCCGGTCCCGCATCCCTCTGGCTTTATAGTAACGAACTCTGTGCTGGGTTGAAGGCGCGCGTGCCCACAAAGAGGGCTCTGAGTGCCGCCTTTGGCACGCGTGCCATTGGTTCGCCACCACTGGTATAGAGAGATGTGTTCGCTGACGATATGAGCGCCTTTTGGGGACAGTCGCGGTGGGTCTTGTGCAGACTGGTGAGACGTCCCAGCTATTAATCGGCTGTGATGGCGCTGTCAGTCCTTCACTCCTGTGCGTGTCTTCATAAGAGCTGACGACCTCATAATCGTATACGAATCGATTATTCATAAAGCTTGAATTGGTGATCTGTTTTTGTGTGTTAACCTCATATCTTTTCATACTTCTTCTCAAACCAAGGTGGTGCGAGGCTAAAATGAATTGGGATGCGCTGATCAATGTTATCGGTGTACCAGGAAATCATGCATTGACAAAAGTTCCCCTTTGATTGTAATGCAAAGTGTGATTAAATGCATTATTTTTTAACGCGTTATGGAGCACATGCATCGAAGCTTCTCAGCTGTGCTTGTGCTAAGAAAATTAAACATTTTAAAAATAACGTAACACGATTGTCAATGTAACCTTTTGTAAGTAGTGCCTGGAGGATTCAGTGTGGAGAAAGTCTAGAGACAGCGTGTGTATTAACTTGTGGATTTCTCTGTATTTGGTGGCAGTGTGACGAAGTTGCTTCGGAAGACGGCGTTAGCCGCGGAGCTCAGCTCAGAGCGAAATGAGGTAAATGGGAGGGGAGATGATGACGTGACTCCCCTACCCGCCTTAACTGTCAATCCCCCACAAACACAGTCTCTCGGAATTTGCATAAGCACACCCCTTCACCTGCAATTTTAACTTAGTTACAAAGTGATCAAAACTCTCGTTTATATCCTGCGTCCTCTCATTAAACTTGTATCCCGCATTACCCGTGGGCACGAAAAGCACCAGCGGCAGCCTGTCTATTAAGTTAATTTAAAGTTTAGGTTTGTACCTCGCTTTGTTTCCGAAGTAGCTGTACTGATGAATATGGTAGTATGTCACTCGCTCGCTTCTTAATGTTTCGCTGCCTTCTCAATTATATAATGCATGTTTTGTTCAGCGTATTTTGGAGCTCTTCCTGGTTTTCTACATAGTGCGTTGACAGTCAGTTCACATGATTACGTGGGCGGCGTAATGATGTCACACGAAACTCCGCCCCCACGGCGGTCAAGCTCAACTCCATTACAGTAAATGGAGAAAAATACCTTCCAGTTATGACCATTACGCGTAGAATTTCAAAATGAAATCTGCCCAACTTTTGTAAGGAAGCTGTAAGGAATAAGCCTGCCAAATTTCAGCCTTCTACCTACACGGGAAGTTGGAGAATTAGTGATGAGTCAGTCAGTGAGTGAGTGAGTGAGTGAGTGAGGGCTTTGCCGTTTATTAGTATAGATTTCAAAAACAAATAACATCACTTTTCTACATAGTCACATTCGTTTGCGATGCATTTTTCCCGTGCCAACTTTTTAATGCCCAATTACTACTCCTCCCTCCTCCACCGTTTCCAACAATAATATAAAAGTGCGGAACCTTTCTGAATGTCTCTTGTATATATATATACAGTATGTAGAATTTCTTTAAGACCAATGAGGTTATTCTAGAAGTGAAGCTGTCAGGCATTTCTTCAAAATTCTTCCATATACATTTCACCTTTGCTTCCACTACAACATTTACATCTCAGTCCACATTCAGCTTTTTACATAAGCAGAATTTTTTTGCTTTATCCAATACAATTCAAATAGCATATCTCTGTGTGTACTTACTATATCAGCATCTGAGACTCCTGTCACTCACTTAAGCCAAGCAAGGGATACACTAAATATGAAAGAAAAATTACTTGTTTCATAAATGATAAAAGTTATGCCAAAATGTGTGACCAAAAACAGTTCTTTAAAAGCAATGGTTAAATTATCACTGTCTAAAAAAACAGTAGTTTTATTCACATGCTATTTTTATTATGCTTTGATTTGTCTTATGTCTATTATCATTGTGAAAATTCAAGACTTTTTTTATTCATCTAAAGCAATCATAAACAAAAAAAAAAACTTTGGATAAAAAAACAATGTGATTCCTTATATTATTTGCAATTTATGATACCATACACTATGCAGAAATCCTTGTTTTAATAGTAGATATAATATTTGAACTTAAACTTTCGCCTAGCAGTTCTTTTGCCAGAATTGCATGCTCCCTGTAGTAATGCACTAGCATGTATTTAGTTAACATTTCACACATCATTAGTCACTGGATTAGCCCCTGAAGTTAATTAAACGCAGTCGTTTTGTTGCATTATTTAAAATAACACAGGGCTTAACCTTTTTTGGCTGGCTTATGGTTCTTCACTGACACAAAGGTCTACTATACATATTTTATTTTCGAAGTTTAATTGCTAAGTAGAGGTATTTTTGTAGCTATAAATTTATCATTATTGAAAACATATGTGTTGGTGAAGTGGATATTCCAGCAGCCAGATTTTGAATTCCCTGTCTGTATGTCTTCCATGTGGAGTCTGCATGTTCTCTCCATTTCTTTGGCGGTTTTCCTCGTATGTCTCCATAGATGTTCATATGAGGTTACCCAGCGTGAGCATGGGTGTTGTAGGAACTGAGTAAATTTTAAGTTGGTTAATTGATCATAAGACTGATAATTAACCAGATACTCCAGCAAGGCTCCATACCTTTCTCTGTTGTAGGAAGTGGATCTCTGACCTTTAGATTTATATATCAAGGTAACTGAGGCACACTCATTTTAAGGAACAAAATAATACAATTTAATAATAAACACAAGGATTACAAAAGTATAACTGCCTATATATATTGACATATAAGTCTGGACGCAGACAGACTATATAGACAAACATATAACATATGGGGTAGCTGTTTACTGGTTGTTTAAAGTTCTAATTTATCTTGGCACAGATACTGTAAATAGTTTTACAATACCAAGTCTTTATGGATGATGGAGTTGCTGCTTTGTTGTTGATCTGGGTCAAGTGGAAAATGCTTCATGGGTTGGAGTGTACTCTTTCTCTTTGCTTCATGATCTGTTGTCCATGGTATGCGTTGCTTTGTCCACTTTCCTTCTGCTGTCTTCTCTGCAACTTCATGGAGAAAATCATCCTGGCACACGATTAAAGATGCTGACGTTCCCTTCTTGAATTAATAGCTGCTCCTCAGAAGGCAGGGTTCAGTACTTAGCTTGGCACACTGTATCTCAGCTTTCATATCCACAGAAAGGAAGAATGAGTCTCCTTTCCAGCTCTCCAGGGAGAGAGCATCTCACAGCTTGTTAGTTTCTGAGAAAAGGATTTTAGAATGCCATTTTGGAGAATGTACAAAAAGAGATCCTGGGAAAAATCCCAGAGTTCTCTGAGAATCCCCCCAGGATTTCAGTGAGTGTCTCCCGAGAGAATTCCTGAACTTCGCTTAAGTTGCCATTCACTTAAAAACCTTGTAGGATGCAGCAAGTATTTAAAGGAAGGTTGAGTCTTCTCCTGATTGGATTAAAGTCATTTTTAGTTACAAAATCAGTGTCTTCTAATTGCCGAGTTTTTCTGTCCATTCTAGTTGCCTAGTTCCTTGAATTAGGTGTTTGTTCTTGCTTGAGTCCACTTTGTGTCTTCTCTTTCAAGAAGCCTGCAGAAGAGCATTTGAAGAGATGTCAGTTTAACATATTAACTACAGCTTTGTTATCAGATGAAGTATAGTTCAGCCACTTTCAGGAATATAGTTTGGGAATCTAAATTAGGGGTTTTACACAGTTGGAGGTCTTCCAAATCTGCTTCCTTCCCAGGCCTTGTGTGCCCCTAAGACCTGGCAGAATAGGCAATGTCCACTTTATCCTACACTACTGAGATACTAAATTGGACTAAGAAGGTAAGTCGATGACATGTTATGCTACATAAAAAAATGTATGCTTTAAACTAGCAGAGTTTTGTTCCATTGGACTATTTCAATAATGTTATTTCTTTAGTAGTTAATAATCTCAGCCAGTTACTGAGCACAGGCTGTAAGAAATGGTTAAAAGCAATATATAATACCTCTTTCTACTGACAAAGTCATTCATAAATTTGAATACTTCTAGAAGGTGATCTCTATAAATATTAAGTGCATAGCCATTTTTCAAAATAATATTGCAGGTTTTATTGATAATGATCTGTTTCCATCTATCAATACTAATCAAATGATTAATCACTTCATCACCTCAACATGGAAGCAATGGACTATTTTAATACAAAGAAACGGAAAAGCATCACTGATGTAAGAAAAGGAGGAGAATGAGATCCAATTCAGTGGTGACCCTGGGACCGGCACTTCTGAAAAATCAATGACAATGTGCCACTAAATATGGTACTCATAATATCCTGGGAAAAACTACTGTGAATGTGTTTTAGTCTCACTTTAAAAACATCAGGCTTTCCATCTATGTTGACGACATGCACAGGACTTTTGTATGACTGAAATCTCATAATGGAATGGAAGGAATCCCAGGCTGTGTTTTCACAGAATGTGGAGTGTTTACAGACATTTTCAATTGCTTCCTTCCTTTGTTGATTGTCCTTGCATGATACAAATGTCCATAGTAATCCCTGTATGTAAAGTTGCTGCAGTAGCACTTTTAAATGATTGGTACCCTGTTGTCCTAACCTCCATTGTATGCAAATGTTTTGAGAAATTGATCAGAGACTTTATCTGTTCCATGCTGCCTGCCACATTAGACCCACTACAATATGCCTATCATCAGAACAGATCCAAGGATGATGCCATAGTCCTGACATTGCACACAATCCTCTCCCACCTAAACAAAAGTGTTACATATGTGAGAATGCTGTTTGTAGAATACAGCTCAGCATTTAACACTATAATTCCCTCAAAGCTTGACAGCAAGCTCAGAGATTTGAGTCTAAATGACTCTTTTGTTCAGCTGAATTCTGAAATTTCTATTGAATCAGTGCCAGGTGGTTAGACTGGGTGGCATCACTTCTTCTGTAATCACTCTCAAAACAGAACCGTTGTTGGTCTCATTTCTGATGGCAATGAGACTAAATAAAGAATGGAAGTAAGAGCCCTGACACACTGGTGTGAGGAAAATTGCCTTTCTCTCAATTTATCCAAGACTAAAGAGGTAATAGTGGACTTAAGAAAGCAAGGAGGCATACACTCCCCTATCATTATCAATGACACTACTGTGGAGAGTGTGAGCAGTTTAAGTTCCTCAGTGCACACATCACCAAAGATCTCACATGGACTGTTCACACAGACAAATTGATGACAGAAGGCTCAACAATGCCTTTTTATCTGAGGAAGCTGGAATGAGCCCTCCCTTGTTCAAGTCATTTTACTCCCGCATCACTGAAATATATCACTGTCTGGTATGAGAAATGCACTGCCCTCAACAGCAAAACCTTGCAGGGGGTAGTGCATTCTGACCAACAAATTGCTGGAAGTGATATTCCCAACCTACAAGACATATATGTTCAATAAGCAATAATGTAGCATCAGATCCCAGACAAGCAGGCTCCAGAACAACTTATTTCATCAAGCTAGTTAGGATGCTGCACAGTGACTGATACTGACCGTTGTCAGCACCCTGTTGTGTAATGCACAACATCCATGCTGCTGATCCACCATCTGCATTTTCCATTTCACCACACCTTTTTGTGTTGTTAGTACACATTGTATAGAATACATATATCTAACTTCTGTAATGTATTATAATAAGACGCTATATATGCACCCGACCTGACACAGAAGGACAATGGAGGCACACTAAAATAAACCAAGAGAATTTATTTTCCTTCTTCAGCTGGGGGCCCTTGTCTTCCCCGTGTCCCTCAGCCACAACACAGTCCCATAAAACACAAGTCATAAGCACATACAACTCTTTAAGTCCTTTACTCCTCCTTGAAAGCTTAGTCTCCCTCCTCCTGACACTGGTTCCCTGAGTGGTGACTGGTGGCTCCTTTTATAGCTCACTGGAAGTGCTTCAGGTGCTTGACCACCTGCTTCCGATTGCACCTCCAAGTGTGGCTAAATTACGGCCCAGACGGGCCCAGGAACCCCTGCAGCGCCTCCTGGTGGCCACCCCAGATCCCAACAGGGCTGTGGAGAACTTTGTCTCCAATGGAGCCCGCCGGGTATCTGAGGCACCAGAGTCACCCGGGGGGTTGCCACCATGTGGTCTGGGGGAGGTATTGTACAGCCCATGCTGAAAACCCATTCCAGGTCGGCTCCTGTATTGCATCAATACTGTCAGAAAAAGTCTTCAGGTTCCTAAGACCCTGAAATTTGAATAATTGAATCAATGATTCCATAGTAACACACCTTTGGATAACATTAAAAACAGGATCTTTTCCAGACACAGGTTGTTTCAGTTTATAACTGCACATAAAACATTCATCTCCCTTGACTGAGATGGCCATCCATCTGTTACAGATTTAAACTCTAAAAATCAAAGATGCCTTCACACACCCACAGCCTTTAGCGATATATTTTAGCTAGGTCCTCCCAAACAGGCTACAATCTTTACCTTTCTTTCTACCCTCTTAGACGTACCATAAAGTCTCACCCTTTAATCTCTGTCTGGCATAAAATCAAAGAAAAAGTGATTACAGTTTAAAAACTTTATTACAATGCTAACTTACTCTTTCATGTTGATTAACTGAAAAAAAATCCTCTGTTCTGTCCACCTCTGTAAAATGGGGAAGAGCTGTACTATACTATTTAACATCTGAAAAAATCAGATTCACTCAGAGTGAGAAAAGATCTCCAAGTAGTTGGCAGGCCTTTGTCAATGCCAATCTTAACCAGTCAGACTTCAAGAGAAGCCATTCCACTGAGATCGCCCTACTGACTGTTTTTGATAAACTATAGCTGGCTAGGGCTACCATCATGTCATCTATCCTCATCCTCCTTGATCTTTCCTCCGCCTTTGACACAGTTAACCATCAGATTCCCCTCTTCACCTTCTCTGACCTAGGTATCACTGGGAATGCTCTCAGATGGTTTCAATCCTACCTCTCAGACAGATCCTACCGTGTTTCTTAGAGAGGAGAAAATTTTAAGTCGCATCAGGCAAGCACAAGGGTACCTCAAGGGGTCCTCTTGTATTCTTCTTGTACATGGGAAAGGTGCTATATAAATAAAATGTATTATTATTATTATTATTATTATTACATCATATAATGTTATAGTTCAGGATTTGTGATAAGCTTATTCTACATCCTATTGGGGTTTTGAAATAAATATGCAGAATTCATTCCTGATTGTTAAATATAGTTTTTTAGAAGTTAATATTTCTTTTCCAACTCAATTTTATTTCAATTATAGGTACCTCCATCTTGTGGGCTAGTGACCATGCGCACTAACTTAAGAGGTACAATGTAACAGCATTAATGTTGGTCTCTTGGTTTTCTGAGTTACCTGAAATTAGATAACTAATTAGACACTGTTCATTTGGTGTACATTTTGTGTAGATTTCAGTTTAAAGAACCTTTGTTTCCATGGCTCAACAATAGGATATGATGGCATGTTTGGTTATCAAATTAGGCTTGACTCATGGTTATGTTTCATCTTCTGATTCCTCACATAAAATAAACTGCTTTTTACAGTATAGTATATACAGACAACTAGGCTCTATCACTAGTCCCATGGATTCTTGTATCAGTGCCATGCTGATACATACTCAGCTGTACCTGTCACTTTCTCCAGAGAACGACACTGTTTTTGATGCCCCATACCACCCACGTACCATGCAGCAAACTAACCATGGGGCATGTAGTTTGTGCACCGAGGATGAACCAGTAGCAAGTTAAGGGATATAGGCAGTAGCTTAGTTTCCAAAACAGTGCATTTTTATTAGAATATGAAAGTGCCAAGGTGAATAAGTAATTCCTTTTAAAATTATAAATAAAGTTTCTTAATTAAAAACACCAGAAGAATTCCTGAAAAAAAAACCAAGACATGGAGAATCCCATTATAAAGTCGCTTTATCCACAGGGTGCCATCAGATACACATCCCAGAAACTCTTATGCACACAGCTACGGTTATCATGCTCCTGGCTTCCTTGCCTCCTAGAAAGACCCTATGTTCTCAAACACAGTGCTGATGCTCCACACAGTGCTGCCACTCTGGCTTTTCCACATTGCCAATGCTCTACACTGTTTTCCTTCCAGAACCACCCTTTCAAAGCCATACCATCTTCACAGCTACTATAAAGAATTTCTCTGTAGATCTGAATGTCCCACAACACATTTCTCCAGCTCAGGGCTCCACCTCGCATTCCTCACATCTCCCACACTCATTCCTCCGCTCCCTCTGCACTTTCCTGCTGCTCAATACACTCTGCTTTTCTCCACACTGTGGCTGCCTTTAAACACCAGAGTTAAGTAGCTCTTGCCTGCTGTCAATATCTATCGGTGAGTGGTGTTGAGAACTAATCAGCCAAATTCAGCTGCCCACGACATGGGATATCACACGGTCTCAGCTAGATTGAGCTCCTTGTTGTCATCCTCTTCTCTGTAAAGCTTAGCTCATTATCACTATCACCTACTAAGTCAGTATGCAACCTTGGGGTGATGGTTGATTACCTACTATGCTTCACTGACCTCATTGTAACTGGCTCTACTTATGCAGGTTCACTCTGCATAACATCTGCAAAATCGGTCTGTATCTGACAGAGTAAACAGCACAACTTCTGATCCAGGCATTGGTCTTGTCATGTCTGAACTACAGCAACTCTTTACTGGCAAGGATACCTGCATACAATACCTAGCCACTGCAGATGACACAAAATGCAGCAGCATATCGTGTGTTCAACCAGCTAAGATGAGTGCAGGTCACTAACCAGATCCTTGATGACTGCCTACAAAATAGTAAGTCAGCACCCATGTATATGGTAGCACTCATGAGATCCTTTGCTGTTTCTTGACCACTCAGATCTGCTGTGCGTGGGGCCTGTGATCAGTGGACCAACGCGAGGGATTCCATTTTGGGTTTGCAGACCTTCAGCGATTCAGGAGCACATTGAAGAGTCAATTGGCTTGCATGTTTTTGTTACTTAGTTTACTGGACTTGAGTCTGATAACTATCCCCAAACCTTATCTTAACAGTAGTCTAACAGGGCGTATCGCCAAACATTACTTAAGTATAATGTAAAATGACAACCTTCTTAATAGAGCGGAGCTCTGGACGACCGCAGCTTGACTTTATTGGGGTTACTGCTGTTTCATGAATTGTCAAATTTATGTTATTGACAGTCACCAGTTGTGATATTTTTCCCTTAACGAGCTTAGAGATGGATTCAAGTCAACATCAGTCAGGAGCACAGAAAAGAAAAAAAGAAAGCATGAAGAAGCACTTCATGCTGCACTTGAAGCTGTGTTTTAGAAATCTAAATTTGTCCAGCTTTCAGTAACCTAGCTAATGTTACATCAATTGTCAATGGAGTAGCATTATGTGTAATAGTTTTGATATCAAGTGTTTACCAAATATTATGTGATGTTACAGTACCTAGCTGACACATGGTTAAGAATTTTTTTTTCCTTTTTTATTAATTTTATTGTAATTATTCCATACAAATCAATCAATTTTTACAAAATGTAGGATTGAGAACAAGTCGACCCCCAGCCCTGAGAGAGAGAGCATGGCCAACAGGGTAAAACTTAAGGCTTGTAAACATACCTAAATTGATGAGTTTGATAAGTCAATAGAGATGAATGGAGAAGAAAAGGGAAATGCAGAAATAATTGCTTCCTCTGTGCTTTAAGAGCTTATTCTACAATATTAGTAGATCCTGCCATGTTTTGAAAAAAATCTGTACAGATCCTCTAACTGAGTATTTGATTTTTTCCAATTTCAAATAGTATAAAACATCGGTTTCCCACTGACTTAAAAGAGGACAGTTAGGATTCTTCCAATTTAGCAAAATAAGTCTGCGTGCCAAAAGTGTAGTGAATGCAATCACAGTTTCTTTGTCCTTCTCCACTTTAAACCCATCTGGAAGAACACCAAACACAGCTGTTAATGGGTTAGGAGGGATTGTGACACCAAGGCTGTCTGAAAGGCACTTCAAAATTTTGGTCCAAAATGATGTTAATTTGGTGCAGGCCCAAAACATGTGACCCAGTGAGGTTGGGACTTGATTGCAGCATTCGCAGGTTGGATCTTGCCCTGGAAACATTTTGGAGAGTTTTAGGTGAGACAGATGTGCTCGATATATAATTTTGAGCTGAATAATTGTATGCTTTGTGCATATGGAGCTCGACTGAATTCTCTGCATTGCTACTTTCCACTCCTTTTCTGATATATTGATTAAGAGATCTTTTTTCCAGTGTCCTCTTGGATCTTTGAAAGGGAGCGACTGTAAAATAATTTTATATATTGCAGAGATGGTGTCTGAGTCCTTGAAATTAAACAATATTTTTTCCAGCATGGACGAGGGTGCAAGATAAGGTAAATCGGGCAGGTTCTGTTTAACAAAGTTCCTAATTTGAAGATAGTGAAAGAAATGTGTACCTGGAATGTTACATTTGGAATGTAATTGTTCACAGAATGCAAAGATGTTGTCTATATAAAGATCTCTAAGCAAGTTAATCCCAAATTTTTTCCAGATATTAAAAACTGCATATGTTTATGAAGGTTGAAAGATGTGGTTCTCTTGCAGAGGTGCCACTGATAAAAGATTTTCCATCTTAAAATGCTTTCTACATTGGTTCCATATTCTGAGTGAGTGAAGCACAATTGGGTTATTAGTATATTGCTGATAACTTGCAATTATTGGGAAACAGAGCAGGGAGTATAAAGAAGTACTGCAGGATTTTACTTCTATTGTGGACCAAGCCTGTGTATGTTCATCTATTTGTGTCCAGGTTTTTATAGCTTGTATGTTTGCTGCCCAGTAATAAAACTGAAAGTTAGGTAGAACCATGTCACCTTCTGCCTTTGGTCTTTGTAGGGTTGCACTTTGGATACGTGGATGTTTTGAGTTCCAAATAAATGAGGTTATTGTTGAATCTAATTGTTTAAAAAATTATTTATTAATGTATATTGGAATGTTTTGAAATAAAAAAGAAGCTTAGGAAGAATATTCATTTTAACAGTGTTAATTCTTCCAGCTAGAGTGAGATGAAGGGTTGACCATCTATGCAAGTCTTTCTTAATTTTTTCCATGCAGACGGCGAAATTTTGTTGATAAAGAGCTTTATGTTTACTTGTGATGTTTACCCCTAGGTATTTAAACTGTTTTGCAATGATAAAAGGTAGGGTGTCTAATCTAATATCATATGCTTGAGAATTCACTGGAAAGAGTACACTTTCATTCAGATTAATTATGACACCAGAGATCTTTTGAAATTCTGTGAGTGCTGTTAAGACTACAGGCACAGAATTTTATGGGTCTGATATATACAGTACCATATCATCTGCATATGGAGAAATTTTCTGTTCCAGTCCTTCTCTGATAATCCCCTTTATCTGATCTGTATTACGACATTGAACCGCCAGTGGTTCAATGGCGATTGCAAATAGCAGCGGTGACAAGGGGCATCCTTGTCTGGAACCACGTTCTAGTTTAAAATAGTCTGAACAAATGTTGTTGATACAAACTGATGCTTCTGGATTGGTATACAGTAGTTTGATCCATGCATAAATGTTCGGACCAAATCCAAATTTCTCCAATCTAGTAAAAAGGTATTTCCATTCAATCATGTCAAATGCTTTTTCTGCATTCAATGATAATAATATTTCTGGGGTGTTTGACTTTGTTGGTGAGTATATTACGTTAAACAGGCGTCGAAGATTGGAAGATAAGTGTCGACCCTTGATAAATCCCATTTGATCTTGTGATATTACCGAAGGGAGCACTTTCTCCATCCTTCTACCTATGATTTTTGAGAGTATCTTAATGTCATTATTTAAAAGTGAAATTGGTCTGTATGATGCACATTGGTTAAAAATTATTTATTACCGCCAAATGGACCTCAGGTCAGACACATGCTGTTAACGTTATTCGACATATTAAGTGATTTAAGTGTTGTTGTACTGAAGATATGTTTGTTAATTTCAACAACACAGAGCTCTTTTACTTACTGGTTAGTTATTAGCTGAATTGGGGAGAATAGCAGTCAAGCAACTTTGACATCCAAAAACAGCATAATACTTAATACTTAGGCGAACTTCAATTGTTGAATAATTTTATTGGCTGCTAACATTACTAATTCAGTTAATGCTATGTTGATATCTGCTGTCATTGGTATAATAAAATGAAGTTTAAATAAATTCGTTAAGTGTCGGTGATACATTCACATGTTATTATTTTAAATATCTAAATATTCAGCTTCAAACTCAATAGGATCCTGTATATTTATTGTATGAAGTAAGTTTATTAAACATGTTCAGTAGTAGTAGTATTAGATTTTATTTTTTTATTATTATTATTAGTTGTAGTATTTTATATTTTAGTAATATTAGTTTTTGTATTTTATATTATTATCTTTATTATTATTATTATTAGTAGTAGTAGTAGTAGTAGTGGTAGTAGTAGCAGCATTAAAACTGTTTTTGTTGTATGACATGTCATAAAGGATATTGTTGGCTGTATCAAGTAACATTAGTACATTGATACCATAGACCATTACTATTAGTATTATTATCATTACTAATTAGGCCTTGACTTATAAAGGAAACAAATCAATTTGCCTATCATTGTCATTAAATACTATTGAATTCCAAACCTATGGTTTGCCCTCTGGATTGCAGCAACCCTTTCAGTTACCAGTTTTTGAAATCTTCAGCTCATCAAGACACAGTTGAGGTCTTTCATGGCACTAGAATGTCTAAGCAGCCTGGCTATCATCAGCATCCACTCGGACCTTGCATAGAAACTTTCCTGTGATGACCTCATAGATGACTCCAGAAAACGTAGATGAGTGCTGTTGTGATATGCAACAAAGAGGCTTAAGAATCCCCTGAAAACATTCACTTTTCAAGTTTTGATTATTTTTTAAAATGTATTTGTAGTTTTGACGTTGAAAGTTATAGTTAACTTTGTGACGTTTGCTTCTTTATTTATCATCTATTTATATATTTATTGTTCAAATTAGCACTGTTATAAGAAATACTAAAGTAGTGGATTCAGGGAGGGGAGTGGTGGTGGGGTGGGTCTTTTTTAGGGCACCCAATAACATTCTGCTTAGGGCCCCAGTTTGGCTATGGGTGATACTGCTGCTCATAAAACGGCATCTGGTGACACCACTTCTATGTGGGATCAAGCCATAATCTATTCATGTATAGGTCTTAGCTGGTGGAATGAGCTGCACACCTCCCTCCAAACTGCTGTCTCCCTCTCTCACTGTGTTTAGGACATATTTGAAGGCTCTCTTGTTCTGTGAAAATCTCTGTAATTCATAATGGCTTTGACGCAAGGTTCTTAGTACATAAGAAACAATTTACTAGTCTTGTGTTCGTCTGTTTGGTTTAGAGCTCTTCACTTGTGATGATCAATTTTGTAACCTTGTTTCTGTAATATTTATTTCTAATCCATTCCTACACTGATGTTTACTCGGATATGTTGACTTCTTTTGTAAGTTACTTTGGTTAAAAACATCTGCAAAGTGAATAAATGTAAATATTACCAGTATTTTTCAAATTAAACCCTAGCACAATTAATAGCTCTTAAGTGTTCAGCTTGTTAACTAACCAGAGGTTTGAAATCCTACACACATCATATTAAGATATAGTCAGTCATCTTCCAACCCACCATATCCTAACACAGGGTCACAGGGGTCTGCTGGAGAATATCTCAGCCAGCACAGGGCACAAGGCAGGAACAAACCCTGGGCAGGGCGCCAGCCCACTTCAGAATACACACACACCAAGCACAATTTAGGATCGCCAATGCACCTAACCTGCATGTCTTTGGACTGTGGGAGGAAACCGGAGCGCCCGGAGGAAACACATACAGACACGAGGAGAACATGCAAACTCCACGCAGCGAGGACCTGGGAAGCGAACCCAGGTCTCCATACAGTGAGGCAGCAGCGCTACCACTGCGCCACCGTGCTGCCCCTATTAAGATATATTTTTCTATATTTTGAGTATTATGATTTGATTCTGTACTATATCACAATTTACAGTTTCTTGTTTCATTTGAGTAAAGTTAAACTTCAAATTATATCCCCTAGGTTTAAATGTGTCAAAAAGAAAAATCACAGTTCCTTCCCTTTAATTTTTTCAATTGTGGAAATGTACTTCAAGTTTCTCGGCAGTCATGTTTAAATATATATGAATTTGCATTTAAAAATCTGGACAGCATGTACATATCACTAGAGCATTAATGCTCTGCCTTTATAATAAATTATATAGTACACTGTCGCACATAAGCAATGTGTGCTGAACACTTCTTGGTTCTGAAATAATGATTGTTCAATGCAAATTAACCATGAGGTTAAAACATTAGTTTTTAGTTAGTTTTTTTTTTTTTTTTTAAGTGCTTTAACCTTTCATTTTTTTCATTGTAAATCTCAAGTGCACCTTAGGATAGATTTATATTTCACCTGGAGAGGGAGCTTGTGTATACTACGGCCAAATGGTTTATAAAATAGGAAAATGTATCTCAGAATTAGTAAAAATGTTACCAGGTATGGATTAGCACTGCTTCCACCAATTAAATGCATTGCCTCAACATTCTCATAAATGGTCCAAAAATAAAAAATGCTAGTATGTGTCTTCTGTATATCAATGAATTTCAAACACAAGACAACAATGTGTCTTTGGAGATCATTCTTGCTTTTTCAAGGAATTCCCAGAATACTAAACCTTCATAAAACACAATAAGTTATTGCATAATACTTGATTTTGTGTTTTTGGCATCTGCAATCACTTGGCTCAACACCAAAAAAGACATTGATCAATGAGAATTGAAAATTTGTTGAAACTTGTAATTCATATAATGTATTTTAGCACACTGGATTGAATCTTTGGTCATTTAGAAAATCAGCCCTGCTGAATACTTTTTCCAGCTTCAGGCAAAAAACTTTTTAATCATCCCCTCAGATATGGGAAACATAACAAAAATTATAAATGAGAGGAAACCATGCAGTCCTTCAAGCTCATTTGGTTTTGTCCTTTTTTGAAAAGTTTCAGAATCCCCTCTTTCAGCAAACCTTTAGGCAAAGACGTCCTCCTTCTTTCAGTCTGAATAGTTTTTAACAGTGGTGGAAAATAGGGGGAGCTTTTGAGCCATCTTCAGATTTTGCTGAATCAAATTGATTGGTTTCTTTAAGAATTCTAAAGCCCAAAAGAGGATAACAGGACATGCATTTTAGTTGTGGGATGCAATGAGTTGCTATTTTCTGTACTGGCTGTACTGCTGCTATTTTTTTTTTATAATTCTTTGAACAGAAAAATACAAATTGCCATACACACACTAAACATCTATGGGTCATGCACTCACAGAGACTCTAGCATCAGAGCAGTCAATATAAGAATGCACAAATGGCACTATATTTTAACAACATAAACATATATCTGCTACCTAAAATCACAATATTTAATATATTGAACATGGTCATTATCTAGAACAGGTGCTTGGAAATTGAGTCATGGTGGGTCATAATGGCTGCAGGTTTTTGTTCCAATCCAATTGCTTAATTAGAAATCAACCATTCCCAAAAACAGGTCTGATCTAATTTTATGTTCTTGACAGCTACGTTTAAATTAAGTAATTTAAAGGGATCCTGCCTTACACATCAGCAGCTACAATTTGACATTGTACATTTTATTATTATTGTTTTACAGTAATCTTTATCACATGGTACTTTCCAAGCCATATAAAAATACAATTCCAAGTAAAATTGTTCAGGTTCAGGTAAAAGACAGTCATGACTGGCACAAGAAAATGCTGTGACAGCTAGAAGAAATGTGTTATGCAAGTATTATGGCATCAAACATGAATAAAGGTAGGCATTGCCTAAGTAAGACATTGGTTAAAACAAAAACAAGCAAGCATACATTTATTCCAGGCAACATCCAAAATGGCTCATGTCTTCCTGAAAGGCTGCCACACATGCTCAGTCTTATCGTTAAGTAGAAGAGCAAACTCAACAGGACCTTAAAAAGATGAGGCGTTCAAAATCATCAATGTAGTCGAAAGAGTGAATGAGAAATCCTCTTTTGCATCTTTATTCACTGATGTGGGCACTATGAGCGTCTTTATTTGATAATTAGTTTTCCATCTCCTCAAGGGATAGACAGATAGATAGATACTTTATTTGTCCCCACATGAAACTCTGGCTTTTTACAGAAGCTCTTTAAATAATTAAATACAATAATAGGTAGGTGTTTTATCTTGGTAGAGTAATATATTGCTCTACTTTCCCCTATTGTATTATTAATATGTAGCCTTAGAATGCCTAATCTCACAGACTTACCACTGTTTATAAGGTATTATTGTATATAACTTATCCCCACCTTCCCTTCTATATCTATAACCTCAGGCAATTAGATGTAGTAAAAAGACAAGCAGTAGTTAAGTTACACATAAAATAATGTATTACTGATAATATTCATAAATAATAACAAAATGCAAAGTACATTTGAATACTGGGAACCATACAACCTGATAAAATGATGATGTGTTATTCAGGTAGCACACAGACTTGTAGTTACTTAAAATGTCTCCAGTTAAGGCATCATTGGTGCTCAGCTTTCAGCCACATGTCTGTTCAATATGTCTGCTGAGCTGTGCTCTTCATTGTATTGTCTTCATCAGTTCATGGTGTGATGGTCTTCATCAGTTGTTAGCAAGAGAAAGATACTTCTACATCATCACCTGTTAGCAAGAGAGAGGATGAGATAAAGCAAGCAAATTTATGGGTTCTCTGTCCAACCCCTAGAGCCAATAGAACATCATAGTACTTAAAGGCCTCTGAGACAAGCCAATTCCAAACAACCATACCTCAGACCAATTGGGGAAATAGAACATCTTAACACCTGCCCCCAAAACGATATGTTAAACATCCTGACTTCCTTGTGGGGGGTTGAAAGACTTTAGCAGAGAAATACTTGCCAAACTGGTTTAAAACACATCCTTTCCCAACTCTGTCGTAAAATACAAAGCGACGCAGTCATAAAAGGGTGGGGGGGTTTCGTAAACACTAAATTACATTGCTTTGCCTAAATTACAAATAAAGACGTACAAAATATTTATCAAGTTATATGTAAAATCTCACATCACAAGAGTAGGTAAGTAAATAAATAGGTACATCCTTCTTCAAAGAGAAATTGCCATCTAGTACTGGTTCCTGCCTTGCTCCTAGCGTTATGGAATTGGGCTGTGGCTTCTGTAACTTAGTTTCGGAATAAGCAGTTTGTGATAATATGTGGAGGGATAGATGGAAGATAAAGAAATCATACCAGGTATTAAGAATTCCTAGGCAAGGTGTTTTGTTTTTTTCAAAACATTTTTAAAGCTATTTTATATTCTGATTGAGTCCCTTGGAAATTCATATGCTTAGACTTTTGAATTTCTTCTGTAGAAGGAGCTTACTTTTGAATATATATTTTTTTGAAAATGTAACCTGTTGTTGATGCCCACCCTCCTTACTTCTCACTAATATCTGAAAGGGCACTGCCTACACACAGAACAGTGGATTGTAAAACTTCATTAAAGTTTTGCCTTGGCAGCCTAGGAATGAGCCCGGAGCTATGGAAGAACTTCTAAGCAAAGGCTTTGTCAGATCACCAGATTCTTAGAGTCTTAGACGGTAACAGAAAATCTCCAGTCTCTCCTGTCAATAATATGGGAATTTTAGTACCACTGAGTCACTACAGGGCAGATGGGCCTTAACAATGTCTGCAAAAAAATAAGTTTTTAAGTGCCCAAACTGTTAATTGCAAAAGTTTACTTAAGGTGATGTTTGTATAACCATGCAGTCATTTTATTTTCTTTATATATTGAACATTTTAGATATTGGATGTGCGATTTCAAAAGTACATAGCAAAAGCCATAAATGGCAAATATCCAGTTTATACTGCAAATGGCTCATTTCTCACATCAAATATCAAATTTATATGGTCTGTTTAATATATCAAATGTTCAGCTTATATGGAAAATGTTTGTCTTATAGGTAAAATATTTAGTTTATATTCCAATTGTGTCACATGTCAAAACTCCAGTTAAAATGGATATTGTACGTCATGATCTGGTATTTTTTTTTTTTACATTTTTTTGTACTTATCCTTGGTCTCAAAATATAGTTTGGAGACCAAGAAATCTAACAGTAATAGAATAATATATGATTTTAAGGGCTATAATTTATTATCACTGCAAATACAAATTTCAGCATTACTGGGAGTGTTTCAATATTATCATTATTAAATGATTTCCAAGTGCTGATCACAAAGTCCATAACAGCAACAGACAGCACATTGGTGTTTTTCACAACCCATAACTGCATAACAGACAGCATTGCTGATCATCACAGCCCATAACAGCAGGTAAGAAACTGACAGCACATTACTGATCATTTTTCACTGTGCAAAATGATTGCTGATGAATGCACAGTTTCTCTTTTATGTTCCCCAATCAACCTTACCTGCACATCATTGAGATTTGGAGAGAAAGAGAAAAAGGGTAACCTGAAAACTCCTCAAAAAATGTGACCTCGCCCTCCTAGACACAGTAGAATCTGGCAGTTTAATTTTTTTTTTTGTTTCTTATTTTTAGGTCTTTTTTGTCGGGAAACAGTTTTGAACAGGCAAACAATATGCAATCGTTCACCATTAATATATGGTTTCGTCTTTTTCATCAGTTCATGAGCGATTTTGTAGGATGCCTCTATCGCCCTTTCACCAGTTTAGTGTGTAAGAATTTTTTCTGAGCAGTTCAGTTCTGTTTTGCCAGCTTTTCACCCTGTAGGTATCAACCCTTCAGAAAATCAGTACTGAAATTTGGGTGCTTAGCTTCATGACGGTGCTTCAAATTGGAGTTTTTAAACTGGAAAATGACATTATCACAAAGCAGACAGATGTATTTTCTTGCACAGCTTGACACAAAGAAAAACTCGATTTCCTAGTCTTCATATTTGCGTCCCTTACATTCTTAGCTATTTTTTCCCTAGTGTTTGTGCTAGTTTTCCTAGTGCAAGGCCAGAGGTAAATTGTAATTGTGTTTTTCATGTATAATAGATTGATGTGTGTGAATAATAATTAAATAAAACTGGATCATTTTTTAAAAATTATTTTTAGTTTTTTTTCTTGAGCTGTGTGCGGCTTGGGAGCTGCAGGTTAAGTACCGTTGCCCTATATATGGTATTTGACATTTAAGATAGATATTAGGCATATACAGTAAGTGAGATATTTGCCTTATAACCTCAGTATCTACCATTTGCCACTTGATATTTGACATATCAGTAAGGTATTTGCCATATAAACTAGATATTCAAAATTTAAGATGAATACAGTATTTCTCATTTATTTTAAATATTGGCTATACAATTGTGACATGTGACAGGCAATATTGATAATTGCTATTTTAAACAGCAAAAAAAACACATATATTTGAAATACGAGAACATCTTTACATTTGGTATCATCTATTTATCTAAATGTAGAAAAATTAACACTACATAAAAGAGAATGCATAATTTTACCAAAGGTACAATGACATTTTGACACTATATTTTAAAATGTACATTATATCAATTAATCCAAATCCAGCTGAACAGAATGTAAGCCACGCATTCAGAAATGCTAACTGAATGCTTTCATATCAATAGGAGGACATAGTGGTGTAATGGCTCATGTTGATGCTTTATAGAATTACCTACCTGTACATGAGGTAAGACACATTAATGTCCGGGATGATGCACAATTTTTTTCTTATAGTATAAAAAGAAGCATGAGCAATAAACAAGGAATCACCAAAAAAGAAAGAAGGAAAGGTTAAATTGAAAGTGAAAGGCAAGTTTGTAGAGAAGCCAGTGTAAACTTGGAGAGGAGGTAGATGGTCAGGAAAATATCCCAGAGGGAGTGTGTGGCCAGCACTCAAGGGGAGGCAGGGGTGCTCAGCATGAGCGACCAAGCTCTCTGAATGGGTTCCCATTTGAGGTCAAAGAACGTTAGTGGGAGAGAGAACATAGGGTCAGCGTGGTGCCCTTCCAGTTGTCTTGGATTGAAGGCAGGGACCTGAGCCAGGAGAAATAGATGACTGCACCTGTCGGTGGATGTCTTCTCTTGCTGTGGAGTGCCCTTTCCGGGTAAGCAGAGGAAACGTTGGGTTTTAGAAGGAAGCACCATGGCTCATTGTTTTTAAAGACAGAACCTGCCAGAGGATTTTAACCTCACTTTTTAAGGTTTCACTAGGACATTGCAATGATGGAAGCGCAGTATTAGGCCAAGTGGGACTGATCAAAGATGGCTTACTATTATTGGTCACTGAAATGAGAAGCATCAGACACTGAGCACATAGGAAAATTGGCTGCAAAACACTAAGCTCAATGGAACTCATGCAATGTGTAAGCCTCATTAAGCTTAAACTAAACACAATAATGTTTCTCCAAATTCATAAGTGATCCAGTCAATATAAAATTACACTTGTGTTCAGCTAGAAGCTGTCTATCATAAATTCAAATATCAAACATTTTTCAGAAATCAAATCTTTTGAAAAAATTTGTTTAGTGTAATCTTCGGTCGCTTACAGCTCTATAAAATAATCTAGCTAGCTAGCTAGCTAGCTAGATAGATAGATAGATAGATAGATTAGGGGTCAGCCAAAGGGGGAATCAAACAGGAGAAAAGGGTTGGAAATGAATATTAATGGCTTTCTCTTATTCCTACAGAACTATAGAAGAATAACCATTCCCTTCAAACACTCCCGTCCAACCCTGATGACTTCACTTCTGTCCAACCCTGATGACCTCGCTTTCGATTCCTGTACTGATGGTCTCACTTCTGTCCCGAAGGCTCCACCACATCCTTTCTGCTGTCTTCCTATCAAAACCTTTCATTAACTAATTTTTTTGTTTTACAGCAGTATGAGACCAGTATCAGTCTCCAAACTTACACACAATATACAGGGAGGATCTCCAAACCGGGTGGTGCAGTGGTAGCGCTGCTGCCTCGCAGTTAGGAGACCTGGGTTCACTTCCCAGGTCCTCCCTGCGTGGAGTCTGCATGTTCTCCCTGTGTCTGCGTGGGTTTCCTCCCACAGTCCAAAGACATGCAGGTTAGGTGCATTGGTGATCCTAAATTGTCTCTAGTGTGTGCTTGGTGTGTGTGTGTGTGCCCTGCGGTGGGCTTGTGCCCTGCCCAGGGTTTGTTTACTGTCTTAAGCCCTGTGTTGGCTGGGATTGGCTCCAGCAGATCCCCGTGACCCTGTGTTAGAATATAGCAGGATGGATGGATGGATCTCCAAACCTCCTTTTTTGTTTACGTCTGTCCTATTACAATAGATAGATAGCTAGATAGATAAATAGATAGATAGATAGATTATTTGACTCAAGGTTAAATTTAGCCTGTACAGAATCTCATGATGTAACACACAATCACCACCACTTGGCCCCCAATCACATATAAGAAATAAAAAAAAAACCTCTTGCTTTGGCTAGAGATAAGATAGCAGTTGTTGGAGGGACTATAAAGGTGTATTGTTGTAGTAAGGAGGGTTTTTTTACACACTTCTACTGAATTGTTTGTTAGCTAAAAGTCCTCAATGTTAGTTTGTCAGAGAGAGGATGTCCAGCATTGTTCATAATGGCCATCACTTTTATCTTCATTCTCTCTCCTCTATCTCCAGTGGCTCAAGAATGTACCCCATAAGTAAGCCTACCTTCTGAATCAGCCTGTTAAATCAGTGGGCCTCTCTTGAAGTGACGTTACTGGCCCAGCACTATACAATGTAGACTACTGCACAGGTTATCCCTGAGTTATAGAACATATAAAAGAACGTTGCTACCTACATTAAAGGAACACAGTGTCTCCTAAGAAAAACGAGTCTGGTCTGCCCTAATAGTTTCTTTTTTTATTGAATTTATTTAAAGCAAGTAACATTCCATACAGCAAGTAAAACTTGACAATACTAAATTCAAATCAGCCCCCACCCATGAGAAAGAGAGCAAGGCCAACAGCCAGAGTAAAACATTCTGAGTAGAAAAAATGGGGAGGGAATCCTTTTCCCAATATAAATGCTTATTCTAAAATGTTATAGTTTAGATCCTGCCAGTTTAGAAAAAAAAGTTTTTAACAAATCCTCTAAGTGAGAATTAGATTTTTTCCAATTTCAAATAATTTCTATATGTAACTAGACCAGTCCAGCCTGTCATTGATGAGGATTCCTCAAGTATCTGTAGCAAGAAACACAACAATTACAAATAAGAGGACACCATTCAATTCATTAAACTCATTTTATTACTATTTGAAGTGTCTCACTAATAATTCATGATGCACTGAGTAACAAACTAAAAATATATAATGAAACCTATTTTTAGTGCCTGTTTGAAATTCCTGGCTTACAGATAAACCTAAAGATGCTGATGAGGAATGGTAGAGTATGACAATGAAATCGACAATGATTAAAGATTGTTTTATTCCATGGCAAATAGAGCAATGTCTCAAATTTGTGCTCTGGTGTTGCATTTTTTTTTTCTTCAGAGTCATACAAATGGTGCGCGTCGGGAGTGCCAGCTATACTGATTTATGTTTGCAGAGGCTTTATTGCTTAAGTAATGTTGAATCAGGGAATTCTGCTGTGAGGATCTGGTTTGCAAGAAAAGAAGAATATGAATAAAACCACCACGTACTGCATCTCAGTCTATCAATGACATACCTTTTTGAGCGGCACAGATAAGCCTTAGCTGACAGGTGCATTGGGAGAGAAAAAGATGTTCTTGGAAAAGTCATTGTTTACAGAGAAAAATGAATACTTTTTATGTTATTACCCTTGATTTCTGTCCTGAGGCATTACTAGAATGAGTCGTGTTTGTTACAGAATAATTACGGACGGATATTCTCATGTGAGTTTAATTGTAATTAGTTCACACTTGCTTTATGTTCTGTTTCTAATTTCAACCATTATTTTCTTCATGAATTCATCTTCTTTATTAAGACCATTTTGTTTAAAAAGTAGTGCCCCATTTACTTATTCATTTAGTTAAAACATCATTCAAACTAAATTAGACTGCATTTGTTCCATAGTTTTGCAATCTGATCCATTCCAGGATAAGTTACAACTGTAACATTTTCTAGGACATCGGAAGGTCAAAAAACATTGTGATTTACAATTCAATGTATCAGTAACTAGGTTATATCTGAGCCTCTCAAGAAAAAATCACCAATAATTACTTTAAGTTTAATTTATTTTTGTATAGCACTCTTCTCCATAAACAGGCTCGTAGAACTAAACAGATTTGTAAATACAAATGTGAAAGTCGTCAAATCTCAATGCATGGCATTTCGTATGTCAGTTCTGAATGTTCATGCAGATTGCTTTAGGTTGACACTGTGAGCGTTCCATCTAACATTATCTCTTTGATTATTCAGTAATTGGTGAAAAAAATTGTGCACTACTGTTTCTGTCAGCCGAGTTTATTAGAGTTTTTCCTTTTTAGATTAGTTTTTATTTCTATATTATTTACTTACTTGTAAATTTAGTTTTTAGTTTTCCTTCATCATGTATTTTTAGTTTTAATTTAGTTTTTATTTGTCAAAGACTTTTCTATTTTATTTTCATATGCAAAAATCAAGCTGAAACCTATAAGGCATAGACCCCATGAAAATGAATATACTGTATATAAATGTTTCAGTTTTAGTAATTTTGATATGGTTAGTTTGTATCTGAATCAGACACAACTGTAGACTTAATGGGTTCAGATATAATATTTGTTTAAAGTTGTAGCAGTGCTTTTTAAACTGCGGTGGGCTGGTGCCCTGCCCGGGATTTGTTCCTGCCTTGTGCCCTGTGTTGACTGGGATTGGCTCCCACAGACCCCGTGTTAGGATATAGCGGGTTGGATAATGACGACTGACAGTGCTTCTTAAATTCTCCATAACTCCCAGCACAAAAGATAATTAAGCAGTCTCTTAAAAAAGGCACCAAAAAGATGCTGAGGGGACTGCAATCACAGGAAGCTCTAGACAGAGTAACAAATGATGGGTACAGGAAATGTATCCAGAAACAGGAGAAGTGCATTGTGTCTTAAGAAGAATATTTTGAAGATGACTAAAATGGAATTGCTCCAGGTTTTATAATGAAGCTTTATTTTAACAATCCTAAAATTTACCGGGTCCCACCTTGAGTTTGAATCATTGTTTGAGCCCAAACATGCCGTACTAAGGGAATCAAAACTACTAGGTAGTTCAAGGCTCAGCAGTAGCTGGTGCGTCAATAGCCACTACACAAGAATAGCAAAGAGTGCATGAGTAGAGTGTTAAAACAGGCTATATCTGTATGAACATCTCCAAAATGGTAGAAACAGCACCTGAGATTAGAAGTACCTATCTAGAGAGGGTTACAGGGACCCTGGGGCCTCATGCATACTGCCAAGCGTAGAATTCACACTAAAACATTTTATCTGGTAGTTTAGTCATGACAACTGGATTTCTTTCTTGTTAGGTAGATACGTTTCACTGCTCATCCAAGCAGCTTCTTCAGCTTCGATGAGCAGTGAAACGTATCTACCTAACAAGAAAGAAGTCCAGTTGATATGACTGAACTACAAGATCATTTCACCTGGATGACTGAGAATTTTCACGGACATACTAAAAATGTTATGGAACATAGAACTTTAAAATTATAAGTTACATTCTTTATTAACAATTTCTAATAAAATGAAATACCAAAATAATTTTTCAAGTACAAAACAACATTTGTTCTACTTTTATTACTAACTAATATTGCCAAGCACTACCCAGGTATATCTGTATAATGAGTTAAGATAAGAAATAAAATATTTATTTGTTTTTAAATATTAATACTTTTGTCATTGTTAGCTGAAATGCAAGTGTTCCAGCTACACTACCTCTCTGATGAATATCAATTTCTCTGCTCTAGCTATAACCATTCTTAGAATAATTATCATACTCATCATTATCATCATAGATAAAATATAATCTAATTCTTCCACGTGAAGTCTGTAAACCATGAGGACTGTTTTAGATCATTTATGTTAGGTAAAATGCACAGTGGGGGCTGGGCTGGTCTCATGGCTTTGGACCCCCTGCAGATTTTGTTTTTTACTCCAGTCCTCTGGAGTTGTTTTTTTTTTGTTTGTTTTTTCTGTCCTCCCTGGCAATCAGACCTTACTTTATTCTTTGTTAATTAGTATTGCCTAGTTTTATTTTTATATTTTTTCTTCTTTCTTTCTTTATTTTGTAAAGCACTTTGAGCTACATCATTTGTATGAAAACATGCTATATAAATAAATGTTGTTGTTGTTGTAGATAGACAGATAAATAGATAGATCTTTATTTGTCCCCAGGGGGAAATGTGGCTTTTTACAGAAGCTCTTTACAAAAATAAATACATAAAATAGGTAGATAAACAAACAAAGAAACACATAAATAAATATTCAAACACAATTTGGTCTGAACACGCACTGGAAATACTATAAAGCAAAAGAATTCAAAACACATAAAAAATCTGACATGACCATCCTAGTGCCAATCATTATGCATCATATTGCTGTTGGTATAAAGGAGCCCCATTAGTGCTTCTTGCCATGCTTCTGCTGAACGATTTATTGGCTGAAAGTCCTTAGTGTTAGTGTGTGAGAGAGAGAACATGCAACATTATTCATAATGGTACTCCGTTTTGTTTTAATTCTCTACTTTGCTTCTACCAGAGTGTGTTCCATCACTGAGCTTGTCCTTTTAATTAGCCTGCTGATTCAGTGGGGCTCTCTTGAAGTAATTTCACCAGCCCAGCACACCACAGAGTAGGAAATCACACTGGCCATCACAGAGTTATCGAAGATATGCAGGATGTCACTTCCCACATTAAAGGAATGCAGTCTCCTAAGGAAAAAGAGCCTGCTCTGCCCGTTCTTACATAGTTCCTTAGTGTTCTGAGACCCATCCAACCCATCATTAATGTGGACCCCTAAGCACATGTAAAAGTGGACCACCTCTACATCCATACCTTAAATAATAATCGGACATAGAGGCTGTTTGGTGTGGTGAAGGTCAATAAGCAGTTCTTTAGTTTTGCTGATGTTAAGATGCAGACAATTCTCTTTCCACCAAGAAACAAAAGCTCTCCACCTGACTCCTATACTTTGTGTCACCCCCTTTATCAATACACCTTATAAGTGCAGAATCATCTGAGCATTCATGCAAGTGACACAATTTGGTGTTATATTTGTTGTCTGAGCCATACTGAGTGAAGAGTAAAGGATGTAGGACTGTCCCTTGTGGTGCTCCAGTGTTGCTTACATCTGTATCACAATCACAGTCCTTGAGCCTCACAAACTGCCGTCTGCCCGACAGATAGTCCATTATCTAGGACACCATAGGTTCATCCACTTGCATATCTCTGTGGATATCTCTGTGTTAACCTCTAAACAGGGATGGCTGGATGGTATTGATGGCACTGAAGAAATCAAAAAAACATAATCCTCACAGTGCTGTCACGTGTGTCCAGGTGAGAATAAGCCTTGTGAAGTAGATAGATAATTGCGTTCTCCACTCCAATCTATGTCTGATATGCAAATAGCAGTGGGTCCAGGTGGTTTGCCACAAAAAGACTCACAAAGTCCAAGACAAGTCTCTCAAAGGTCTTCATGATGAGACATAAATGTCATTAGTCTGTAGTCATTATCATATCATCATCTTAATTTGTTTCGTGTTTTCTTTTGCCAAAAAAATTAATTTGTTGACATATACGAACTTTGACCTGTCCTTGTATTCTTGCATCATGCTTCATTATTTCAAGGGTCTTTAAATAAAAACACAGAGTTATAACTGTTGTAATTGACAGTACTTTCCTCCAAATGCTGGCATATTTACAATGATAATAAGGGCTTTTCTAATGGCAATTTTATTTTGGTTGGGTGCACATTTCAATAACACACAGAGACAATAAAGAGTGTTCAGGCATCCATGGGCAAACCCTGTATAATTGGAATTGTAAAACGAAAACAAACATGATTAATAGAGTTAGAGAAATCACCATTTCAGACTAGAGTCTGGGTCTGACTACTAAATGGCAGAGCTTCTGTGTTAATTTCCAGCAGGATGAGGCAGATCTGCAAGGACAGACACCACGCGTGGAAAGTCTTCCAGTCTGCAGAGGAAAGAAAAGAGAAGGCTTTATCACAGAGTGCCAACCCCTGGAGCAGCAGAGAATTTCCATCACCATTACCCTTAAACTGCCCCCTATGTGCATGACAACATATAAACAGATTCTTACTGTCACTGACCTGAGAACACGCCACATACAGCTGCACATGTGAGAAACAGCTGAATATCAAATCATTTTATCACCATTGGCTAAACCGTTTTGCCTTGATAACACAGTTTTGGCTTTGCTTGCCCCAATTACAACCTTATTTCTCTCTGGAACTTTTCAAGGTGTGCTTTTTAAGTTGTATCAACAGTAATATGTATGCAACATTTCATGAACTTTGTCAACCATTACAACCACCCCCCTGATTAAATTTTTTGAAACGCCATGTAGCTTAGATTTTAAGTTGGTTCAGCTTTATTAACCTCTACTTACAATATTTATTAAGATTGAGCCAACCATTTTGGAATAATGCACAGGGTTTTGGATTGACACCCCATTAAAACCCCTTTCTTTGCTGAAACGCCAAATAGCTTATATTTTAAGTTCGACTAACAGCAATCTACATGTAAAATGTTGTGAAAATTAGTTCAGCCTTTCTTTTATAGTTGGCAAACAAATAGTCATGAGGAGGGAGCAGCATGAAGTAAGAAGAAACAGCAGCTCACGTTTACTTGATAACACATTCTATAACTGAGCTTCTTTTCACCATGCTGCATACACCCCACCTAAATCAGAGAACATCTTATTGTTTGCCAATCAAAATGTCAAGAATCGTTAAGTGCTCAGGTGAACTTTCTCAACAAAGGAAGAATGGAGAAGGAGTAAACATGAGGAGGAGAAGGGTGGAAGAGAAGGAGATTGCAATTGCTCAGAAATGACTGTGCCATTTTATATCTGGTAACAAAAACATGATCGACCTTAGTCATTTCCAGAACATAGAGAAGTATAACCGATAATTCAATGAATATATATAATTTTAAAGTAAAGAACAAAAATCCAAGTGTAAGTTTTCTCATGTGCCAATGTATATTGAATCATGTTGGACACATTTTCTTTTCTGAGAGGAGATAAAACAAATATTAGATGTGCATTTTAAATTGCAGAAGAACATACAGAATCTATTTGAGTATTTTTTTATTCTTGGTGCTTTTTAGTTTTACTGAAAAACTCCCTCAAAGAAGAAGATAGCAGTTTCTGCATTTCAAAAATGAAGAATGGAAATGGTACAAAATGGAAATTCATTATTTAGGAGGCATGTTTTGCTCCACTAGACAGTTCTAAAATAACAAATTCAGTAACTTTCCTGGTCTTTGATCTATAATGCTTCACATCCAAGGCCGTATCATGCCCTGAATTGAATTATGTATGTCTGTTATAAATTACAGGAGAAATGGAAAAGTCCCTTAATGCTGTTCTCATTTGTAAGTATTACAAAAGCAAATGCTGTTTCAGCATAAGCACTCAACCCTTTTCTGATAGGGAATTTGAAAATGTGCAAATAGCATTTAGATTGACAGAAATGAATCCCTAATACCACAAAATACCAAAAATGAATTGCTGTAGCATCAAATAAATTGCAAATCATGCCTTAACTTCAGGTTAAAAAAACAGCGGATTATATAATTTTTTATGCAAATTTAACTGTTCAAAAGTCCTAGCTAGAAGAAATTAATGGTTTGTTTCAGTGATATGTCATGCTTCAGAAATTGCCTAAAATGCTAAATATCCCTCCAGCAAGAAAAATGGATTGAAGTTTTAGCTATGTTTCAATCATGGTCTACTAATTTATTTTAGGATTTAGTTTATATGATTTACTATTAGCAAGATTAAACCTCTAAAAATCTAATACATCAAAATGAGGAATATGGAAAAGTAAACATTCCTAAAATAGGTATATTTGTGAGTGTTTATACGTGAATGTACGTGATTTCCTGTAGGCTGCCTTTTTAGTTGTGAAAGTTGACATGATTTTTTTCAAACATACTGGACCTTATAAATATCCTTTAAAGGGGAATATAAATTATACAAAGCAACGCAATTTTTCGTTCCAAGTGCTAAAATTAATTCACTGTATCGTAATTCTAAGAAATATGTAAAATATTTAAATCTGCTTTTATCACTGATGTGGAACAGACATGGCTCTCTTGACTCTTGCAGCATTCATTAGCAATCTGGCATGTGATGACTAGGGCAAATGTGCTAATACGATTTTCATGTAAAAGATAAATTTGAATTAAACTGTTTTACTGATTAATACATTTGAAAAAATGTTAATGAAGACATCTGAAAAAAATACCTTATGACTTTATTAGAAGCGGAATAAAAGAACTAAAAACATAACTTCACCATATATATAATCGTGTATTCATAGTTGCCCAGAACACAAGGTGTATTCATAGTTGTTAATGGGCTGGAATGAATAAGAATCTTTACTATTGTAATAACTTATTTCCATGTGTTTGTAGAAGACTTTAAAGAAAGCCGACTTGTAAGATACAGATTAATTTGAATCATTTATATACAACTAAATCAAAATCATTTTCCATAACTGGAGCACAGAACGTGTCACATGGTAACCGTTCCTAAATTAGAAGTTTGAACAGAATTCAATGACCTCTGGAGGTTATATCAAAGGAGTGGCTTCAGGACAACTCTGTGAATGTCCTTGAGTGGCCCAGCCAGAGCCCAGTCTTTAATCCGATTGAACATCTCTGGAGAGATCTTAAAATGGCTGTGCACCGTGCTTCCAATCCAACCTGATGGAGCTTGAGAGGTGCTGTAAAGAGGAATGGGCAAAACTGGCCAATGATAGGTGTGCCAAGCTTGTGGCATCATATTCAAAAAGACTTGAGGCTGTAATTGCTTCCAAAGGTGCATCGACAAAGTATTGAGCAAAGGCTGTGAATACTTATGTACATGTGCTTTCTCAATTTTTTTATTTTTAATAAATTTGCAAAAACCTCAAGTAAACTTTTTTCACGTTGTCATTATGGGGTGTTGTGTGTAGAATTCTGAGGAAAAAAATGAATTTAATCCATTTTGGAATAAGGCTGTAACATAACAAAATGTGGAAAAAGTGATGCGCTGTGAATACTTTCCAGATGCACTGTATATAATCTATATATTGAGGGGCGCAATTACAATGGTTGATATTATGGTCTAATCCCCAAAGGTCATATGAAAAGACAATTTCACCACAGAGAATAATGAAGTATATCAAATCAAACAGAAAAATAAATAAAACTACATATATATACATGTACCACCTGCCAAATATTGTATGGGTCCCCCTCATGCCGTAAAACTGATCTAACCCATCAAGGCATAGACTCTACAAGACCTCTGAAGGTGATCTGAGGTATGTGGCACCAAGACTTTAGCAGCAGATCCTTTACATGCTGTAGCATGTAAGGTGGGGCATCCATAGATCAGCTTTGCACACAAATTCTTAATTGAACTGAGATCTGGGAAATCTGGAGGCCAAGTCAACACCTGGAACTCTTTGTTATGTTCCTCAAATCATTCCTGAACAATTTTTGCAGGGTGCATTATCCTACTGAAAGAGGTCACTGCCATCATACAGTCGCCATGATGGAGTGTACATCCATCCATCCATTATCCAACCCGCTATATCCTAACTACAGAGTCACGGAGGTCTGCTGGAGCCAATCCCAGCCAACACAGGGCGCAAGGCAGGAAACAACCCCTGGGCAGGGCGCCAGCCGACCACAGGGCACATACACACCCACACACCAAGCACACACTAGGGACAATTTAGAATCGCCAAAGCACCTAACCTGCATGTCTTTGGACTGTGGGAGGAAGCCGGAGTACCCAGAGGAAACCCACACAGACACGTGGAGAACATGCAAACTCCACACAGGAAGGACCTGGGAAGTGAACCCCGGTCTCCTAACTGCGAGGCGGTGGAGTATACATGGTCTGCAAAAATCTTTAGGTAGGTGGAATGTGCCAAAGTAACATCCACATGAATATTGCTCCAGTTGATTACTTGGGTCTTTGGTCCATAGTTACAAGGTGTTTTTGAGTTGGTCACTGTAAAATAGATCTGAACCTGGCCAGTAGGTAGGCCGCCTCAGTGATTTACACTTAGTAATTCCATTGGAGCTTGTGAAATTGGAAAGCCCAAATACAAAGCAAGAATCCCAGCTGGTGGCAGAAGACTTTAACATCAATAAGAAGCTCTGGTACAACCCTTGAAATTTAAATACATTAGCCAGTGGCTTACACTAATGAGAGTAGTGCTGATGTCTTCCAATGGGAGGATTGACACCTACTTTCATCAAGATAACTGTTTGCTTTTAATAAAACAGCTTAGTATACAGTACACCAGCAGGATAAATTGGAGCAACTTTGTGAACAAGAGCATGAGGATGCTAGCATGGTTGTTTGTATAAGGATTCTATCTCTGGTTATTGTTACACACATCATTTAAACCATAAACTAAAAACATTTGAGGTTTTTCAGGTAAATACTTGTGCTGTCTTTTTCACCACCAACAATAATATTAAGTAGTTTGATTGTTGAAAATACAGTGTTATGTATATTTTTGTTAGATAACGTAGTTAATGTTTATTGGATAAGAAGGAAACAGTTATTTTACACACAGGGCAAGTAAGACTTTGGTCAAATAGTTATTGACAATGTTTATCACTATACTTAAAAGTTATGAGATTATTGGAGACAAATCTGAGATTTATAGAGGAAAGCATGTAATGCCTACATACTCACTTGAAGGAAAACGACTTTGATACATGTTATTGTTTGACTTAGACTTTCCATGTTCACTGTTATTGATTTTATTAATTTATGTGATAATCTTATATAACAAACAGCCGGGTAATTCTACCCGACCGGGATTCCTGCACAAAGGAAGAACCAGGGGAGAGAGCTTGCATTACCTCCCACGGAACAGAAGTGGGCAGTCCCCATGGCTTAGAACAGTGCCACCGGTTTATAGCTTGGAATTTCAGCCCTGTTGGGGCCTGTGGTTACTGCCAAGGGGGGCATGGAAAATGGCAGAGCCTTTCATGGCACAAATACCGCCACACCCAGAAGTGCAGCTGGAAGGAGATTAAATGGGAATATAAAAGGGCATGAATTGTTTAATTAATTGCTCACTCAACAGACTGAGATGTTTGTGGATATCTATGGGAAAATAAGGAATTGTTCTGCATTCTCATCTGACTCTGTGACTGACTTCTTTGAAAACAGAGGTGAGTTTTTTCCACAACACCTTCTTCCTATAATGCATCCTGCTACAATCTCTTTGCAGGTAAACAATGCACTTGTAACAGCAGAACTTGAACTTTCGAGTGTCTCCACCATGCTTTAGTTTCTTATACTGTTGCATAAGCCAAAAAATAGTTCATTTTTCCATGCCTCCACTTCACATTTGCTGAAATTCTTTTTTTCACATGCCTTTTTCATTGTTTTTTAACCAAACACTGAATGGACGGTGATATTTATATTGCACTGCATATTTAAATTTACAAAAGGAATAAAAATACCAAGTGAGTACTTTTTGAAAGTAATAATTATTTTGTATGTGCAATTTATAATTTTTAAATTCAAGTAATTAATTTTAAAAGCATAGAACATTTTTTCTGTAAAATATTTTTTTCATTTAAACCTTCATCTTTTAAAACCTGGAAGCAATGTTCCCTGATTTGGATTCAGCACCCTCAAATTTGTAAACAACCACTAATATTTTGACAAGAGAGAAACAAATGCTGGCCAGTGTAATGTTACATATGAAGTTTTATTTAAAATTTCCTAGTGGAGTAAAAATCATCTTGGTGTTATACTCACAGAATTCAAAGCTTAATATTTTTCTTGATTGGAGCCCTAATTTAAATGTTGAAACTTGTTTAATGTCTTTTCAGATGCCATTTTGTTTTGGCAATGGATGCCACCATTTTGTGGATTATGTTGTCATGATGCAGGTTCTGGTTGCTAGGGGCATGGCCTCTAGGGTCATGACATTGAGGGGTCATTGGTGAAGGATTAAAAGGTCATCTCAGCGGCCATTTTGTATTCAAGATTTTTCCAACACGCCATGATTTGTGTTTCTCTTTACTTTTCATCACTGGCTCTTAAAATCGTTTGTTGTCTTTGATTTTCTGTTTGTGATTTGTTCACTTTCCTTTTCAGCTTTTTGAACTTGTCTTTGTTCTGTCTCCTATTTTTTTTTTTACCGTACCTTTCTTTTTGGACTACTTGATTCAATCTGTTTTGTAAGATATTGGTCATTGTTTTCATTAGAATTATTTTTTTTTATTATCCAAGGATATTCTTAATGACTGAACCTGAAACCTCTTAAGTTCACCTTCACTATTTTAAATAGACTTTGGTTATTTTATATAATTTATCAGTTTTACAGCATTTTCTTTCGAAAAACAAAAAATATGCACCTAAGTTGTGCACAAATTATTTATTAGGTTTAACTATTTTTTATGCAAGAAATTGAAAAATATTTAAAAATTGCAAGATGGCTCGAGAATATGTGTACACAAATTTAAAAGTGATTGCACATTTGTTTTTCAGTTTTGCTCTTCCATTTTATATTTTGTTGTATAAATTCTAATCTTAGCCTACATAAAAAACATTTACCATTTACAAATGCTTTAGTGGAAGGGTACAAATATTAAGTCTTACAATAGTTTTGATCATTATATTACATTTAATATGTTGAAAAAGTATATCATTTAATGAAAAAACAGGCTGTATAATGACTCTTAAAGCATCAAATAATTAATGATATTGGCAAATTTTCTAGTGTTGGGTATTCTAGAAAATGTCATTTTCAGTAGTGAATGTATGTATAATGGACAGATACTTGAATCCAAACCCGAGGCTTTTCTTGGTAAAGAGACCACCAAAAATAAATTGGACACGGGCCTATGATTTCCCAGAATTCTCCATTTTGCAAAAGACCAGTAAATATTCTGATACTACTCAGGAACCATAAAAAATCAACCATTTTCCCTCCCAAATGCCCACTTGACCTCCACCCACAATTGTGGCATGTTAGCCTATGTGGAGAACATTGTGCTTCAGCTATAAAGTCTGAAAATAATATGAGCAGAGAGTTTGCAGACAGAGTCTGGATTCCACCCACTGACTTATGGCCGCTGTTATTTTGATTCAGTCTGAGTAAATGTATCCTGCAGGGGATTAGTTTAAGGTTGGAAGATGCATCTATGGATATCACTTTCTGTTGCTTAACTTTCTTTTTTAATTCAACAGTAGGAATGAGCATATGCCGTGTGCTTTAAAGAATAAAACCTTAAATCACTGGGTCTGCTTTACATTTCTCCTGTAATTCTTTTTTTTTATCTATCAAAGGTTTCAAAAGTAGATGTAACAGCAAAGAAGGGGAAATAAATATGAATTCTACCCACCTTCCATAAGCACAAAGGAAAGCTACCTTCCTAATTATACAGCTATGCAATATATAGCAATCATTTCAGAAACATCTGACCACATATACAACTGTGGTCCCATCAGGTTATAACAGAGTGCTGAAGTCCTGAACGGAAAATGCAACATAGTGGGGATGTAGCAAATGTAACTGTTTCCCCGTACACAACACCTGTATCTCATGTCTCTTGTATACACAGCAATTGTGCTGGCAGTGTGTACTGTACTTTGCATTATTTTAATATGCTCCTCCCCAACTTACAAATTAAGATTACCGTATAATAGTGTATGTGGTGACTCATAGGATGCAGCATGGAATCTCTCATCTCTGGATCATTCTAGCATTCTGTCTCTGTATTTAATCAAAACAGGTACACTACAGTATCCCATTTAGCTTTCCCAAGTACTGTATAAAATATTGCGTCTGCACAATATTCAAACCAAATCTCCTATTTCACATAACATTAAGTGGTGCATACCTGTATACAGTATCTACTTCTCCAAATAAAGGCATTCATTTCTCCTGTAGTTCATTTGCATTAGTATCCTTGCATACACTCTGCATCATTTTTGGACAATATGAAACTGGTTTTCTTTCTCAGTTGATTATTGTAGATACTGACACAATGAAGCACAAAGAAGGAGTACTGGCCTTGGAGAACAAATAAAAGCCAGATGTGTCCTCTTAAAGGTCGGTTCCAACACAGCTGGCTTCACCACCTCAATCTGCTTAGCTCTTTTCGTAGACTTGCCTAATAAGAGGAAAAGGCTTTTAAATATCAAAAGACTCTAAATGTCCCAAAAAGGAAAAAATGTGAAACCTGTGGGATCAAAAAAACAGTAAAAAGTTTCTTCAGTATTTAAGAATTTATTTTTTAGAAAATTCAAAAAGGATTTAATAATACCAAAGGCAACAGAGAACAAAAGGGCAAAAATAGGTTTTACATAAAAGGCAAAATATAAAGCAAACAATGCAAATAACACACATCTAAAAACAATACTTAATCAAAATTGGGAGTTAAAATATTGTATCCATACAAAACAATCGCATAATCAAAGTCACAAATCTAAAACCAGTTATGCCTAACAGCTTCTACATTTATACTGCTGGGTGCTGTCCTCCATCTGGTGACCCCATCTTCCTGTAGTGATTATTTGTTCTTTAGTATTTAAGTACTGTTTTTTTTAAGTTTATGTATGTTCCTTGTATTCTGTGGGTGGAGCTCTAGCAGGTGGTTCCACTGTGATGTCACACCTGAGGAGCCGATCTACACCTTTCTTGGTTTATTTGATGGCTTTCCTCTGTTTGTCAATGAGTGTTGCTAAGAGTTTGTAAGTATTTGCTATTCTTTTCATATTCTGGTTTTACACATTTTGCTATTATCCTTTGATTTGGAGTATTGGATTTGAACTGGTTTGTCATGAATTGTCTTTTTAGGCAAAAGTTTTTGCCTTATTTTCACATTTTTCCATTTTTCATTCTATTTTTTGATTATCCTAAATAAATCTTTCCTTTATAAATATTCTTAGTTGGCCCTGACATTCAAGAGGTTTCACAGTTAACTGTCACCTTTGAACTGCATTTTGGTAGATCTTGGTACTTTATTACATTTTGAACTTTTATAGTGAGCTCCCTATTTTTGGGTCTCTCTTGGCCGAATCCTTCAGGTAGCAGTGGGAGCTTTCTACTTGGTGTAAGACCATATCTGAGCAGGTCTGTGAAGGCTGTGCTCTACTTTTTGGGACTTTTATTAGACTTTGCACCCTTTAAGCATGTGTATCACCATTTCGCAACATTTTATTTACTTTCGTCTAGTGCTACCAACTTGCTTCACTGTTATAATGTACTGTATTTATTAGCATTAAAAACTAAACAAATATAATGGCTTGTGTAGCATGTATTGCTATAATCTTTAGGCAGCTTTTCACTAGGATGGTATTTTTACACCATCACTTATTCATTTCAAGAGGTAGGTGATTCTGTACTTACACCACATTTGATTTCCTTTTGATTGGGACTATTATTCAGCCTTTCTTCTCTACCTGACCTGAGTATGCTTAATTCACTCCTCACCCCCCTTGTACAGCTGCTGATATATAACAATCCCAGGGTTTTTCTTCATGCAATAGAAGTCTAAACCCTTTTTCAAACTTTTTTTTTTTCATTCCTGTATATTATAGCTTTAAAGGAAACACCTACAAAGGTACAAAGACTGTATACTTTGCTTCTGGCCAATTTTTGCCCATAAGAAGATGTACTGAATCGTGGTTGAATCTTACAATGTACAAAACCTGCAAAAACATAAATAATGTGCAATTTTCATATTTGCAGATATACACCAATCAAAATATTAAATTCTCTAGGGGATTATTCTTGGCAAATTTAATTAACTTTTCTTAAAAGTCTAAAGGTAATATTTGAAATGGACAACAAAAAGAAAACAAGGAGAATGTGAGCCACCCTAGTTTATCTATTGTCTCTTTAAAGATTACATAAATCAACTGCAATATAATTACTTTAATTGTTATGTAATTTGTTATGAAACAATAAATGTGTGCTACAGCTAATTGCTAACAAAATTACACTGTGTTAATTTCTTATCCAAATCTTGTACTTTAATTAATATTTTTTGTAATTTACAATAACACACAATCTTAACACTTCTAATTATACTATAACAGGGTGCCTGTTGGCTGAAACTCTAAACCAAGAACAGAATGCTCCAGTAAAATAAGTTTTAATAAATTATAAACAAATGAAGAATGAACAAAGGGATTTCACAGAAATAAGTCCTAACTGTCACAATAGGTTTCCTTAGTAAAAGTTGAGTCTTTCTGACTAATTTCTTGCCTCACATTTTGCAAAATACACTTGATCCTCTATTTTCCCTTTATTCTTTCTCCATGTCTGCCAATATTGTGATATGGGGCTTCTTATCTCTACTCTTCTTTTCAAACAATTTGGTAGTAACTCCACCTACAGAAATACTCTACCCAAAAATTTATTTTTTTAAAAATGTTACTTACCCCATGTAGTTTGTAGTGACGGCTGAGGAATGGAGATGACAGTTTTTGATGTAATAGGTATCTAAGATGACCAAAGTTGGAAAACAAATGATATACCTGTAAAGACATCTGTGAAAGAATCTGGCATAAAGGCTAAATTATAACTTCGTGTCAAGCCTTCACTATAGCTAAACCTTAGCCTGACGCACACTTCTTTAAAAATGTGATTACGCCTCACATCAATTTGGACCCTATGTAGAGCCCTATGACTGGTATTGACAAAGTAGTTACTACATAATTTCTGAAACACATTTCAGTTTGCCTTGTTGCAATTCACAAGGAGGTATTGATCATTTTGAAGAAAGACTTGACAAAAAACTTTGAAAATATACACATTTGAATAATGCCTCATCACAACACTACAGATACAATCAGATGGCAGTAAATTTGTGTGAAATATTGGCCAACTTCAGTTTGGAAGTTGTTGAATGTACGAAAGTGGGAAAATGTGAGGGACAATACCTTCATACAGTAGTAAATGTTTAGCAAAGGGAGCAGTGATCCTGGAGAGCAAAAGCTGCTTGCATTTTATGTTTTTCTGTCCTGGCTGGCCCCACATGTTAAGCACAGCGAGGCATACTACAATAAACAAGTAGATATATATATAATACTGTATATTTGTCTCCAAGGGGAAATAAAAAATTTACAGATGCTCCAAAAAAAATGTAATAAATAAATATGACAAAAACAAACAAGCTCCTAAACACACAAATATTACTTGCTTGCACAACAGAGCTGCTATTGTCAATATCGGGCTTGTAGGTGGCAGCAAGATGAGGTCAAATGTGCTCAGATCGTGCCACAGGTTTATATTTAAAAGCATTAATATTTGGATACAGTATTGTCCATGAATGGAACATGCCTAATAGACACTTATTATTTGTTTGAATTCACCAGCATTTAGAATGACCTATCATTATGATATAAGTACAGAGTGAATCATTTCTGTTGCTGACTGCAGTGAAGTGGACAAATTGGGTCTGCATGTCAGTGCCGGTATCACACATCTTAGTTTTAATTGTACTGTGCTCCTTTTTACACCAGTGAACAGTCACAAAAATCTCCAGCCCCTCATTTTTCCACACAGTCTGATGAAACCCTTCCACCATTAAAACAGCTTGTGAAATAGTTCCCTGAACTTGCCATAACTCTTTGTGAGATATAACAGCTGATACGCAAGCAATTCATATTCAGACAACTTATATGAAAGCAAAAGAACTATTCTCATTATTTGAACTCAGCCCAGTTCTGAACCCTTTTCACCTTCTTAATTCCTTGCTTCAGGTCTTTGCCTCTTCCATCTCCAGTCAAGCTTGTAACTTTTTATCCTTGCTCTAGATATTCACCATTTCGGCCTTTTTATTTTCGGATAAGTGGTTCTTCTGATTGTGCATAATGGGACTTTTTAGGAGGCGGTAATCGCAGTGCTACCAGATGAATACGGGAATGTTTTTTAACAAAGGTCAAAGTCAAAGCGAACTTTATGGTTGGGCTTGTAGTTTGTAATTGTCTGGCTGCCTGCCACATACAACGTGTGTCTCTGGTGCTGCTGAAGTGTTTGTTAATTCTCTGCACATAGGCCCACTTAGCTCTCCTCAAAGCGTGACACAGGTTGGCTCTGGCCACCCTGAGGGTGGCCCTGTCTCCAGATCTGAAGGTGGTAACATCCTTGATAACAGTAACATCCTCTATGCATTTGGAGATGTAGCCAGTAACAGAGTCTGCGTACATCTCCAGGTTGATGGAGTCGCCATCCATTGCAGCCTCCCTGAAAATGTCCCAGTCTCTCAATTTGAAATAGTTTTGGAGATTGGAAACAGCACCAACCTGCCACACTGTTATGTTCCTGTGGGCTGGCTAACTGCACGTCAGCAGGGACTTGTATGCAGGAACCATGAACACACTGATATGGTCTGAGTAGCCGAGGTGGGGGCAGGGTAGGGCCTTGTAGGCATCAGCACTCATATAAACATTGCCCAGACAGCTTCCCTATCTAGCAGCAAAGTTCACATGCTGGAAGAATTTTTGGAGAACTGACTTCAAGTTGGCATGACTGAAGTCTCCAACAATAATGAAAAAACCCTCTGTGTGCATCATTTGCAGTTTTCTGATGGTCTTGTATAGTTCCACTAGCACCTGGTTAGCATTGGCGCAAGGCGGGAGGTACAGAGCAACCACCAGTACGCAGCTGTACTCCCTTGGCAGGTAGAAAGGCCGGCACCTTACCGATAAAAACTCTATCAGCAGGGAACAGTGTCATGCAACTGCAGCAGCGTTCATACACCACTCTTTTCACACAAACACACAGTCTACTCCCCGCTGGTCTTACCGGACAAAGAGGTGTCTCTGTCCACTCGGAAGATGGTCAGTCCGTCTAGTCTCCAATGTTTTCCTGGAGACAAATAATAATAAAAGATTATTTTAGGTGTTATAGGTAAGCATCAGATCTTTCACACTAACAGTGTGACATTTCTCAAGTTCGCAGCTTATCTATAAGGTAGTTTGAGATGGACCTGTGCATGGGTCTGTGTTGACAGCAGCATCTTTTCAGTTTAGTTTAAAAATTCATTCAAAAATATATGGTAACAAGCCAGAGATCAGATCTTAACATTCCTAATTAATAACATTAACTATCATTCATCCATCCATTTTGCAACCCGCTGAATCCGAACACATGGTCACGGGGGTCTGCTGGAGCCAATCCCAGCCAACACAGGGCACAAGGCAGGAACCAATCCTGGGCAGGGTGCCAACCCACCGCAGTTAACTATCATTAAAACATTTATTTAGAATTATTAATTTTAAAAAGGAGAACCTCTCCAAAGGCTGCTGCTTGGCACAGGTGGATTTGTGTTTCCTTTTGTTCTGGACTGACCATCAAGAGGTCTTATGCATACTTTTGAAATTAACGTAAGTCTCTGCATTCTGCACTTTTATAAGACGACGAAACAGGCAGCAGCACTTCATCATCACCACTTCAAGAAGATATGTTGTTGATTATTATTCTTTTTGTTATTTTAGTATTATTGTTATACTTTATAAGAATGTTAACAAAAACACTCTTTTACGACTACTGCAAACCTAGGTGCTCTTTGTTTTCTCATCAAAACATTTTATAATTGTTTGGCTGGGATTGGCTCCAGCAGACCCCCGTGACCCTGTAGTTAGGATATAGCGGGTTTGATAATGGATGGATGGATAGCTTCCTCACACTGTTATAAAAATATTATTCTTTTTTTTTCCCAGTTTTATCAGTAGTTTGTAAATTGTAACATTGGCAATGGTGGCATATGTGTACCTTTGAGAAACATTTATAATAAGAATAATTCCCCCTTAAAAAGTAATAAAATAACACTCTTCACTTCCTTGTTTTTCTTTTATTTTCACAAGTCAAAATTCAATTTAGGAATTATTAAGCTGGCCTTGATTTACAATTGTATACTGTAATGAAACCAGTCCCTGGGGAGACTGAAATAAGGCAGTCAGGTCAGTGCCTAGCATCCAGAGGTTCAAATGGGCTTTTGCATCCAGAAACAATCCTGCACCACTCCCATGACTGTGGTACTCCTGTGCATTGTGAGCCCATAAGATTAGTTGGAATGTATCTGCATGGTAGGTGTGGAGAACTCATCAATAAATTAAGTTGTGGAGGGTGACACGTGACTTCAAAATTTTGACCAATTTTTTCGGCAGAAATTCTAGTGGCCGGCCTAGGATTCTTGATAGGGTTGCATCAGATTGCTGTAGAGGGGGAAAGTGGTATCACAAATGATTTATATGTAGTAGTGTGACTGCTGTTCCAAATAGATGGGCTGGTAGTGGTGGGTTCAGTTTCTGTTCAAGTAGCATTGAAATAAACTTACTCTTCCAGAAGATGCCATGATCTCTTTCCTGTCTGAATCCTTTAACATTCACCATGGTATACCTACAGTATATCTGGTGTAGCATTAAGTTATCAAGACAATGCAGTGTGTGACTTGTAATTAAAGTAGTTGCTGCCAGCAGTTGGAGGTGCCTTGAAGTTTACGTGTTTGCCTCCCATGCTACCGACAAGTTTGTAAAGTTCCACAGCCACCAAAAATCTTAGACAGACAGATCTGGAAGCTCTGTTTGCTGTGCTTCCCACGGACAATTATAGACTTGAGAAATTATGGAGCTTACTGTATTTGAGGCTACTTTGTAACTGGCTGCTACAGCCTGTTGGCTTTCACTAGAAGCTAGGACACAAAATTTGATAGCCAATCTCTCGTGAATGTTGTGTATTGTGGGAAGACTAATTGGCAACAAAAAGAAAAAGGTGCCATATCAAATGATCTAATCTTTCAACAGATGTGGAAAAATATCTGAAATACAGTGGAACCTCGAGATACGAGTTTAATTCGTTCCAGCACTGAGCTTGTATAGCGAATTTCTCGTATCTAGAACAAACTTCCCCATTGAAAATAATGGAAATCCAGTTAATCAGTTCCGCACCCCCAAAAATATCAACATAAAAATCAATTTTTCTAACAAATAACACTGATAAGTAATATATACAAGTGGAACCTCGGTTTGCGAGTAACTTGGTTTACGAGTGTTTTGCAAGACGAGCTAAATTTTAATTAATTTTTACTTGATAAAACGTGCAATGTCTTGCAATACGAGTAGTATGGATACACTTTGTCTGCTGAGCGTCATGTGATCATAACTGACTTGATGGTTCTTCTTGCTCGCGCACGCGTCTCTCTCTCTCCTTATCTCTCTCGCTCGCGTATACGTCTCTCTCTCTCTTTCTCCTCTTGAGGGCAATCGTCTCCTATTCTCCGTCTGCATGTCCGCGATATTTTTGGATACGCTTATACGGCGAACTGCTACAGCGAAACAATGAAATCACAAATGCGTAGATCCTCACGCTAGGTGAGAACAAGGAACACTGAGTGAGCTGACAGGCTGGCAGCGTCAGCTTGGGTGAATCCCCGAGTCGAGGCGGATCGGGAAACGCGTCACACATACCCACAGCCTGGCTCTTTACGCGAGCCAATACTCGTATTTAGATCCAAATTTTTCGCTCATACTTTCCTCGTATCTTGAATTTCTTGTATACAGAGCTGTTCGTATCTTGAGGTTCCACTGTACTTCTTTGTCCATTTTTTACAGTTGTAGGATTAGCACAGAAAACTTCCCCTCCCTGTGCCTCAGTCTAACATACAATCATCTCTGGCGATGCCACATTTTTTGTCTTTGTAGTTCAAGGTGGATCATTTACTATTTGCAGATTACTAATGGAAGCTTCAGTGACATTCGCTTGGTTTTGGTCGTTATGATTTCTTACTTATAGAACGTAAATGGGAAATAGATCATTCACTTTTTTTGGTTGCTACAAACACCACCAATTAGGATTTTGCCATGTACAGTGTATACTGTAAGTATAAACTGATTTTGATATTGTAGCCTACAGTGTAAATCAGTCTTTACTCATATTAAGTCACCAACTTGTATGCTCACAATGTCCCAAACACATATATTTTATTAAATAAATGGTAAACCACTTTCAGAAAACGCTCTGGTGAACAAAAATGAAATATGCTCATCACAAATTAGATGATATTAAAAAGCTCTTATAATTTTAGATGATGAATTGGTTTGCAATATCAGTCATATTCTAAATTCAGTAAATCTTTACAATATTTCTAAAGAATCTGTTGCCAGGGCAAGAGTGAGCAGGACTTTTATTTACAGCAAGCCAACTCTTTCTTTGCCTGAAAAGACATACTGTACCTGTAAGTTTCAGTATGTAACATTATTCAAACGAAAATAAAATGCCTTAATCCAGATAATCTGAGTCATTTTGAAAGTCCATCTCTTCTTTTCTATTCAAGGTATCATTGTCCTTCCAGGAGTGTTTTTACCCTAGTAGTCATTTGCTGTTTTGTTAAAGGTACTGTGAATATATTCAAAGACTGCCAGCATATGGCACTGCTTTGATTGAAAGCTATCACCACGTTTATATTACATGTCATGATATAAGTGTTCATTGTGCCAAGAGTGTGGTTACTCACAATTACACAAACACTGTTCAGTGTTGTTGAATGAAAGTTGAGTGTAATGCATCAGCTAAGCAAAAAATGCAATTTTTAACCATCTAATCAATGTCATATTATGCCTGCTTCTTTGTAAATCAGCAACTGAAATGCAATAGATTTTACAGCAGGCACATGGCGGCCAAGCACATTTCTCATTGAAGTTGCCACACAATATTCACACAAGGTCTCAACATGTCAAAATATCATGCCATGACATATAATTTATCTACACTGTTTTGGTAAGTCACCTTGGATGAAACTGTTTGAAAAGTAAAGGCGCACACGATGTATGGAGTGACATGAAAGGTTTCACTTTAAGTGACAAATTATTTTGTAAATGACTTAGACACCACAATTTTATAGTGAAGTAGTCTCCATATTTCTACATTTGAAGTAACAGTTAAATTAAGTAATTGACCAGAAACTCCATAATCACTTAATGGAATTTCTTTAAGTTACGGACGAGGTACTGTTAACTGTAAAACAGAGGGAACCATACATAACTCCTTAAAGTAGACGATTCATGTGGGTAATTAGCAATCAATTGACCCCTTTTAAGTAAAGATGTATTGTAGCACCTCATGACAAAGCTGCATATTTGTACAGTCTTACTCATTTTTGGTACAGGAAGTTAAATGATGTTAGTGCTCATTTTACTTAAGATGGCTCATAACACTATTCTACAGTATATATAGAAACTACGTAAAGAAATAATAATGTTTTGCCTTGTCAAAGAGGTGGGTCTGTAGCCTATCCCATTTTGTTTAAATGAAAAAAGGCCAAACTTATCAGGCCTTCACTCATCATTTAGTCATAATACTTGAGAATAATCCATCCATCCATCCATTTTCCAACCTGCTGAATCCGAACACAGGGTCACGGGGGTCTGCTGGAGCCAATCCCAGCCAA
>JANRMT010062812.1:8654801-8693161 GCA_026402145.1 Polypterus bichir lapradei
GTGCCCTGTGTAGACTGGGATTGGCTCCAGCAGACCCCCGTGACCCTGTAGTTATGATATAATGGCTTGGATAATGGATGAATGGATGAATTAAAAATATTATTCAGCATAAAAAAACCCTCAAAAATCAAAAGATTGTATACTGCATGTCTTCAGGTCTAACCTATTGTTGATAGCCTAGTACATTGGATACATAACACACGTATGGTCCTGCAAAATTCGTAATAAAATGCATACATGGTGAAACATTTGGATTATTTGTCCTTGCTGAAAGCAATGGCTTAAATGTAATTAAAATACATATATTATGCATTATAAGCTTGTTCAGAAGTAAAAAAAAAAAAATTAATTTGTACACCTACTGTATTAACTATTAAAAAGTAGGAAAAAAGCAGCTCTGAAAAGAGATCTCATTTCAAGTTCCACCATTTTTTCTTCACATTTCAAGGAATTACTTCAAGGTTCAGATTAAGTAAGCTTTAATTAGCTCATTCCTTTCAAAAGAAATTATATTCTTTATCACCAGTAAGTTATGAACCACTGAACAGCATTTCATAATAAAAAAAAAATGTTGAAACACTCACTCACTGCTATTGCTTCCCCTTCTCAAATGCTACTGCACATGAAAATATAAACAGTGCAGTGACTCAGTGACTGTTCTTGTAAGGTTTGTTTAAAATAGACTGTTTTCTTGCCTTTAAATTGGATGTTTTCTCATTTCTGTGAAAATGAATATTATAAAACCTGCTTTATAGAAAAAATTGTAATAACGTCATTTACTTGCAGTACTGAATAAAGAAACACTTTGGAATAATTGTTAATAAGAGTCAGTTTTTTGTCTCTATGGCTAACCAAGCCTTAATACCTGGCACACAGGTTGCTGTGTGCGGAGTTGGTTGTGTATGTGGGTTTTCCTCTGGGTATTTTGGCTTTCTTCTCACCTTACAAAGTGTATGTGTTTTGGTTATTGCCTGACTCTGAATTGGACCTGAATGAGAGAGTGTGGATGTATGCATGAAGGTGTTCTGCAATACAAGGGCACCTTGTCTAGGGTTAGTTATTATCTTCTGCCTGATGATTCTGGGGCAGACTCTATATCCTGTGACAATGGAATTCATTAATCTGGTGTGGTAATGAACGGATGGATTCCTATAGTATCTCTTCTTCTTCCTCTTCATCTTTTCCCACTTCTGTGTGGGGCTGATGTGCTTGATCAATCTTCTTTGAACAGCTTTGTCCTACACCTCCTTGCCAGTCAGACCCTTTTCATGTAAATATTCTTTTACTTTGTCCATACTCCATCTCCACTTTAGCCTCCCTTGCTTTCTCTGTCCTTGTTGCATTCCCATCACTCTTTTGCCCACGTATTCGTTGACTGCCCTCATCACATGTCCGTACCCCCACAGTCTACTTAAATATCAGTTTAGTTTTTAGTCTAGTTATTTGTTATAGATATTTTGAAACAGTGTGATCTTGTGGTGCAGTGCCTGGTGGGCACACCTCAAATTTTCATTTACTCAGATTGGGAATAGAAAAAGGGGGATACATTTTATTTACTTCAGTTTACAAACCTCTCAATTAAGAAAATACATTTACTCCTGTATTACTGACATGTTTCCAGTAGGTTCTCATCATACGTAGTCAAGCACACTCACTGATACCAGTCAGTCCACAAATGCACAAGGAGAATGTACAAATTCTGTGCAGACCCTGGTACTGTGAGACAGGAAATCTAGCTCTGCACAGCCACTCTGTCTATGTTAAAATATTAGTACTAAATTTATTGATTTTTAGCCTGGTTAAACTAAATGCATACAGACAACTTTTGTTCCATTCAGTTCATATTTGCTTAATCTCTCTTTCGGCAACAGTCATTAGAAGCTGGATGCATGTGCCTACACAACACTAGCTGCAGCATCAGGTAATATCTTTGCAAAACAACATAATTATTGCAAAAAAATAATGCAATACTTCTGAGAAATAATGGAATCTCTCTGTGAAATAATACAACAGTTCTGTGAAATAACGCAATAACATAACAGTGGTAGAATTAAGCTTTGCAACCTTTTCATAGTGGACAAATATGCTTTACCAAATGACCATATTAATAACTAACTACATGGTTTTCACATGGTTTCGACAATAAACACATAATTCAAATCCAGTTAGTATATGCAGAAGTAATTAAAAAGGCTACTATGATGTTAGTTTACAGAGCACAACGTGTGGGGTACAAACCAAGCAAGGTTGTTTTTTACTGTAAGCTGTACTAAACACATGTGAGAGTTCATCTGGAATATTGTGGGCAGTTTTGGTCTATATTCAAAAATGAAAAGACATACAAAATCTGTAGTAGAGAGAGTGAAGTGATGAGAAATGTATTAAAGTACAATGGGGTAAGAGCTACAACGAAAGACTGAAGAAGTCTATTTAATTTATATTTTCAAGGATTGCTTTCTTGTGAATTAAAACCTGATGCAGTCTGCCAGAAATGATTGAATGAAGATTTGTTTTATAGCAAGATAACGGCCCCAAGTAAAGCCAAGCCAGACAAGAATGGCATAAAAACAACAATGCGAATGTCCTGGAGTGGCAGTGTCAGAGTCCAGATTTCAACTCAATTAAGAATTTATGGCTGGACTTAAAAAAGGCTTGTTCATTCATTATCCCCACGTGATCTGTCATAGCTTGAGCAGTTTTGTAAATAAACATGGGAATAAATGACTGTATGGAATGTTATCTGCTTCTAAATAAAATCAAAAAAAAAAAAAATGGGGATAAGTTGCAGTGACCAGAGGCTTCATGTATAGAAGGTGCATACACGTAAAAATTTTGTGTTCGTCCATTTCCACACACACTTTGAGTTGTATAAAAACTAAACTTGGCATAAGTCCATGCACATCTTCACGACAGCCTCACACTGTGTGTGTATGCACTTTTAGGCTTGGTTTTGCAAACTGCTGCCCCCCCAACGTCAAAACAGTCCTGCAGTTTCTGTGTCATTTCTTTTTTTCATATTCATATACATATTAAATGCACTGAAATTAATTGCGTATCATTTACAAATTTAATTAACTTGATTGTAATCATTGTTACAACATAATGGTGCACAGAATGGCTAAGCTCTTCCAACTGTCGTGGCTGCTTTAGTGTTTCTAGAAGACATCACAAATGGAAGAGTGCATATTTATAGATGATGACTAGCTTCTAAGTCGATTTTGATTTCCAAGAGATATCCTCTTATAGCTGTGTGCTTAACTGGTGCCAGCTTTACAAAGGCAGACATTGAGGAATCATGCTCTCCCTGCTCCTTTGCAAGTTCTGTCTACTGTTGGGTTTTTAGTGACAGGTGCTTTTCAACGTGAACTTGCTGACTGATTGGGTATTTCACAGTCATCACTGAGTCGCAGTCATGCCAGTTGTATAGAATGGTATTAGTCGCTTTTCATCCAGATATATAAGATTTCCTTACGCTGTCATTGAACTGGGAAACATCAAAGCACAATTTGCAGCAAAGTCCGGTTTTCCAAATGTAAGCACATTATTATTGCAGCTGCACTGGACAAGTTACATCAACCAGGGATGAATCACTAGAGAATGAGTTGGCTTTATATCATCTAAAGAAAGAGAACCTATAAAAATGGCAACACTGCGCAGTCACAGGTGCTTTTTCCAACTAGTGCAACAAAAGGCAAGCAGCCCTTTTAAAGATAGCAAGTCACCTCAAAGAGCCATGTAAAGAGTAGAGAATCTATCCATTGTGATACTCAGTGTCAAGGCTACACTATAAAGGCTCCTTCGGAGATTGAATTTGCTTATGTAAATAGAAAGCATTTCCGATCTATTAATGTGCTATAGTCCACAGAAAATGTGTCACTGTGCAAGCATGTAGCGTGATGCATAATGTGGCACACAATCGTGACTTGATCATACCTGATGTGGTATGATCCTGTCCCAGCAAATGATCAGCCAAATTGGACAGCGTTACAACTTCATTTGAATGTAATTAGCACAATGTAAAAATAGGTAATCAGATGCAGCATTTATTTTTTAACCAATTCATTTAATTTCTGGTCAATATCACATAGTATAGTCCTTATATTTCTTAGCTCATTGACCACATCTCTTGCAGCATCCACTATTGCATTTTGTGACTCCAGCAGCGTCCGTCAGCACACAGCCAGACGGTTACCCAATGGTTTTCCGAGGCAGAGGAGTGTTAGCAGCCAGTGCCCAAAGATGTGCTAGACACAGCAGCACCATCACCGCCTGGAGTCGCGTCCTCAGCACGGGGGGCAGCTTTTGTAATATTGTCTGAAGCACAATAAACAGATGACGGGATATTTTTTCCTTGCCTCCACTTTGCTTTCACTAAAATTCTTTTTTTCCCCCCCATGTGCTTTTGTCATTGTATTTTAACAGTACACTGAATGGACTGGGCTATTTATATTGATTTGCATATTCAAATATGTCAAATTCTGGGAGGAGTCTGGGTGGGGCTGTAAGCTTGTGCACATGCATTAAATTTCATGTTCATTGGGATTTCTAAAAGGGAAGTGCATGGAACTTGGCATGTGCAGTTTCATGCATCTGAAATTTTTTGTGTGTACACACATTTCCAGTTTTGTCCGTACACCATGTTTTAGTGTGAATTCTATGCACACTGCTATACATGAGACCCCAAGAGACCTGACCACACAGACTCAAGGCTGTCATGGCTGCCAAAGGTACATCTACTAAACACTGACTTGAATTGGCTGTTTACTTCTGCGATAAACTAGTTTGTTTTATATTTGTAATTCATTTAGATTACTTTGCAGAGATCTGTTTTACAATTAGATTTTAGCTATGGATGTTCTGGTTTTAGTTTTGTCCCTCAAACAACTTCAGTATTTTATGTCTTCAAGTTCACAACTCATGGTATTCCACTTCTGTACTTTTCTACGTTTTTGTGGCAGTGGCCTCTCTCAGTTGTAGACATGTATCCTCATTACAGTTTTCCAAAAGCACATGCTGATCTGGTTAACACCATTCTTGCAGTTGTTCTTGTTTTCCTTTTACTGGCAGGCAATTCATGTAGGTCAGCTGGAACTAAAAAAGCAAGTGGACTTTGTCTGTGCTGTGGTCCAGCAGATCCTTGTTTAATACCTGCATCTAGCACAATTGATTTAGTGTAATAATAGTACTTATTGCTTGTAATTCCAATAACTTTCTAATTGCAAAATGTTTAAGAAAGTCCAAATAATGAGCTCTTCAATGATTAAAGTATAATTTATCGGATTTTTTAAATCAAATAGAATAAAACAATAAGGGTCAAAGCTCTCATTGCAAAAGTACAGTAATGCCTTTCCAACATCACAGACTATCCACAACCAGGCTCACAAATTATTGTAAATAGGTCTATTATATACATATGTATTGTGCAGATAGTTCAGTGTTATATTTCATAATCTCTTCTCAGTTGATTTCTTGTAGTGGTGAATGCTGAAAGCTTTATATTTCTTAGCTAGAAATATATGTATACTTTTTCTAATATTTAAAATATTGTAATATAGAGATAATTGACACCTGAGGCTGCAAATGGGTTTGTTCCACCATTGACCCCCCCCACCACCCAATAACATTACAAAAACTTGAATTGTGACTGATAGTAAGTGAATGTGGCTACAGAAATTGTACCATAATCTGTTTTACAGAGAAAACAATATGAAACAGAAGTGTAATACATACATTACATTTACATTAAATAGAAAAGCTCATAAAGCAACAACTAAGCTATGTTTCGTGAGGTTTACTTTTTATTGGTCATACTGCTCTTTATTTTTTAATAAAAGCATTTGCAATCCTAGTAGATCACATTTCACAATTGATAGTCAACCCCTTTGATCAGTTATTAACTGTTAATTGGTAGAAAGATAAATCCAGATTACAAACACAGAAAATATAAAGATAAAAAGAAAAAGTTTTATTTATACATTATGCATGTAAAAAATTGTTTTATTTAAAAATGTTCCACAAACTGCATCTTTTCTTTATTCAGCAAAGTGTCTTCTGCATTTTTCTTTTGAAGTAGGAGCATATTGATATACCCAAGTGTCAGTCATGTGCACAGCCAAGAACACCCACTCTGATGGTGCAGATGTCCCAGGCATGCTCAGGTAGAAATTCGAAACTCAATATAATATTCAAAAAAAGGAATTGTTGAATGTTTTAAAATACACTGTATAGCCAAAAGTTTCTAAACATCTGATCATCACACCTACAGTACATAAGTTTTTTGAACATCCAATTTCACGGACATTAATATGGAGTTGCTCCTCCTTTGGCAGCTATAGCAGCCTATGCTCTTCTGGAAAGGCTTTCCATAAGATTTTAGAGCGTGCCTCTGGGATGTTGTGCCTATTCAATCAAAAGCCTATTTGTGAGGTCAGGTGCTGTAAGATGTGAAGACCTAGCACCCAGCTGCAGTTCCCATTCATTCTATAGGTGTTCAATAGGGTTGAGGTCAGGGATCTATGCAGGTCCCTTGAGTTCCTCCACACCAGACTCATCAAACCATGTCTTTATGGACCTGGCTTTTTGTAAAAGGAAACAGTCATGCTTGAACAGAAAAGGAGCTTCCTCAAACTGCTGGCACAAAGCTGGAAGTACACAATTGTTTCAGAATTCTTTGTATGGAGCCAAGGAGATCATCCCAAACCCTGAAATGCAGCCCTAGACCATTAACCCTTCTCCACCAAACTTTACAGTGGGGCACTATGTAGTCTGGAAGGTATCGTTCTTCTCTCCACCAGATCCAGTTTCATCAATCAGACTGCCAGATAGTGAAGGATTACTCATCACTCCAGAGAACATTTTCCTTACTCTAGTCTCCTATGTTGATGTGCTTTGGACCACTCCAGGTGATGCTAGGCATTGCACTTTGTAATGTTAGCCTTGTGTACAGCTGCTCAGCCATGGAAACCATTTCATGAAGCTCCCAATGCACAGTTTTTGCAAAAGTTGTTGTTCCTCAAAATTTCCAATTCACAATAATAGCACTTACAATTGACTGAGAGGTCTAGCAGAGCAGACATTTCATGTCCTGACTTTTGGCAAAGGTGTCATTTTATGGCAGTTCCATGTTTAAAGTCACTGAGCTCTTCAGTAAGACTCATTCTTACTGCCTCTTATTGTCAATAGAGGTTAAATGACTATGTGTTTGATTTTATGCACCTGTTAACAATGGGTGCATCTGAAACACCCGAACTCAGAAATGTGGATGGGTATCCACATGCTTTTGTCTATATAGTATACTAGTAGCTTCTACTTTGATTTAATTTTATTTTTTTAGCAACAGCTTTAACAACTGAGCTCTTTTAGAACAGCCTGATTATGTTTTATTTTATTATAATAGTCTGAAACTGAAAAACAATGTTTAATTATTATTTTGTGTACTGTATTTCACTCTTATCAATAGCATGTCATATTTTTAAATTCTTAGGTAATCTTTTGGTTTTAAGCATTACAGTCTCAGAACCATGACTTCAAATGACCCCAGCAGCTTTTTTGGTCTGACGGCCTTCAATGAATTGTGTCTGCCTGTGATAATTGGGATTTATATGTCCCTTGAAAGGATGTGCTATATGAAAACCAGTATTAATAAATTACAATGGAATTGATGGCTTAAAGTGTTCAAATTGTCTTCTTCACATTAATAAATAATATAGGCAAATAGCAATTGGCTTGTTGTAGGTGACAGTTCTCATAGAAGCAATATTAAAGCAGAGTGTAGCATCTATAAGAGGTTTTAATAAATTATAAAGAAATACTTGGTACAGTATATATTCATATTTTATTTGGTGTCTTCATTATTTTATCTCTGTCTAATGAAAGGTGTATCTTAGTATTTCATGTTAGTTAACTTGTAGTTAGTTTCATTATTTGAAGTTGGGGAGATGAAGATGGGTGCTCAGTGAGCCAGTGGAGGGCTGTAATAATGTGTTATGGCTTGTTATACATTAATTTATGCCCTGTTTGGAATTTTCTATTGTTAACATATTTTGTTGTTATTTTGGTGATGTCATCATGTTACCACCTTCTGCCAAGATTGCTGCCATTTTCTGACACTTTCTGATAGCCATGACCTTCCTGTTTATAGGAACAGCACCCACTGTCATTTCAGTTGACAAGGAATTCATATAATGTATGATACCATCATATACTATATACATATTGTCACAAATGTGAACATGGGAGACAAGTTAAAAGCTTGAATAATTGTAATTGCCCACCAGACCAGGAGTTGGCACTGTCCTCTAATGCTTCTTCCCTTTCTGCCTCTGCAGGCTAGCCGACTGAGTTCTTCCATGATGATGTCACTTCTGATTCCAATTCCATTGGACCCATCCCTTCCTGTCTTCTAAATATATAATCTTCTATTTTTACAATTCTGATCAGTTGTGTTTTGAGCTATGTATGAAAAGACCATTCTTTTACATAATTGTTGCAAGTATATGGGGTTTACTACATTGGTACTCCTCAACTCTTTATTTATAGTATATAAGATGGCAATACACTGTGTGGTAAGACACAGACTTAAGTGATTTTATATTTACTTTGAGTATTTATAACTATTTAAGAAAATTTTAAGTAAAGACACTTACCTTTTTGTAAATGTCTGAAGTGTGCAGTAAAACTGCCATGAACATACTGTCACTGTTTCAGAGGGCACATGCTATGGATACACGTGACATATGAGCCCACGATTAGTTGAGTTGAGGCCTACACTCAGCCACATGTCGCCATCATCCCTGCAGTCGTCTATCACTGTCCAAAAAAGAAGTGGAGGGTCTTTAGTTAATGAGTTGAGTTTATTGAGTTAGAGGGAATCTCATAGAGATAATGTAGAGCACTTACCATAGCAGTAGTAGGTGTCATTGTGCCAATTCACACACATGTGGGTATGAGAAAGTAAGCAAACTAATACAGGGCTTGTAAAGGTGTGTTTGGTAGTGCGCTGTCAGTGTGACTCCATCTGGGGAAGAAGACCGATGGGAAGAAGACAGGTATAGAATTGTCTGGCATATCTGTGACCTAATATAAAATTTCCAGTCTACAGGGGTCATTGTTAGACCTTTGGAGAGAGTGTCTCATTTTTGAGTGAGTGTGTTAACAGTAGGAGAACTGGCTTGTGCATATTTTTCCCCAGTGTTTTCTTAATAGTGGACAAATGCCTTTTTTGTGTGTTTTTTTTTTTTTCATTTTTTGGTTTTGAGTGTATATCAGCGTTTCTCAACCTTTAAGTATTTGCGACCTGAGTTTTCATAACAGTTTTAATCGCGCCACCCCCTAACATTTTTTTGAAATGTAGATGCATATTTTATTATACCTACTTAACTTTTATCGACATTTATCTAACTCTATATTTATTGTTCTAGCATCAGAATGTAGTTTAAGTTAATTTGTTTTGGTTTCAACAGATGTTTTTTTCATATTTTTGATTCTTTTTTTCTTTTTTTTCACATCTTCGCGCCCCCCTTTTTGTTAATTTGCGCCCCCCTAGGGGGGCCCGCCCCACAGGTTGAGAACCACTGGTGTATATAATAACTTGCGTTGGTTTTGTATTACTTTATTTTGCCTTAAATCCACCAGGACACTGATTTGCTTTTTAAGTTAATTTCACCCTTGGTTTTGTACTGTGTTTTCTGTGTCTCAATCTCTCCCTTTAATCTTGTTTGGTCTCAAACTACAAGATACCTAGAGTGTAGTTTGGTGACCGTTTCCCACTTTATGGGGCATCAAATTGAGGAAGAATAATTTTAGGGTAACAAAATTTTCATCTTAAAGAAATAGCATAAACTGTTAATAAATGTCAGAAACCTTTGTCAGCATATCAGAAAACCAGATAAAGGTGAAATGAACCACAAAATGTACTAAAAGATGACTACGAAATCAGCAGGTGTCCTGTAAAACAACCAGAATGGACAGTTGTTATATACACAGAAACTTCAAGTGTGGTGGCTGAACTCAAACATTTAAGAAGAACCACAATATAATGTAATAGACTTTAATTTTATACAAGTCATTTGGGTGTAAACCAAAGATCCATCCAGAGTAAATGTATGCATTGATTGACACTATTTGTAAGTTCAGTAGTTTATAAAATGAACCTCTGTTCTGCGTTTCTCTGACCATTCTGATCATTCTGACCATGCTGTAACAGACTGCTTTTAAAGAATTCACCCTCTAAGGCATTCTGCTGAGGAGTAATTAAAAGATACCATGAACAGCTTTTCTCCTGCCTGATAAGTGATTTGTTCAGTTAGAGTATGTTTCTTTCTTTAAGATATTAAATTTCTACCACAACACACACACCTCAATATCTTGTGTTGGATCAATTTAAAATAAAACAAATTTGTAGTAGTAGTAGTAGGTGTTATATAAAAGAGTTACAAACATGACAAAAATAGTGTAAGGCCTCCTAAAAGACCAATAAATTCAGGCCAGTACCTTCAATAGCTAGCCCAGATGAGGCACACCTAATCCGGCTTGCTTGACAAAACTACCTGGTGATTTCAGTTAGGCTAGGTCCAAAGGGAAAAACAAGGGCCTAACAATTAAAAATAAAAAGAAATATGTCAAAATATATTAAATATATAATATGTAATGTCACATAGGGAAAGGATAACTACATACCCCTGGCTTGTAAACAGAAGATCAACACACATTTTTTTTTTTAAATTTTATTTTATATAAAGGAAGAATTTATTTAATAAAATAAGAAAAAAAGAGAGAAATGCTCAGAGTAAAAAAAGGATATATCTAAAAAGCAGTCCAAAGCATCCTCGTACCAAAAACAAGAAAATCCTGTAAGCAGCAAAACAAGATATAATATTAATGCCTCTTTTAAAAGCCAAATGATCCACTGGCTGATCTCTCACTCTGGCCTCCATATAAAGGCAGACGAAGGTCCCAGCAGTGTTCATGTGAGGGTGGTCCCACCTGGGATTCTACTCGTGGAATGGAGGCTGTTTAAAAAGATGGTACTCAATTATAAAAATACCAGAAAGCACATATGTCACATAGGGAAAAGATAACTACAAACCCCTGGCTTGTAAACAGAAGGTCAACACACATTTTTTTTTATTTTATTTTATATAAAGGAAGAATTTATTTAACAAAATAAGAAAAAAAGAGAGAAATGCTCAGAGTAAAAAGATGGTACTCAATTATAAAAATACCAGAAAGCACTTCTTTAATAAAATAATAATTACTTCTTACCTGTGCTTTTAAGTACCAGTTTTCCTTTCATGATTTGATGTTTTCTATCTCTGGTGCTCATAATAATAAAAAAAAAATTGGGCTGCACTGGTTCAAGTATTTGCTGCACAAAGACGGAGTCTTAACAATAATTTTCGTTATTGTTATTCTTGTCCATCTCCATGGTACATTTCAAACTTCAACATGGTAACATATTGCATATAAGAAATTAATGCAGTTAATAATTAAGTTTATAGATGTATGGTAGCATTAGATAGTGTGAGACTTGCCCGGAGACCACATCTTTATAAAAGGCACACGTTTATTAAACATTAATAAACACAGTCCCAAACACGACACAAAGCACAAAGCAATAATCTCCCACAATGAACTCTTTAATAACTCAGTTCTTCGCCGCCAATCTCCTCCTGGGAGCTTTGTCCTACTCCCACTCCTGACTCTAGCTCCTCGACTGTTAGGAGGCGGGACCTTTTATTACCGCCCGGATGCATTCCAGGTGGCTGGAAACGAACTTCCGGCAGCACTTCCTGGTGTGGCGGAAGTGTTGCCCTTTGCCCCGGAAGCATTCCGGGCGTCCCTGGCAGGTTCCTCTGCCATCTTGCCAAGTGTGGCGGAAGTAAAGTTCTCCCGGGTTCTAGGAGGCTTAAGGCGCCCCCTGGCGGTGGCCACGGGTCCCAACGAGTTGGAATGTCTCTCCTCTTCTCCCGTGGTCCTCTCCTGCTCCAGGGCGGTTGTGTCCTCCTGACCCGGAAGCTTTTAATGTCGCTATCCGGTCCTTCTAGTCGTCCCGGCCGGGTAAGAACCCCAGCCGTCTGTGACAATAGATAGATACTTTATTAATCCCAAGGGGAAATTCACATCATCATTTAACATTAAACCAGTACTTCACTTTTATTAGACTATTGGACAGCTGCTCTTCCAGTAAATATTATTTATCACCCCTTACTGGATAGTGAGGACATGTTGACCATCAAGTAAGAATTTAATTTCACTCTGTACATGTGACAACACTACAGCTAATCCTTATGTTATTACAACAACATTATACAAAATGGATGTACTGAAACTGCCGGTAAGCTAAACAGGGATCTGAGAGCAGCAATGGATTTTCAGTATAATGCACAACTTCAGTTTATGTGAGCATCTCTTGGCACCCTATCAGTATCCTGCTGCCAAGTGAGCAAGTCTTTGGAAGATGATGGCTGAAGGAGTCCATCCTGAGAGAAAACAAAACTCCTAAGGCTAGTTTCAAGAAATCTTCCAGAAGATACGATTTCCAGATGCACGCCTTGTTCTTCTTAAGAAAGAAGTGTTGTTGAGTGAACCCCATCTTGAGTAAGGACTCTTAACCTTTATTTTGGTGCAGGTCTTTGCTTCTAATTCCACTGCTTACACACATTGATCTCCTAAATATCCAAAACTTGGTTATACTGGCTTGTGCATTGTAAAGTCTAGGAGTTAATGCACTGGACTATCCTTTGCATTTTAGTCTCATTGAGCTATTATGGTAGCTATTAACTGAGATAAAGGGCAACACCTCATGACATAAAAGATATTTAGGATCTGTGTGGATCACTAAAACATTAAAAAACCACCTAGAGATATTGTGTAAACATTGCTCACTCAGTCGTTCTGGATGAGAAGGCATTTCAATCCAAACATTCCATTCTATGTTCAAGATATATTCGATATTCCACCCTGGACAGCAACATGGAATAAGAACCAGTTCTATTGAGTCTTCTGTGCACCAGTACCTCTTCATTTGCTTTGGGGCCTCAAAATCTAAATACAATTTTTGTTTTTATAATATTTAAGAAAACAAAGTTTATTACATAGACTTATTTAAATATTTTATAAAAGTGCCCTAATTAACATTTTTGATTTCCTGAGGTGAAAAAAGAAAAAAGTGTTGTGTACTTTTTGCTCCAGCTATTCTCTTATGCCCACTGTTATGAATTTTTACCACACTGCCACTGAAATGAGGCTCTTAAATGAAGGGTCTGTGTTAAAGGAATGTAAAAGTAACAACTTTTTTCTGGAAGGAATACTGACTGAGAGACATCATTAGCATGTGCCTGTTACTGAAATAAAAACTCCTTATCCCAAGTCATTTCGAAGCGTTTCTGGGTTACCTTAGAGGTGTATGTTTGTCTTTTTTTCCAGTTCATTCTGGTTATCTTTATGCTGCATTTGAAAACAAAGTTATTGATTAATTAGTTGCTCTTTAGTTAAAATAATGCAAAACAGTAAAATAAGTAAGAATAATAAAACTTGGAAAGGGGTATTAGGTAAGGTATTGCTCAAACTGATGTAAATGTTGTTAGCTTGCCCTTTGGTATGCAGAATATATTTTGAACTGTTACCACCACACTTACAGTAAATGGATAAATACAAAGCAGCCACACTGTAATCAGCCTCCAAGTATATACCATTACAAGATGCATAAACATCAAAAGCACTTTGATCAAATGTGCTTTTAGGTCAAACAGTCCGCACACTTATCCTCAGAATTATAAGTATAACATCAAGAATGTCCTTAGAATGCACTGAATCTGACAATAGTAATTCAGCACCACCTACTCTGAACTGAACACATCATCAGAATTCCACCGGTTCACTTTCACTTTACTTTCTCTTTACTTTTTCTGGTAAGGGTCACTGAGCACTTTCAGAGTTGGACATTGCGGACCACCCTATTCCCAGAAGCTTCTTCCAACACCTCCTGGTGAATTTTCAGAGACTCAGGCCAGCTGAGACATGTAATCCTTCCAGTGTTAGGTTCAAGCAGGACTTTGTTTGCTGCCTTATATTCATCTTTCTTTTTATTGGTATTTCTGTTATTTTTAATTGTTTCATGTGTTTTCTGTTTTGCTTACCTTGATTTATACAAATTTTGTTTAATTGTTATGTATGGTATTTATAGCCTTGGCTGATCATTTGCTGGGACAGGGTCATGCCGCATCTCTTCAGGTACAAGCAAGCCACGATTGTGTGCCACTTCATGCAGCACACTACATGCTTGCACAATGCAACACACTTTCTGTGGACTACAGAGCAGCACATTAATAGAGTGGAAATGCTTTCTATTTACCTAAGGAAAATTCATTCTCAGCAGATACCTTTATATTGTAGCATCGATACTAAGCAGCATAACGGATTGAGTCTCTGCTCTTAACATGGCACTTTGAGGTGACTCAATATCCTTAAAAGGACTGCTTGCCTTTTGCCACACTAGCTGGAAAAAGCACCTGTGACTGTGCAGAGTTGCCATTTTTATAGGCTCTCCTGCTGTAGATGATGTAATGCCAGCTCATTCTTTTGGTGATTTATCCCTAGCTGATGTAACTTGTCCAGCATCGTTGCAATAGCAATGTGCAAGCATTACATTTGGAAAAACGGATGTTGCTGAGAATTGCACTTTGATGTTTCCCAGTTCAACAACATTGTAAGGAAACCTTATATATCTGGATGAAAAGTGACTAATACCATCCTATACAACTGGCATGATTACGACTCAGTGATGTTTGTGAAATATCTGATTAGTCAGCAAGTTCACATTGAAAAGGTCCTGTGGTTAAACAAAGGGTCACAAAGGTAGTGCACAATTCCTCAAAGTCTGCCTTTGTAAAGCTGATGCCAGTTCAGCACCCAGCTCCAAGGGGATAGCTTTTGGAAGTCGAAATCAACTTAGAAGCCAATCATCATCATCTATAAATACGAACTCTCTTCTAATTCTTCCATTTGTCTTCTTACAACAATAAAGCAGCTAAGGTAGTTGGGATCGTTTGGCCATTCTATGCACCATTATATTGTTACAGAATGATTACAGTCAAGTGAATTAAATTTATAAACAATATGCAATTAATTTTGGTGTATTTGATAAATCCCACACCATGGATGCAAGTCTTAAAAAGAAAGGGGCACCACACAGAAAAAACCAATAGCACTACTTTGACACGTGGTGCCGTCTGTTTGCAAAACCGAGCTGAAACTTATGTACACATGGTGTAAGGCTGCTGTGGAAATGTGTGTGGCTTTACGCCAAGTTTAGTTTTTATACATCTTGAAGTGAGTGTGAAAACGGGTGTACGCAACATTTTTGTGCGAACAAACTGTTTAGACATGATACCCTAGGTGCGTACTGGTCTAGTTTAGGATATTTTGAGGCAAATACCCCTTATTGCTGTTTTCTTTGCCATATATCATGACAGGGTGGTGTTTTGCTTTCCATGTAACACTGTAGCTGTAACACTTCTCATCCTGCCTTCTTCCAAGGAAAGTACTGTATAAGTTCTTTCCAAGGAAAGTACTGTATGTCCATCTAGTTTAGGAGTTTGTTAAAGTGCTCATTCAAACTCTTAAATATATCTCCAATAGTGGTCAATGATACCCACTGTTGCTGAGAATACCCTGAATGACATCCTGCCCCTACTCTCTAAGACAAAAGATGGCTTGTCAGAACATCTTGAAGGCCTTCTAAACTCATTCTCCATGACCTCAAGTAACTACATCTAAACATGTGCCTTTACTTTATCCACTTCTGTCACTGCTACATTTTTGGCCTGCCAGTAACTCTTGAGATCATCCTGGTAATGTTGTATGGAACACAATTTTCCACAACTTCTTGTAATGCTGGTAAACACCAATAAGTCCTTGAGTTGCTGCTGTAACAGGCATAAAAGTTTCTAGCCACAGATCCATTCAGTTCCTGCCACTATTGAGGACCTGAAGTTCATTCACACATTTGTGTCTGTGACCTCTCTCAGGATGTAGGAGAATTTTCTCAAGAGGCTGAACATATCCCGAACAGATAATTTTGCTAGTTGTTCCCCATATACACCCACCACCTGTTTGAGTCTTCTGGATCTATCTGTCTGAGCCACCTCAGCACCTCTCTCTTTATTTGAGTACCCAGAACATGCAGCCACAGATCCAAACTTGAAAACTGATCATTAATCAGATAGATTAGATAGATAGATCACAAGATACTCTAGTGACAGGTACAGTAACTATATGAGAATCCTTGCAAGAAAATATTATGATCATTGTGGGCAATCTATGAACAATTGAAAAGTCCTATAACAGCTTGGATTCAGAGCAGGCATGCCATTCTTCCCAATCATGTCCCTACTGACCTTTCTCATTTCTCACGTGAGTGCTGAAATCTCTCAGCAGGGCTCAAGTCTTAATTGACCTGCCATGCAGATTTCTGTATGGCCAGTTACATCAAAGCCAATAATGTACAGGTATGAGAAAAAGACATAAAAGATATTCCTAAAAAGGTCTTCAAACAGGTATTTGTAACTGAAAACCCCCATACTGAGGATGTTAATCTAGTGACAGTATAAGACTTTGAAGAATGAAAGATAATTACATGCCATTGAAAGCAGGCGAGGTAGAGCAAATCCATATCTGCCCCAATTTCTAAAACTCTTAATACACACATTCCATTTTTAATATACTTTGTGTTGCTCTAATGTGACTATAGAGTCACAGAAGAAGCCATCATTAAGAAGCAGAACTGAAAGCCGTCTTTAAATACAGAGAACTTTGTAATGTAAGCCTAAATGTTGTGAGAAGGTTATTAAGTCCGAGCCGACCTTTGACCAAAGAAGTAATGGGAGAAAGAGGTCCGTCATAAACAGACAGACTAACAAACAGGGGTACACAAATGTCACAGCTGGGGGAAGAGTGCTCAAGTATTTAAAAAATAAATAAAACAATACTGGAGCATTCAATATTTTTTTAGTTCTCAGTATTTTAGTCCTGAAAAAATACAAGCCATCAGTCACAGCAAGCAGATCTTGTTAACACATCCTGCACGATATACACTTTAAAATGTCTTCATGTGGTGGGAGCAGACTTTCAGAATTTCCACAGGTTTATTATGGACTAAGTTTAAGTGTGTAGTGGTCTATTATATATTTATATCAGTCATCCATTAAATGATTTTTTTGGTATTGCAGAGACAGTTTGTTTTTAAATATGGAGAGATATGGAGTTTCAATGTGCTGTCACTGCATTACAATTTCAAAACCTATAATCATTGGAAGGAATAAATGTCATACAAGGGGCTATAGCAGTACAAGCACTGAACATAATAATTTATTTTAAAATTACAGCATTTAAGCTTCCATTTTAAAAATGCTTAAAGCATGATAGAATATAACTGTCATGTCCAAAAAAGTACAGCCATCTTTTTGTATGTGTTTGTTTCATTCAGCTAGGCCTATGTATTTGTCGGCACTGCTCTTGAGCTTATTTTATTACAAATGTGTACTTTTTGTATATTTAATGAAAGTAGGCACTGAATGCTTTCATAGCTTTACAAATGTAAAATAGTAGCAAAAAAGTACTAACTATGCAGTACTATATTTAGATTCACAACCACTCCTGTCTTTAAAAAGTAATTAATATATTTATAAATTAATTGTAAATGAAAGCTTGATATTGAACGTCTGTCAGGTATTTAGCCATATATTCGGTGGTGACTGGATGATAACATAAATAGAAGTTTGGGCAATTCAGCCTAACATATTTCGTCAATACCTAAAACATTCATAAGACATCTGAAATCTCCCCTAAAGTCAATTCAACCATCCATTTTCATATTTGCTCATCTGTTTCAGAGCCACAGCAGCACTGGGTGCAATTTAGGAAAGAATCACAGGGCACACTCATGCACACACTCGCACTCAGACAATTTAAAGTTAAACTAACAAGAGTGACTTTAGGGTGTAGAAGGAAAACTTCCCACAGACGGGGGAGATTATATAAGTTCCACACAGGTAGTGCCAGGGTCAGGATTCAAATCCCATATCCTCAAGTTTTGAGGAGGTTGTACAGAAATCACCAGAAATGCAAGGAGAACGCTTAAAGCCACCCAAAGTGATTGAAGTATTACATGAGTTTACATTCCCCAGTCTATGCTATCCCCCCCCCGGCCCAATGTTTTTGATTAATTGAAAACTCTATATTGACTTAATTTGCTTATCAGTGGGGTGGTTATGAAAAAGCTGCATTTGTATCACTTCAAGCTGAAGTGGGAAATATAAGCTATCAAATCCAATTGAGTAGCTGAGTGTTAACAGCATTAACACCTTGACTGTTGGACCACTACCGGGACGCTAGAGTGAAGGTCTAGGCAGATATGATAAATAATCAAAACTGGTAAAAAATTAAAAGAAATGAATTGAATGTAATGACTTTATTATTAACAGTAACTGTCAAAATGTTAAAAAAAAACGTTAATTCATTTATTTTCACCAGTAACATGACTGAGTGTCAATTTGAGTGAGAGTCCTAGAAGCTAAGGACCTCACAGAGTGAAGGCTTAGAAACATGTTCCTTTGCACTGTCCATGCTTGTTGCACACAACACATTTGGTAGATGATGACTGTTTGCAGTTGATGGGCGGAAGAATATCCATGTAGTGCTGTCCTGTCAGTCATGACAAGTTGGATGCTTTGTAATGAAGAAACACCTTTGGGGAATTTATCCCCATTAGTACCAACAGCTAACAGGTTTCACATCATCCAATTGATTGTCACTATCTCGATCATTGTCATTATCATCAAAACATTTGCTCGCAAAAAATCTAGCTGTTTCAAAAAATCAGCAGGTTTATACTTTTCTCGTAATCAAGTAAGTATAGACTCTCTATTTATAACACTATTTTTTGCAAGACATTTGAAAGTTTTCAATTGCCACCCATAATGAAAACACTAATATATGTTATTATGCAGTGAAATTCCAGTTATCTTTTTTCAGTGACTCTGTATTATTTTGCTCCTTAATATTGATTTTACTGGTGAATCAAGGCATCTTAAAAAATTTACATATTTGTTTGCAAAATTAGTTTGATTTATTTTTTGCTTGCAATATCTGCTGTTATTGTTAATTGCCAGGAATGGCAGCAGGGGGCGGTTCCATTCAAAAGAGCTCATTCATGCAAGTTTATATGGGTTGCACCTGGGAAAGATTATGGCTGTGCTCTCCTTCAGTAAGAGACCTGGAAGAATGAGATAATTTAAAAATAAAAGCCAAACAGGTGCAAGCACATTAAGATCAAGTGTAGGTGTAGCATTTATATGCACAAAAAGCCAGATTACACCTTATTTAAAGTCAGCCTGAAACTGAGTGAACCAAACCTTACATTCTCTGATAAGACACACATCTAGTTGACAATGCAACCACATAATTTTGAGCTCTGGTTAAAAATACTCAAAGGAGGTCATCCACATTATAGTTACTTCACCGACTATACAAATAATACAGCAAATGTTCCATTCATAAGTTGTCGGAGTCTTCTTCAAGATTAAAGTCGATTACATTGCAAAAGCATTCTATCAATAAATCACTAATATTGAGTAACAAAGAATCCATTTTAAAATGGTAACAGTAGTTTGTTAAAAATTAGAAGCAACTGGCAAGCATCAAATACAATTTATAAGACTGCAGCAAATAACAAAATAATGAGTCGTAGAAATAATAATCAATAGGCTTCTTGTTTCATAAAAAGTCAAAAGAAGACAATGAAAAAAAACAATAAAAATTCAGTCCCACCAACAACATTTTCCCTATTAAAAGGTAAAAAGAAAACTGCCTGGGCAAAACTAGGAGAGACATGTCGGCCTGATGTCTGGTCCCATTGAAATAACTTTTAGATAGAAACAAAGAGAAAGCAATGGCAACTACAGGCCATCAGGGCATTCAAAAGTGTGAAAAATTATTTGTGGCAAAATTAAATGCAGTTCAGCGTGTTAACTACATTGAAATGCAGTACATGTGCAAGTGGGGTGGCAAAGTTTTATTGTGTCATAATTAAAAATATATCAGCCAAATGATCAATTATTTTTTTACTTTGGCAGGCAATTTTAATGTCGGCTTAAAATGCAATACAAAAGTGTATTGTATTTGGATTCACATCCATAGATTCCATGTTATAACTTAAAAGCAAAGCAGAAATATTGCACTTGGCTTAGAGGCTGCTCCGTTTTGTACTGCATTTTGATTTGACACCACACTTTAATCATTCCCTAGATAAACGTAACCAAATGAACGATCAACATCAATAGGTGGAGCAAGGGGCTTCAAAATACACTGACTATCTGGATTGTCTGCTGGTGTAGTTCAATACATCACCCAGATAGAGTACCAGAACAGGCAAGAGAAAATTTTACACTTGAAGTATTATTCAAATAGATAGTAGCATTAAGCAAAATAACACGTGAAATCCTTCCACCTGGTAATGCTAAATGTTTCTTCTTTCTCAGGAGACCAGTTTCCTGCATTGGTTGGCGTGTCAGCAGTAAGGCAAAGCATTTGTGGGTTTGACGTTTCCACCCTCGTGTCCTCCTCCTCGATCAGCACTTTTATGCTGTGCTTTTTTTTTTTTTTCTTGGGACCCAATCTTCCCCTTCTTAGTGTCTTTGAGACCCAGGTCCATCTTGGAGAATCACTCCCGGCAGTCATAGAGGAGCAGTATCGATTATTTAAACTGCCTGCAGTGACCCACTGCAAGACACTTTGCAAACTACATATGGCCCTTTCCAATTTAATACAATGAGCAGTCAAGCGTGACTCAAATACTGGCAAACTGCAACTATAAAACTGTTTTTATTGATCTTCAAAAGGTAATCTAGGTATGATGTGGTCATCCTGTCTCGAAGACAACTTTACCTTTTTTACAAGTCAGTTTATTTTGTCCAAAAAGCATTTCCAGCTCTCATATGCTTCTGCCATTAGAGTCAGGAGGCTATATAGTGAGGCATGCTTGTGAACCAAAAGCTCATTCAACTAAAATCATGTTTCCAAAATAAGCGGTCTTACCTTACATCATAAAGAGGAAACAACAGTGCAGCATGCTTTTATAACTTGGACACACCTTATGAAACTATATGTGCATTACAGTAACCCCTTCTATGTAAACTAATTATCACCGGTTTTCAGGTAATTCTTAAGCAAACACCAAAGCATTAGTGGATAAAGTAAACTTTCAGTAGCCCAGTAACATAACAGGCTACTTTAACAAAATGGCAGTTTCAGCTTAGAAAAGAATAAAGCATAGTGAGGATCATCAGAAGTAGTGGCTTGTTTTCTGGAGATTACTAATTAAATAGAGTTGCACAATTATATTAGACATGTCAGCCTGTTATGGTGCATTGATGGCAACTCTGCTGCAGACAGCAGCAGAGTTCAAGCTGCAGAAATTCTTCTTTACCTCAGCCAATTAATATATCTCTCTGTCTGGGGCCATGTGTAAGAGGAATGGGGTTTGTTACCCAGGAGGGAGTGAGTCACAATGTTCATTAAGGGCAAAAACAGTCTTGACAATAATACTGATTTCATTACTGTTATTGCCTACAGGTATATAAATAGGCTGCACACCAGAGAGAGAGAGAGAGAAAGAAACAAAACATAAATAACTAAACCAGCAAACTAAAAAAAACTCCATTTATTGTCAAAAAGAAAAAAACTCAAAATATGGAGTAAGTTACACAAAACAGAAACAAGGCAGGAGAACAACACTAACTTATCTATCTAGCTAAACAAAGTTTACACAGCTAGATACACCTATCCACATTTATCACATAGATGGCTAGCTTACAAAAATTACATTTCTTTACTATGCAATAAAAAATCCCAAAGCCAGGCCTGCCAACCCTAACTCTCCATACCGTGCTGTGTGAAACCCAAATCACGCACGCACGCACGCAACTAACCTAAAACCCAAACAAGCTTCTTTTATAATTTACACCCCACCCACAATCCAGGTGATTTATTAACAATGGGCAACTTAATTGGTGGGGAAATTAGGGCAGGACTCAATTAAGTCATCAGCACCAAATTAAACAAGTAGAGTTTAACAAATCTAGAGTAGGTCGTAACAATTACTTTTCAGAATGTGATAAATATGGATTGTGTGACAGCTTGTGATCTTTTTAAGAAAAATATAAACCATAATAAATAATATGTTATGCTTGAATTGGTACAGTTTCATTTTGAATAATCCTGGTCCCTAAAAACTACATTCTGTGTGAAAAAGAGAGTCCCATGAAAACAACCACAAAACCTACGACCAAAGCAAATGAATTCTGCTGCACTTTTCTTATAAAAACCAAGGTGCTTGAATGTCTAAGCAGAGGTAGCTTTGATTAAAGCTGAAAAGTGTTTAAATGAAATTCAAACAGGAAAAAAAATCTAATTTCCCTATAAATGAAATGGCTCAATTTAAATAGTCTTTAGTTTGCCAATACAAGCTGCTCTTTTAACCTTCTCAGCCCTGTAACACATCTCCAGATAATTGATCCTTTCAGCTCACACTGAATTCCATCGAGCAACTTGAATCTGTGCAAAACATTTTGCCTTGAAATACAAATACAATTATTTCTTGTAGCTCATGTGTCTCCCATCATCTTCCCTCTTTTCCAGGTGCCTTTTCTAATGAGATATATACAATGTATTATAATAAAGGAGATTTCACCTATTCCCATGTCTTGGTAGAGTGAGACTGTATCAAAATTAAGTTACTGCATCATTCAGGCAGAAATTCATTTTTCTACACCCATTTGGGTTATGAGAAGCCTTTGTTGGTAGTGTTATGATTCGGATTCTATTAATATGACTTTCGCCATCATTTTCAGAGTTCTGGCACTCATTTTGGGTGCTTTTTAGGTCTCGCAGATATGGATTCTGATGTTTGTTTTTGAACTCTGGGTAATACGAGGGGTAGTCAAGCTAAAGTTAGAAAATGGGATTTATTAGAAAATGGAACAAACCTTATCAAAAGTGATAATTTCATTTCTCAATGTAGTCTCCACCCTTCTCGATACACTTGCGCCATCTGCCTGGAATATATTCTTATATGGATTGTGGACTTTATTTCTCCAAATGACAAAAAAATCTGCTTATAATCATTGACATTATGTAAGTGTTGTGATGTGAAATTTTGCATACAAGTTGATAAATATTTTGTATATCTTTATTTGTAATTTAGGCAAAGCAATGTAATATTAGTGTTACATTAGTGAGAAGCATTCATATTTACTCCCCCCTTTTAGGAATGGGTCTCTTTGAATTTTAAGGCTTGGAGTGCCTGAAACAAGTTTGGTAAGTGTTGCTCTGAAGTCTCTCAACCCCCATAGGAAAGTCAGGCCGCCTAACTGGAAAACTTTAGCTCAACAAATGGTTTTGGGGGGTGGCAGGTGTGATGATGTTCTATGCCCCAATTGGTCTTAAGTATGGCTCTTTGGAATTGACTTGTATCAGAAGCCTTCAAATACCATGGTGCCCTATTGGCTCTAGGGGTTGGACAGAAACCCTATACATTTGCTCACTCGCTCACTCTGTCTCTTACCAAACTACTGAAAGACCATCTCACACCATGAACTAAAAAAGATAACACAATGAAGAACACAGCTCGGCAGCCATATTGAGACAGGCATGAGGCCTGTTCTGAAGAAAGCTGACCACAAATGATGCCTTAATTAGAGACATTTTAAGTAACTAACAAGTCTTTGTGCCACCTGAAACTACACATCACCATTTTATCAGGTTGTATGGTTGCCAATATTCAAATGTACTTTGCATATTGTTATTATTTATGAATATTACCAATAATAAATTGTTTAAATTGTAACTTAATTCCTGCTTGTCTTTTACTACACCCAATTGCCTGAGGTTATAGATGTAGAAGGGAAGGTGGGGAGAAGTTACTGTATATGGTACAATACCTTCTAAACAGTGGTAAGTCTGTGAGATTTGAGGCATTCTGACAAAGGCTACATATTAATAATACAAAAAGAGAAAGTGGAGTAAAATATTACTCTACCAAGACAAAACAGTAAGTATATGCAATAATAAAGATCATAGGCTCATCTGAAAACTATCTCTGCTCCAATTATTTCAGTTAGCTAAAAAAGGTATGCTAACTCATATGAAATTGCATGGCCATGTCTTCACATAAATTGTACAGTACACAGCCAGCACCAATTTGACATGGGGAAAGGTGAACATGCGAGATGGCACATTGTGAATGGAGTTACAAAGGATTAGCACAATGCAGGAAGGTGGCTCATTTGCAACGTATTCTCAGACACAGCAGTAGTGACATTTATGGCTAGTGTTTGCTGTAAATTATATTCATCATACAGAGTTTTTCATGCTTTCTGAAATATATGGAAAAACAAAATATCAATAGGCAAATTCAAATTTGGGAACATTATCTGAAAGTGTAGAAACTGAAGGATTGTGTTCAACAAATTGCTTTTACCTGTACTAGAAATCTATCAAAAAAGCTGCTATTTAATACTTTCTCTTGTGTTTATAGTAGAGGACCACTAAAGACCATATAATATCCTTGGTAATTGCATTCTTTTCAGCAGAAAAAATTACCGTAGATACTCACGTATAAGTCGAAAAATGTATGCCTTAAAATTCATTAAAAAAAACAGTGTTGACTTATCTGCGGGGCAACACAATTTTCCATAGAATTTGTGTAATGGCACAGTGCACAGTGCTTTTATTTAAAACAGTCAATCAAAATCAGTGTTCAAAGTAAACCGTGCAGTGATTCAAAAGAACTCTTCATTAAATAAATAATCCATAAAGCAAACGTGGAGGTTTAAAAATCAATAAAATAGAAAAACAATCCTTTAAAAACCCGGCCTAACACCCAGGCTACCACACAGCTGCCAGCAAGCGCTCGTTCGTTCACTCGCCCACTCGCACACCCTCTCTCTCTCTCTCCCTCTCCTGCTTTCTCCAGCCCCCTCTGTCTTTCTTTCTCTTCCTTGTTTTTTTTTTTTACTCCGTTTTTCCTTCCTCTCTAACTGACTCGCACTTCTCTTTATATGCAGAGAGGACATAGCAGCTGCAGCACATTAGCCACAGGAACAATCACGGATGTGGGCAGTCCCTCACCTGTGCACTAGGTGAGAAACGCCCACACCGCAGATCGCCCTGCAGCTCGCTAAATCCCGAGCGCGGTGATTATTTATTTAAAAACTAAAACGGCCTTTGCTAAGAGATCTGTGGACCCATAACACCACATAAGCCTTTGTTGGAATTTCAAGCATCGGCTGGCAGGTGTACACGGTTTATAAACAGATATGGGCTGTGCCTTCGTCAGCGAACAAAAGATCTAGAAGAAAAGGTCAGTTCCTTTCATAAATTTATTATCAAGCAAAGACAAAGGCATGACTTTGATCTCAGTAACATTGGTAACATGGATGAAACGCCAATGACATTTGATATGCCGGGGAATCGAACTGTAGCAGGTATTGGTGAGAAGACCGTACTTATTAAGACAACAGGCCATGAAAAAACCCAAGTTTTACCCTCGACTTATATGCGGGTCATAACAAATTTCGTAATTTTCGGCTTACAAAATACACTCGACTTATCTGCGAGATCGACTAATACACGAGTATTTACGGTATATTCAGGGGTGGCCAAAAGTAGGTTTACGGTTGTGAGTACAAGAAACATAGTTTATTCTTCTTCTTCTTCTTATTATTTATTGTATTTATTTGTCTTCTTCTTTTTATTATTATTATTATTAATATTATTAAATAACTAGCAAAATACCCGCGCTTTGCAGTGGCGAAGTACTGCATTAAAATTTTTATTAAGAAGAAAATTAAACCTTTTTAAACTGAGGGAAAATATGCCAATAATTATTTGTTAAGGATCTCTTTGTAAATCACATTGTGAGTTGGTGCCTGAGCTGGTTGTAATATGACCAAGCTGTGCGCTGAGCTTACTCTTGAGCATGCAACGTACAGTTGGCCATGTGAACAGTAATCTTGTTTCAAATCTCACAGCTTGGATTGCTGCTGTCATAATCGGTTTGAGTTTCATGGTTTGCTTCAATTACGACAGTATTTACAGGACTTGTGTTGAAGTGACATTCGGCATCTGTCAAGCGTTGTAAGCATATAACCGGTTTCATCGATAACTTCAAATCCAGCTTTTGAGAGTTTAAACATTCATAAACATCAAAGTGTCCACTACTGAAATCGTCACCTGTGAATCTAAGGTGTTTAAGAGTCATTGGCGGTTGTCGAAAGGTGTAAAATATTTGCCCATTTCGGTACACTTGAAAGCGACAACCGAACAATTCAGCGGCAGCCATCAACTCACATGCAGAACCCTAGGTGAAGGGCTTAAGCATTTCACTCTTATAGTGCTCCTGTGTAGTATAATTATCTTCTGTACTGTCATCAGTCCACACCTTGATCCTGTCCCAGTCATTCAATACATAAGACACAATGTTTCTCCAGATATCAAGAGTGAGCCTGATATGGCCGTGCAATATGTAACAAAGAGAATGGAAAAGACAGGTGCCATCTCCGGGCATGGAAACCACTCGGTAAGTGACAGTTCTTTGATCGATGGTGATCACCTCGATAGACATGGTAATGGCGGTACGGTTGGAATGATAAAGGAAATGGGTACCTGAGCAATGTAAAGTAAGTCTAAAATACCTACACAATAACTATAATCGTAATAAACGAACAATACAACAGCGGAGAAGCCGTGGATTAAATAAAAAGGCTGTAGTTATCAGCATGGAGACGTGAATCCCTTGGCGAAGCAAGGAAGGGAATGTAGAAACCGAAGCGACGGACGGCCTTATATAGGCAGGCAGCCAACAACGTGGGAGGCATTGGGATGGGGTACCCAAGGCCGTCTCACACGGTGAACGAGCTGCAGGCTATGGACGTATATATGTACATAAGTAGGATTCAGTTAGTGTTAGGAACCCATGTACCAAATTTCTTGAAGATGGGCCCATAACTAACAAAGACTGTTGAAAAGTTCAATATGGCGGCCGACAGTGGCATCATACCACCGAAATAAGTCCGTACATTGGTTTTGGTTAGCGCAGGGAAGCCACCTATCAAATTTCGTGAAGATGGGGCCATAAATAAGAAAGTTTAACATAGCGAACGTTGTTGACCGTTATGACCATTACGTGTAGAATTTCGAAATGAAACCTGATTAACTTTTGTAAGTAAGCTGTAAGGAATGAGCCTGCCAAATTTCAGCCATCTACCTACACGGGAAGTTGGAGAATTAGTGACGTTGGAAAGTTCAATATGGCGGCCACAGTGGCGTCATACCATCGATATAAGTATGTACATCGGTTTCGGTTAGCGCAGGGAAGCCGCCTACCAAATTTCGTGAAGATGGGGCCATAAATAAGAAAGTTCAACATGGCGAACGTTGTCGACCGTTATGACCGTTACGTGTAGAATTTCAAAATGAAACCTGCTTATCTTTTGTAAGTAAGCTTTAAGGAATAAGCCTGCCAAATTTCAGTCTTCTACCTACACGGGAAGTTGGAGAATTAGTGATCAGTCAGTCAGTCAGTCAGTCAGTGAGGGCTTTGCCTTTTATTAGTATAGATAATGCTTGAGTGTTGCAAATAAGCTACAATAATAACCTGCATGTTTTTTTTTTTCATTCAAACAACTGTAAACCTACTTTTGCCCTCCCCTGTACAGAGAGAGAGCATATGCATAAAATGTGGTAGATGTCATATTGCTGTTAAGGCTTCACTCGTAGCTCCACCTTTTATTCTCTTTTTGGATCTTCCTTTTATTTTTAAGTAGGTCTTCTTTGGCTGCTCAGGTTTTACTCAAGTGCTGCCACTAATTATGTCTCAGTTACTTAGGGGCTGCTGTAGTTAACATTTATTTATTTATTTTAAGCAATGCTGAAGCCTTAAAAATGACTTATACATCCTGAAAATCTATTTCTAACATCTATTTTCATATGGAGATCTTTTTCAAAAGTTTGTAACTTTTTTAATGTTATTTACCAACTGCATTTTTTTTTCCAATAGAACCCAATATTTTGAGAATTTTGTATTGCTTGTTGCCATGACAAAAGATACCACAATGCACTGGGTGCTGTGACTATATAAAAGTCAACTTTTATAACTTTAGTTTATCCGAGATTGAAATTACTTGTGAACTACATGCTTTCTTTTGAGCGTTTTTAGGAGACGACCTTTGCTCTGTACTTTGACTTTGATTTTTGGGTTAGTGTTTCCAGTTTGGTTGTTTTCTCTCTTTGCCCTCTGATTTTGATCTTTTGCTGTACTATTTTTTGACGTTATCTTTCCTGCCGGTCTTTTCTCATAAAAACATTTTTCTGGCTTTCATTTTGGAAGTCAGTACAGTAGCATTTGAAAAGTTAAAAAAGGACGCACTAACAGAGTGCCATTCTCTGGAATCTGCTTATACCTCTTTTGAGAGTTCAGACCTCTTTCCTTATTTATTTAATTTTTTAGCCTTTTTTGTGATCCTGGATTAGTTTTAAATATTGGTAAAGGATTTAAATTTGGTTTTAGAAATAGGCCTTGAGAATAAATGCTGGACGGCACGGTGGCGCAGTGGGTAGCGCTGCTGCCTTGCAGTTAGGAGACCCGGGTTCGTTTCCTGGGTCCTCTCTGTGTGGAGTTTGCATGTTCTCCCCCTGTCTGCGTGGGGTTTCCTCCGGGTGCTCCAGTTTCCTCCCACAGTCCACAAACATGCAGGTTAGGTGCATTGGTGATCCTAAATTGTCTCTGGTTTGGGTGTGTGTGCGCATGGCCTGCGGTGGGCTAGCACCCTGCCTGGGGTTTGTTTCCTGCCTTGCACCCTGTGTTGACTGTTTTTGGCTCCAGCAGCCCCATGTGACCCTGTAGTTAGGATATGGCGGGTTGCATAATGGATGGATGGAATAAATGCTTGAAATTAAAGGTGTCTGATCAGAGAATTTGCTGTTGAGTTCACAGTTTAATCAGAATACAGGTATTTCTTTACACTTCTTAACAGTATTTAGGATTTATTTTCTCCTGTATTTCTTTCTTTTTCTTAGTTCTTCTTTAAGCCAACCATCCTTCTAACCTCTGCATTGATTCTTGGATTTTTCAGTTCTTTCCTGCCAGTGCAATACTACACCAGTGTCATTACTGGACAGCTCTCTTCTGGTAAGTTAATCACAAATGGCTGCATTGTTTCACACCATAATTTATTCAAACTTTCCACATGAAAGAGTAGTTTTTGCAATCAAAATGTAATCTTGGGCAACAGCTGCCTTTCTATTTCTATACAGGAATACTTGTTTCCCTGTATTAAGGTAACCATGCTGCACTGGACCTGATTGGACCTTTTACTGTTAGTTATAGTGTGAGATTAAAGGAGCATCTGGGGCCAATAGAGACCACTAAAATGGCCATTCTGGTCATAGGGCCAGTGAACTGGAAGTCAAGATCTGAATCGGGACAAGGAACAGAGCAAGTTGAGGACCTTGAGTAAAAATTACAGTGTTGTTATTGTAAGTGGGAAACAGTATAAGTTCTGTTTAGCTGGGTGCATTGGGTTAGCGAGAATATTTGTTTGTTAACACTTCCCTGTGTTGTTATTATTTAATGTTAATAAAACACATGTTTCAATAACTGACTTCCTTGGCACTCATTCTGGGTTTGTGGACTGCATATATATCATACATACACATATATTTCCCTCTTGCCTCTTTGAATGGAAGAAAGATTCTTTGACAAATTGGACAACTTTGCTATTGTTAAGAAATCACTGAAGAATTGTCTTTAGAGAGCTAAAGACATGAAGATAATTTTTGGATTGAATTGAAAAAGGCATTTAGGCTTTCCATTTGTGTGGCATTGGGGCCACTAGTAGGCAGCAATGTGTCAGATTTCTTAGTTATTCGTGTTTTATCACTATGTGGTGTACAATAAAAATGTAACTTCATTTTGCTTTGCTTGCTAGTGATCTCCCATTGTCTGTAACTATCCAAGATGTAGCAACTGGCACATTATAATGTCATGTGGTCACATGTTCTTAGTTTTTATTTTGGGTCATTATAAAGGCAGCCTTTGAAGCATGGATGGACAGATCATAGGTTTTCTGATCTTTTTGAAATTAGCGAGCAATTTTTTTTAGTTCTATTTTGTTGATATTTTCAAACATTTTATCCATCTGTGCCTGCGCTTTTGCCCATTAATTTCTTTAGAGCTTGTGAGCACATTTACTTGTTTAGTGCTCCTCTTTCCTTGTTTATTTAAGACTGCACCCTTTCCAATTTTTTCAGCACTGATTTTTTTTTTAATGCTCATTACAGAGTTAGTTAAAGCAGATATCCGCCTACGCTGTCAAGTGTTGAAGCAATAAAATAAAAATAAATTGAACTGAATTTATTTAATGGTATAATTCAGCTTCCATTGTTAATCTGGCTTTTGATGTGAATGTGGTGTCTAAAGCTAATGTGAAATGATCTTCACGTCTCAAACCTTGAGGTTAGAAATTATACTAATGACTTCTCTATAGGTGTTAGAGGTTTGGTTATTAAAATATTGATCAATGGTAGCTCAGAGTTTAGTAGGCAGTATTTTATACTACACTCTTGTCTAATTATCTGTGTTAGTTTTTGCAGAACGTATGCTGTAAATGAGACCAAACATTCCTGAAGGAATTCTAATCTCCACAGAATGCTTGTAAAAATGTAGTATAGTTAACAATCCAGTTTTGCACATTTTATTAGATATGCAGTGCTAGGTGATAATTACATTTTCTTAGTCTGTTAAAACAATAGTGCTTTATGCATTATATCTCAAAGACTAAGCCAAAAAAATATGATATATAGTCAGTTTAATAATGGCTCTATTAGAAAGAAAAAAACATATTTCTGAACTAAAGCCTTTATTATGCAGCTTGCTGTTTCTCCTGAAACCAATTGTTTAAGCACATGAGGCAAAAAGAGGAAATGTGTATGAAATTTAAAATCTAACTTAGGTTTAGTCAACCAACCTTCTGAACTTGGTACAGTGAAGTGTGGATAAGTTAAGGAAAAATATAATTGGAAAATTATTCTTGTAAACCAGAAGTTTTCAAAATGTGTTAGTTAATTACAAAAGTGAAAAGTAAATAGGATGGTGTGACATGTGAAACATTATGGCTGGGTTGTTTGAAGCAATGTTGAACTGTAATACCATTGGACCTCTTTGCTACTTAGTTTAAGCATCGAAGGATCAACCATGCATCTCTACATTTGATGAACCTGTAGCATTGTAAGGCCAACACCTTTTTTCTGTGTTAAAATCTGTTCAAATTAAAAGAGATGGCAGAATAAACCCACTGCCTAAAAAAGTATAGGAGGAACAATAAATGCCTGGATTGATTATGGTGAACAATCTATCCTTACCTTACACAAACATCAAATGCCTTTTTCATGAGTATGATCATTAGGCCACATTTTCCTTTTTTAATTGAATTTATTAAAAGCAAGAAACATTCCATAAAAAGCAAGTTAAACAGGAAGGCCAACAGATAGAGTAAAACTTTAAGAGTAGAAAAGAGGGAAGAGATTCATTTTACCCAATAAAAATAATTCTAAAATGTTATTGATTAGATCCTGCCAGGTTTTTAAAAAACATTTTGAGCAGATTCTCTAAGTGAGAATGATATTTTTCCCAATTTCAAATAGTATATAACATCAGTTATCCACTGATTTAAAAGAGGTGAGTTAGGATTTTTCCAGTTGAGCAAGATAAGTCTACATGCCAATAGTGTAGTAAAGGCAATCACAGTTTGTTTGTTCTGCTCCACTTTAAGCCCCTCTAGGAGTCCACCAAACGCAGCTGTTAATGGATTAGGAGGGATTGTGACACCAAGGCTGTCTGATAGGCGTTTAAAGATTTTGGTCCAGAATGATGTTAATTTGGTGCACCCCCAAAACACGAGGCTTGGCTGCAACATGTGCAGGTTAGATCTTGCCCTGGAAAACAGTTTGGACAAAGGCTGATCTTTGAGAGCTCATAAGACTTAAAAGAGATTCCCATTTATGTTTCATTTAAGAATCAATGTTGTCACAGATGTTTCTCCTTAAAATTCCTTAGGAGAATTAGCTTTAGACAGAAAGGAAACGTGGGATACAACTGAGATAAAAGGAATTAAACTTGACAATTTGGTTTAAAAAGCATGTTATATTTTCTGGGATCTCCTTTCAGTCTCTTTCATAGACTTCATATTGTTTACTTTACCCAAGGTGACTTTTGAGATATGATTGGTTCCATTTATTTGGTTATTTCACTTGGAGCTTAGAAAGTTGAAGTGACTTGATTTGGGACCACAGTGGGATCTGAATCCACAACTTCAGGGTTTGAAGTTCAATGGCTTAACCCCTATACTACACTGCCTGCCTCGTATTCTAGAATGAGTACTTGAATATAAGTTAAAGCAGCTAATATTCAGAAGCAAGGACTACAGTCTTTGCAATCATAGTAAAATGTCATTACCACAAACAACTGTCCATGAATTTCACTATATATTACTGAGAACACAATACTAATACTCTCAAACTGCAAAAAAAAAAAAAAAATGTCAGTACACTTTGGAGATCTGAGCCTATTGTGTGACTTTGGTGAGATCTCTGTTCAAACTCAGAAGGAGGCACATGTGAAAGTACCAGGATATTTTTTTCTCAGGGGAAATATATGAGATACATGTGGAGACATTTTCCTTCTTTCTGATCTAATTGTATTGTATTGTATTGTAGTGCGGAATGTTAGAATTCCAAACTATGTTAAACCAGCAGTTAATGTTAAATGCCTCACAGGGGCCAAGATTTCTGACATAGAGGCCGCATTGGGCCGTGTCACAGACGATGAAGTATCTTCCTTATTGCTGCATGCCGGCACTAATGATATTTATTTACAGCAATCTGAGGTATTAAAGAGGAACTTCATCTCTCTATGCACCAAAGCTAAAAGAAAATGTCGGAATTTAGTTGTATCTGGTCCCTTACAAAGATTATATAGAGGGGATGTGATTTATAGCAGATTGCATTCCCTTCACTGCTGGCTAGAAACCTGGTGTGCAAATAAAAGCATAGCGTTTGTGAACAATTGGGATGATTTTTGGGAAAGGCCTGGATTTTTCAAAAGAGATGGTCTTCATCCTAACTGGAGGGGATTTTATGTATTATCCCAAAATATGGCAGCAAAACTGATTAGAGCACCATACAGGCCGCAGTCATGTGATCTTAAATCACAGGCAGTTGTTTATCCTACCTGTTACTATCCTGAAGCTGTTACCCATAATCCTTGTTGTGTGGCATCCAGTAAATTTAGTCTTGATGCAAACCTTAAATTACTTGATAACCAAAAAATAAGGTGTATAATTAGACCAAGGGATAAAATCAGACCCTCCACCAGGGGCATCTGTAATAGAAATTTACTTCAAATTAAAACAAAAGTTCAGAAAGAAGCATGCAGTTTTAAATTCTGCTTATTGAACATTCACTCTCTTGGCAGTAAAGCTGTTTTGGTAAATGATATTATATTAAGTACAGAATCTGATCTGTGTTTTCTTACTGAAACCTTACTTAGTAAATGTGATACTGTTCCCCTAGCTAAGGCGTCATCAGATGGATACTCGTTCCTTCATAAGTCTAGAGATTATGGTCGGAGGAGGCCTTGGAATAATTCATTGTAACAAAATGCAAATCACATCTAAAAAATCCTCCCTGATGGAGGATCACAGGAATCATGGGAAAGAGGGGTCCTTTCATCGGATTAGCGCTATTTCAGCTGTGGAATGGCCAAATGGGGGAAGCAGCTTGATGGATGAGGTCTCCAGGACTCTAAACAAATCCAAATCATAGTATGTGATATCATCTACTGTTAAATTCTACTCCGTACTTGTAAAATTTTTATTTTTATACTGTATTGACGATTTGTTCAGTTCTGTGTATTGTACTGTATTTTATTGACTCCCTTCTTTTTGACACCCACTGAACACCCAACCTACCTGGAAAGGGGTTTCTTTTTGAACTGCCTTTCCCAAGATTTCTTCCATTTTTTCCCTACAAGGGGTTTTTTGGGAGTTTTTTCTTGTCTTCTTAGAGAGTCAAGGCTTGGGGGCTGTCAAGTGGCAGGGCCTGTTAAAGCCCTTTGTGGCACTTCTTGTGTGATTTTGGGCTATACAAAAATTAAATTGTATTGCATTGTATTGTATCTAAAAGTATATTTACAATGTGAGGAAACTAGGAGCTTCTTGTTAACAAGATGATTAATGTTGTCCTGAATCACAAATGCTAAAGTAGATTGTGTGTACAAGAACAACATTCCCATACTATAGCAAGCTTGATCTGAGCATCTGTTATCCTACATTTTTCATTATGGTGTACGTTTGTCATAATCCAAAGATGAAAGGAATGGTGTGCCTAACAAAACTTAATAGATTGCTAATGAGAAATGACTGCAAAACTTTATGAGCCTCTTTCTACAGTGTACTTGTACAGTAATTATTCACCAATTATGCATAACCTGCTTAATTAGGGATTATTATCATGTACTTACTGCATAACTCACGTAACAGTATTGGTACACATTCAGGTATGAGGATAGTGTATTTACCTGTACAGTTTCTCAAGTTGACATTGTGGTTAATAGGGGGGATCTATTGTCTCGTGTGTGACTACAGTTTTAAAAGAACACATTTCCAGGGAGCATGCACATCCTGCGGGATATAGCCTATTTCTGCATTATGGAGTATAACAAAGCAACTAAATCTGAACATTGTACTAGTCCATTGTGGAGAAAATGTAGACATATGTTTGCACTCCTTCGCATTAAGCACATTTAAAGATGCCTATTAGCTTAATATGATGAGATAATGAATTTTGCTGGAAAAACCTGGATGCAGAAGACCAAGAATCATTTCTTGTGAAGAAAGCTGGAAGAGGCCTCTGCCCAACACTAAACAGTTGATGGCTGTATATGAATATGATGATGATGATGTATTTTGTAATGATTAAAATTAGCTTACCTAGACGTGAATAGAATGACACAGTGACTGAGCTAGATTTTGAATAAAGTGAACTGAACCTGTGAGGCAGCAGCACTACTCAAAGTAGCCCCTTGACGTTCACTGAAGTAGCTTAATTAAACTGATGGATTTCAAGTTTCTGATCTTAAACTTAGGAATATGCAATCATTTTCAAATAATGTTTTGGTTTTTGAAGACATTTAGTAAACCTAAGTGATACAAATATGATATCATTTTTGTTATGGAACGTTAGTTTTCAAAAAAAAGGGTGTTTAATTCTGAAAAAGAATAAATGCAAATAAAAAACCTTGCAATAAAATTGTTCTATTTATTATCACCTGAACCTGTTTAGTGCAAATTGCCTTCAATTTAAAAAAATAATTGCAACATAATACTAATGAACCAACTAGAAGGTAAATGGAGTGTGTTGTAAAGCTGTTGAGATGTGATTTGTTAATCAATAGTTTCGATAGTTTCACTTAAATGATACAGACTTCTGTTTCTTAATCTTGTAAAGCATAAAAATGTATTTTTAATAAATTTGCAAAAACCTCAAGTAAACTTTTTTCATGTTGTCATTATGAGGTGTTGTGTGTAGAATTCTGAAGAAAAAAATGAATTTAATCCATTTTGGAGTAAGGCTGTAACATAACAAAATGTGGAAAAAGTGATGCGCTGTAAATACTTTCCGGATGCACTGTATTCTAATATAAGGATCCAACACCTCTTGACAGCAATACTGGGTGAGCATTGCTAAGTAACTGCTTCTTAGTGCTACTCTTATAATGGTTATATCTTTAATAAAACCAGCGATTTAGAGAAATGGGTCAAAGCAGCTTCACAGTGAGAAGTGTTTCTTTCTTGTTTATATCCATCTCTCTTGTTTTAAATCTTCCTCTCTATTATGTGCTCCTACTTTAATTATTAAGATTCAAAGGGGCACAGAACTACTTAAGTCAATCAATTAATGTCTAACTTTACAAGTTTGGTGGAAACATCCATTTATTTCCATTTAGTTTTAGAACTGTATAGTTCTTATTAATATGGCACTCACTGGAATCCATGAAAAATCTGGCCATATTGTTTTTTCTATAAAACAAAACAGAAAAAGAAAAGCACCTTGAATTGCATATCCTATAGCACTATTCCCCTCTTAAACACGGACAATGAGACCATGCGCTTACCATATCAGATGTTGATTGGTGAAGATTCTGATCTGATGTCTGTTGTGTTTACATTACATGGGATAAATGTGAAATGAGCAGTAGAATATTAGAACAGAATGGACGAGAACAGACCATTCAGCCCAACAAAGCTCGCAGTCCTATCCACCTAATCTCTCTATTATAAAAACAAAAAATCTTGGGAGGGAGAGACTAGGGAGACGAGACGTGATCCTCTTGGAAGACACTTTAACATCACACGAGACTAGGCAGTGAGACAACATTTAAAACAAGTTCACGGACATCTAACCTAGCAGTTGCTGGAATGCTTTTGGCAGGCAAGCACTTCATGTGCTTCCAGCTCTTAAAACAACGTCAAGCGACAAGCAGAACACGCACCTCGCTAGCAGCAGCTGCAGCAAGCCAGCAGATGATCCGAGCGCATCTCCTTAGCGTGCATTCAGCCCCCCCCCAGCAACCCCCCCCCCAGTTCACAATGCGAGCGGAGGAGACACAAAGGGGCAAAAGGACAGCTGCTGTACAGGCTTTTAAATGATCAACGCACAGCTCGACAGCAGCAGCAAGCCAGCAGATGATCCGACTGCTTCTCCTTAACATGTGCTAAGCCCCCCCCTTTCACAATGCGAGTGGCAGAGACGCAAAGTGGCAAAAGGACAGCTGCTGTACAGGCTTTTAAATGATCGACACACAGCGCGACAAACAGAGAAGGCAGCTCACCAGCAGCAGCAGCAAAAAGGCAGCAGATAATCCGACGGCATCTCCTTAGCATGTGTTCAGCCTCCTCCCATTCACAACGCGAGCAGCATTATACGTCCTGCGACAAAGAAATTTAACCATGCCCAGGGCCGGAAATAAAGGACAAGTATTGTTTTTACAAAAGTTTTTTAATGTAAAACTGAAAATAATGCATATTTAACAATTCATATGAAAATAACAATCTCTTAAAATTGCATATCTGGTAAACCAAACCCGGGGGTGGGCGAGCGAAGCAAGCAGGGGGCGGAACCTCCTAGTTCTTCTAAAAAACAAGTCTAGTTTTGAAAGTCCCTAAAGTGCTACTGTCTACCACACAACCTGGTAGCTTATTCCATGTGTCTATGGTTCTCTGGGTACAGAAAAACTTCCAAATGGGGGTGCGTAATTTACCCTTATCAAGTTTCCAACTTTGTCCCTGTGTTCTTGATTAACTCATTTTAAAATAACAGCCACTGTCCACTGACACTTCAATCATGTCTCCTCAATCTTATTTTGCTTAAACTGAAAAGGCTCAGCTCTTTTGATCTTTCCTCATAATTTACACTCTGTAGCCCTGGAATCAGCCTAGTCGCTTTTCTCTGGACGTTTTCTAGTGCTGCTATGTGCTTTTTGTAGCCTGGAGACCAAAACTGCACCCAGTATTCCAGATGAGGCCTCACCAGTGCATTATAGAGGATGAATAGAACATCCTTGGACTTGTCTAACAGAATATTAGATTATATAGCACCCTGATGTGTGTAGTACTTCTTAATGGCTTCTGAAAACTGTCTCGGGGTTGATGGCATCAAGTCCACTCTGACTCTTAAATCTTTCTCATAAGGTTTTCTTTCAATTTTAAGGCCTCCCATTGTGTATCCTAAGCTAACATTATTATTACCTAACACATTTTTACATACAAATTACACAACAACAACAACAACATTTATTTACTGTATAGAGCACATTTTCATACAAAAAATGTAGCTCAAAGTGCTTTACAAAATGAAGAATAGAAAAATAAAAGACACAGTAAGAAAATAAAATAAGTCAACATTAATTAACATAGAATAAGAGTAAAGTCCGGACACGTATATGAAATGCACATGCTGCGTATGCGTTGTGATGTGGAGACAGAGGTAAGCTGTAAACCAAAATCTTTGCATGTGTTTTTGCACTCATGCTCTTCAGTTTTTTACATTTTAGAAGTAGAGCTTGTTTTCTAAATTTTGTAAGTCAGCACATAAGGACAAATAATCCCTCAGCATTTTCTGTATGCACAAAGATACAGAAAGATCATGCAAACTGTAAATTCAGTAGAGTAGTGTATGTATGTGTATAT
>JANRMT010062812.1:8708161-8748207 GCA_026402145.1 Polypterus bichir lapradei
CGTACATACTCAGTACATCCCCTCTCGGGAATCGAACCTCAGATGTAGGTGATAGAGGCGAAGCCTCTACAATTGCGCCACGGTGTGTGGCTTATCTATTTGAGAGTATGTAGATCGGGGTATATATATATATATATATATTCGCAGCGGAGACGTAGTGTGTTAAAGAAGCTATGAAAAAGAAAAGGGAACATTTTAAAAATAACGTAACATGATTGTCAATATACAGTAATTGTTTTGTGAGTGTTATTGAGTGTTGCTGTCATCAAGGATTCGATTATCATTATTTGTTTCAATCAGGGTCGTATTTGTACGATGTGTTGTGTTCAAGTTGCATTCCGTGTTTGTCAATCGTTGTAAAGATAAGAGGTTTCATTTATCGATTTGTTTCTTACTGCATCAATAAACAGCTCGTCTTCCTCTTTATCTGAGATGTGACACACTGCATGCACAGGTTTTTTTTTACACTGTTTTCCTTTAGCGGGACATTCACTTTTTGCACCGTGTGCTTTGTTTCTGCAGTAGCTGCAGTTATGAATATGCTTTTATGTATCAGACGTTTCATATTTTTTTGCTGCCTTCTCAATTGTGTAATTCGGTTTTTGTTCAGCGCTCTTTGGAACTGTTGCTTTTTGTCTGTGCACTGCGTCAGTTCACGTGAGCCGCTCGGTGCACATGCATCGAAGTTTCCCAGCTGTGCTGGTGCCATGTCGTGCTATGTCCATGGCTGTATCTAATGTTACCTAAGTCCCAGCACTTAAAACTTTCTCTCGCAGTTTCGCTGAGTTTGTGCCAAACACCACCCTGACTATCTCATCTTCCTCTGCATAAGCACAGTCCTTCACCCGTGAATATTTAGTGGCAGTGTTTCTATTGGATTGCCGCTGACGGACGGCCTTATATGGGCAGGCACTAAATTACAAACGCCAGCGGCAGCCTGTCTATGAACTTAATTTAAAGTTTAGGTTTACATCGTGCTTTGTTTCCGAAGTAGCAGAACTCATGAATATGGTTGTATATGTCACTCGCTCGCTTCTAATTGTTTCGCTGCCTTCTCAATTATATAATGCATGTTTTCTTGAGCACTTTTTGGGGCTCTTCCTGGTTTTATACGTACTGCGTGATTACGTGGGAGGCGTGATGATGTCACATGAAACTCCGCCCCCACGGCTTTCAAGCTCATCTCCATTACAGTAAATGGAGAAAAACAGCTTCCAGTTATGACCATTACGTGTAGAATTTTGAAATGAAACCTGCCCAACTTTTGTAAGGAAGCTGTAAGGAATGAACCTGCCAAATTTCAGCCTTCCATCTACACGGGAAGTTGGAGAATTAGTGATGAGTGAGTGAGTGAGTGAGTGAGTGAGTGAGTGAGTGAGGGCTTTGCCTTTTATTAGTATAGATTTAACATTAAAATCTAAGTTTTGTACAGTGCTTTCTAGTATTCTCACTTCTGTTAGCAACCTCCCCACTTATACCGATGCACTAAGTTATCAAAAAAAGAAGCAAAAGCATACTTACTGTAAATGAAATGCATAAAAGCATTCAGATAGTCACGTTTGAGCACATTTGATTTTAGTTCTTAAGTGCTTTCCAGAATTTGAATATTTAACAGTATTTTAGTAAAAATACATGTGTTTGAGACAATGTGAGATCTGACACATAGATTTTGAAACTTGAGTAGCATGAGATTTTTCCGTGATGTGTTTTATTTTAACCAATACAATTAAACAGTCAAAGTTTCAAAAAGCTAGAGTAATATGACTGTAAAAAATCCCATCCCAACCAGTACATACATTTGATTTTATTAGATAAATTTTATTAATCTCAAGGGTGCAGTGAGAAGTCAAGGCAAGTCAGGCAAGTTGCCTAAAGAAAGGGCCTCAGTTCCCTCGAAAGCTTGCATATTGTAATCAGTTCAGTCAGCCCTTAAAAGGTGTCATTTTGCTTGACTTCTCATTGCATCCATAATGGCTAACATGGTACAACACCCCTACTACTTATGGGAAAATTTAGATGCATACAGCAGCAAAAACACAAAAAACAAGACTCACAGGACAGATAAAAAGATCAATCGATAATATATATTGTGCAGAAATTGCAGTGTCCTCTATATCTCTGCCTAACTATTATCCCCTTCTAGCAAAGGCCCCATAATCCCATCATGAAATTCACACTATAAAACAAAATAAAAAGTAAAACAACCCCCAGCCTCACTACCCAAACACTGGAGTTTCAGGTATAGATAGGCAAGACTACAAAAGAGACTGACCACAATGGAAATGTGCTAAAATCAAAAAAGGGAGAAAAAGAAGACTGCTGATAACAGAATAAGAGCTGGGTTATATAGGACTTTTGTGCATCTGCTGCCACCACCCACAGATTGACAGATTTTGAAGAAGCATTATAAATTCTAGCAGTCAACATTTCTAAATGGAATAAATTACAAAAATTAAGCAACCCAGTCATCAATTCTGGGGATTTCCATGTAGATGCAAACATGATTTTGACAGCTACAGTACCTAATAAGAAGACTCTCTATTTATAATAATTAAAAGAAAGAGAAAATTTGTCAGCAACGAAAGAAGGAAAAAAGACTCTTTTAAAGTTTAGTATACAGAAAAGCAAATGGGCAACTGCAGATCAGAAGGCAGAGATATACTTGAAGGGAACTTCCAGGAACATCTAACGAGCATGAAGAACACAACAGATCAGATGCCAAGCCCATTTTGTGTCACCTTCTAGGAGTAAGGCATGTTCTATAAATATTCTGAAGTTGTGAAAACTTTTTTCCAGAGTTGCTATGAATAATAGTTGGGGACATTGGGTCTCCTTGTCTGCTGCCTGTTATTCTTTCCAGTTTTTTCTTCATCTTGACAGGCATCTCCAAGATTTCATACAAACTTTTCATTGCTCTGATCATAATTATGAAAATTCCATTTTTTGCCAGAGAGCTCCATAATCCTTCAAGCCATGCAGAATCAATAGATAGATAGATAGATAGATAGATACTTTATTAATCCCAAGGGGAACAATAAAACAGTGATAGAAGTTTTCTGATTTGCTTTGCATTTCTTCAACAATTAATCGAAGCACCAGAATCTGTAGGATTCTCTAGTCCCCTTGTTCCTGAATCAGGTTTTCTTCCATGGCAGCTCTTATGCAAAATGTTTAACATTATTTTGCACAGATGTGAAATTGGCAGTATTAGTCTATAATTTGTACAGTTCTTCATCTTTTTCAGTAATGCCACGAGAATAGATCTACACTAGTCTATTGGCCATTGACCCCTTTCCCACATTTCACTGCAAATTCTCTATATTTCTTCCACTAGCTGAGTTCCTCCTTCCACAGTTACTTATTTGATTCCATGGCTTTTATTATTTTATTTCTACTTCTCATTTCATTATTCCATACCCATTGTTTACTTCCAATGACCTCATGTCTCTTTTTCCAACTCCGCTAGTAATTTGTTTCTTGTGCTACCCATCCAAAATTAATGGGCAACATTTGCTATTGAGCAGTTATACAATAGGTGGATTTAACAAATAAAACACACTGGCCTGTGCTCTATTATTGTACCCTTCAGCCTCTGCAACAAGTGTTTTTCATTTAGTGGTATGTTGTGTGGTCTGATTATATGAATTTTGCCAGTGGCTGGAGATAGCCTTTTGAAGTGCACTGAATATCTTGATTTGTGTGTGCCTGCCTAATTTTGAACTTGTATCAGCTTGTATGTTGCACTACTGTGTATGGATGTTATGGCTTGGCATGGCTAAGTCGACTAATACAATAATTGTCTTTGTTTTGCTGCTTATCTCTTAGAAATGTTTTGCTTATTTCTTGTAAAGTTTCTTCCATTAGCACCACCTGAGAACATTTTTTGTGGTTAATGAATTTTTAAACTCCTTATGTCCTCAGACTCTCAGTGTCCTTCAGGCCCATAATGTGAATGTTAATTTAACTAAAGTAGATGCCACTTAGAGGGGTGGGTGTTATGAAATATCTAACTCTTCAAAATGTCTTGGCTGAGATGTGATATTTTTTTAGGTTCTCAAAAGGTCAATTTAAAGAGGATGGGGCACTCAAAGAGGGTTGTGTCCATTATGATTGTTTTCTTTTTAAAATTGATTAAGTAGAAGCTTCTATTTTGCATATAAGCTGGATTTAAAGATATTACCAAATAATTATACATATACGTCTACATATTTTGTGCTGCATAAAACCGTTCCCAGTCCTAATAAGATACATTTTAATTAATTTAGCAAAATACACAGGAGTCTGTAGAAGTGTCCTTGCAAAAAAATAAGACTTTGACCAAGTAAAGGCCATGAACTTGAAAATACAGAGAATGTTTTAATTAAGACAGCTTTAAATAAGTTACCTATAACGAAAACGTGTCAATTAAGAATTCTGCATAGCACCATTATGTCAATTATGCTCATATGTGCTAGCTAATTTAGCTTCCGATGATAATCTTTCAAGATTTGATTAGAATTTAATTTCCTTGCCTTAATCAGCAGTAAAATTCTCTAAATCACACCTTAAATGGGATGTTTTACTGCCTACAGACTTTTTCGGTGAGATGAGGCAGTGGTGTAATGGTAAGCAAAGCTTTAGAAACCTGTATTTGACCTGAGCATAGAGGTTCTCCAAGTCCTTTGTTTTTTTTCCTATATGCCAAAGATGCGTAAATTACTGTAGGGTTCATCCCCTACCTGGTATGGATTTATCTGTAAATACTTATCAATGTAAAGGCCTTCTGTGTATTAATGGTCTTTATGTTTCTACCTGGGTAAACTCTGAGCACTGACATCCCTTCAGCAGTCATAGCAGGTTTACAAAAAGAACTATAAGAAGAAAAGGTAAGAGTTTTTGTCTGTCTCATTCTTCCAAGACTTGATATATACTGTTAATATATGGTATTAATACCGATTACCTCAAAGAATGATTCTTTAGTGGTGTTTGTAGAATATTTTTAGCTGTATGAGAAAATAGCAGTTTGCAGCCACTAGTTTGAAACTGAACATTTGAACCGGCCTTGGTCAGGTTTTGTAAGAGACCCCCATATAGGAACTGTATTAGTTTTCATTGGTATGTATTGTGAGTAATTCTTGGTTCTACATGGCTTCAAATAGTGGATACTTTGGGCAATTTATTTTTTTATTTCCTATGACCCAGCACCTCAAGAATTCAAACTAATTTAGCAAGATGCCAATTCATTCAACCTAAACAATACTTCCACCTCATTCTCTGTCCATCAAGCCTCTCTGATGGAGCTGTTCTTCATCCCAATGCTTCCAGTTATGCTCTGAAATGCAAAGAACAACCGTTATCAGGCAGTGAAAGTCCCTTGAATGGCTAACTGCTCTTTCTCAGTATATGTAGTAGTTTTCTGACTGACACATAGACTCACTAAACACGTTGTTAGGACCACTATATTAATAGCGGTTAGGGGCTCCTTTTGCTCTCAAAACAGCATCAGTTCTTTGTGGAATGCACAGGATGTTGGAAATATTCCTTTTCTGGTCCATGTTAACATGAATGCACCACACACTTTCTGCAGATTTGTCAGCTACACAATCATGTTGTGAATCTCCTGTTCTACAAGCGTCACATTCCAAAGGTATTCTTTTGGATTCAGATCCAGTGATTGAGAAGGCCACTTAAGAACAATGAACTTATTGTCATGTTCATAAAACCAGCCTGAGAGGACTGTTGCTTTGTCACATTGTGTATTGTAATGCTAAAAGTAGCCATTACAAGGTGGGCCATGAAGGGATGCACATGCTCAGCAGCAATACTCAAACAGGCCATGACATTCAAGCAATGATTAATTTGTGTTGACAAGCCTAATATTTGCCAAGAAAATTCCCCACACCATAACACCACCACCAACAGCCTGGAGTGTTGACACAAGACAGGTCGGATGCATGGATTAATGCTGTTAGGACCAAATTCTGTGCATTTGCGTCTCAACATAAATCAAGATTAATCAGACCAGGCTATGTTTTTCTAGTACTCAGCTGTCCAGTTTTGTTGTGCCTGTGCTCACTGCAGCCACAGCCTTTTATCCTTGGCTGACAGGAAGTGGAACTCGATGTGGTCTTCTGGTGTTGCAGCCCATGCATGTCAAGTTTCAACGTTGTGATGCTTCTGTGTTCACCAATGTTTGTACAGAGTGATTACCTGATTTATTGCAGCCTTTTTGTCAGCTTGAACCAGTCTGGCCATTCTTTTCTGACCTGTCTGATTCAGAAGACATTTTCATTTGCAGAACTGCTGCTCACCGGGTGTATTCTGAATAAACTCTAGAGACTGTTGTGCAAGGAAATTGCAGGAAAGCAACAGTTACAGGAATTCTCAAGCCAGCCCATGTGGCACCAACAATCACGACACAGTCAAAATCACTGAGGTCACATTTGTTCCCCATTCTGGTGTTTGATGTAAACATTAACTGAAACTCCTGACCAGTATCTGCATGATTTTATTCATTGTGCTGGTCTACGTGATTGGTTGATTAGATAACTGCATGGATAAGCTGGTGTAAAGGTGTTCCTAATTTGCTCAGTTGAGTGTATGTGTTTGCTCCTGCCGAGGCTGTATTGTCCTGGCTGGATGACTGCGCCAAAACAGTGTTTTCCCTTTTATTTTTTACAATACATTTTAATTTGGTTTCTGCCTTAATCATTTTCCATGTGGTGCTTCTTATAAGCTGCGGTGGGCTGGCTCCCTGCCCGGGGTTTGTTTCCTGCCTTGCAGCCTATGTTGGCTGGGATTGGCTCCAGCAGACCCCTTTGACCCTGTAGTTAGGATATAGCGGGTTGGGTAATGGATGGATGGATGCTCCTTATAAGGGTGAACAGAATTTGGCTGATTAGCACCATTAGGCCTCAAGATGTGTTTTAGAAGAGTTGTGAAACATCAAAAGAAACAGCTTTAAGGACAAGAATATGATGTACTGTACTTTTTAACATTACACACTTTCCATCATCAAACACACTTAATTAGTTTAGGTTAAGAGTGGTTGAGGCCTATCCAAATGACATTAATTCATCGTGAAAAAGGAACCAGTACAATACATTTTAGTTTCTTTATTTTAAACACATCAGCTCTAAAAACTCTAAAACATTATTGTTTAAATTTTCACAGAATGAGAATTTTAATTGACCGTCTATCCAGGCCAGCACCCCTTCTAATGTCAATGCCCAAATGCCTTGGGTAATGATTCAGCATTTGAACTAGATACGTTTTCCAACTTTTCCAAAATGATTAAATTAGTCGGTATTGTTTCAGTGTATGTGGCATAATCAAATATCCAAGGCTCATTTTATAAGGAGCAATGGATGATAACCACGTGTCCAACTTCATCACTTTATATCTTCAATTAAATTTGTCCCTTTGGGGTAATTGTAATTTGCTGTGTGAAATCATCAAGTGAAATGAAAACAAATGAAAGCAATTGCTCCTACAACAATTCTGAACTTTTTATGCATTGTGAAAAACATCCTTATTGAAATGTTAAAATCATGTCTGCAGAGAATTTATTAAAATCAAGACCCCCAAATTCCAAACAATTCTGTTGCTCCCTGTAAATAAATAAACACTGATTACTACTTTCCACTCATACACACCATGAAAGAGAAAATGCTGGCATGTTCATTAGTTTAACTATTAGTGTAAATTAAAGAGGGTGATCTGATGAACCAGATGGAATTCATCTTGTGGTATGGATTATAAAAACATTTTACTGGTATGCTAAAAATGTATGGAAAACCTGTAAATACATTTATAAAAATGTAAAACACTTCTATCACAAAATGTGCGGCTCTGCAAATGCAAAAGATAACAGGGAATGTGATTTTAAGTGGTGTATTAGTGTGTTAAAGTTAATTTCTTTGTGTATGGATCTTCAATAGGATCCATGATCACTTGCTCACCTACCAGTGACTGGAGCAATCTGGTTTTACACCCAAGAGGTCTAACATCGGCTGCATCCTGGCACTGAGGATTCTCATGCAACGCAAACACAAATATCGGCAGAGTTTCTTTGCAGCCTTTGTCGATTTTTATAGAGCGTTTGAGTCCATTAATCGAGCTGCCCTGTGGGACAACCTGAGACTTTTCTTGATTCCACCCAACCCCCCCCTCCACCAAAAGCCTGTACACTGGTAATGTGCGTGCTGCACAGATGGGAGGCAGAACATCTACATTTTTTCCAATTGATTCTGAAATTTGTCAGGGGTGTTGGGCAGGGTTGTGGGATTTAATGGCTGTGGAGCATCTGTAAGTTCAGAAAGATCCATCACTGATCTTTACTTTGCCGACGAAGCTGGGATCTTCGCAAAGTCAATGGAGTCTCTGATTGGGGCTCTCAAGAGACTGAGTGAGGAGTCTGGTATCTGTGCTTGCGATTGTCCTGGATAAAAACCAAGACCCAGGCCTTCAATGACCTCTTTTTCATAGGCATCAGCACTGTGTCTGTTTGCAGAGAGATTGTGGACCCTGTCAAGAGGTTTACTTACCTCGGCAATGACATTCATGTCTCTTGTGACTCTTCTTATGAAGTCAGTAAACAGATTGGGAGAGCATGGGGTGTCATGAGGTCACTGGAATGGGGTGTGTGGTTGACATCTTTGCAAAAGGGCAAAGGTCCAAGTCTTTAGAGTCCTGGTGCTTCCTGTTTTGCTATATGATTATGAGACATGGACCTGAAACAAAGACTAGATCCTTTGGTACTGTGTCTCTTCAGAGAATCCTTGGGTACCACTGGTTTGACTTTGTGTTGAATGAGCAATTGCTCACAGAGTCCCAAATGAGGCACATTACCTACATTGAGCGGGAGAGTCAGTTATAGCACTACAGCCATGTGGAGTGATACCCCAAGGGTGATCTGGCTCACAGGGTTCACACTGTTGAGAACCCAAGTGGCTGAACCGGGCCAAGGCGTCACCCACATAACACCTGGCTATGGCAGATAGATGGTCATTTCCAGGGGATGGGACTGGACTGTGTGTCTTCTTGGGGGGTTGCCACCTAGGATCCTATTTTATTGTTTGGTGGGTGCAGCAACGCACTGTACCAGTGCAAGCTCTCCAACCTGACCTGACCTGTATGGACTTGTATGTGGACTCTGTGAAATAAGCAAGTATATTTGTTTCCAAATAATTGTTAAGTTGAGAGCAGAACGTCCCCAAAATACTTTTTTAACCCTGCTCAGTAGTGTGTGTCATGTTTATTTGTTTTAATGTGTTCTCCTGAGTATAGTCAACTCTAAGGACCATACAGGCCCAGATTTTGGGGTGGTACAGGCCAAAGGGATTGATGCGACAATGCAAGTTATATGTCATTCTGCTTTTTTACCATTCATGAAGATTTCCCAGTCTAGTGAAGTCCTCATTCTGCCCCTCTCATATCCCTTTCTGGGCATACTGGTTAAAATGAAGTAGACCAGTAATTCTGGCTAGTCCAGCTGAGAGCTTGTGTGAGTTTTGGAAACAAGTCCAATTATACTTACTTGTACCACTAAATGGCTTTTAGATAGAGAGATAAATAGAACTTTATTTGTCCCTGGTGAGAAATTTGTTTTTTGCATTGGCTCTTTAAATAAATAAATGCATAAATAGATTGATAAGTAAGTAAGTAAATAAATATACACATGCGCTTTGGACTGAACATGCTCCAGAATGATTATAAAGCAAGAAATTTAAAAAGAAAGACAATTTCTGACTTGGGAGTCACAGTCCCAGTGAGGCATTATGTAGAAGTATTGCTGTTGGCATAAAGGACCCCTTGTCTTGTTTCTTGACACATTTTTGGTGAATAATTTGTTGGGTGAAAGTCCTCAGTGTTAATGTGTCAGAGAGAGGACGTGCAGCATTGTCCACAATGGCACTCAGTTTTGTTTTAATTCTCTCCTCTCCACCTCTAAGGGGTCGAGATTGCATCCTATAATTGAGCCTGCCCTTTTAATTAGCCTGTTGATCTGGTGGGCCTCTCTTGAAGTGATGTTACAACCCTAGTGCACCACAGCACAGACAATCGCTCTGGCCATCACAGAGGCACAGAAGATGTGAAGGATGTCACTTCCCACATTAAAGGAACACCGTCTTCTAAGGAAAAGTGCCTACTCTGCCCTTTCTTACATAGTTCCTCCATGTTATAAGCTCAAAAGACCTGACTCCTTAATTATTTTATTGTTGCTCATTTATATTATTTTGTTTAAAATGAGTGTGTTGCAGTAACTTTTGTTTGAGTCTAAAGGCCAAAACCGTGATCCACAGTGCAAGAACAAACAAAGGAGCTCATTCACACTCCCTGTTCCTAACTTATTTTTAGACACAGGTCAAGTTCTTTCAGTGATAAAAGTTGAAGTCTGCCCAGACAAAATATTCCGTGTGAGTTCTGAGGATGTCCTTACCATTGAGATGGCTATGTACAGTAGGTCATCTGGCTCTTTCTGGCAAACAAGCATCCCTAGTTCAAGCTCCAAAAGGGGCTGTCTTCCTTTATTTCACATAACATTTTTCTCTGCTTCTCCCTCCTGAAAAAATTTCCAAGGAAGACAAAGAATTTCAGAGAATATTTTTCTAACTCCCTCAACTACGACAAAGTTACAATAAAATGAGGAAGAAAGGCACACATTTTCATGGTACTTTTGGATACATAGCAATAAAGTTTATCTAACCTTTCAGACCATTCAGTGGAAAGCAAAATAATGGTGAACCAATTGCAATAGTATTGGGACAACAATTAGAACCTCAGAATCTAGGCCACTTGATTTAAACCTGGTTATTACATCTCATTTTCAAGTATCTATTAATCAACTGTAGATAAAGTGAGCCATTAAAATAGCCACATATTAAAATGTACAGTGAGCTTCAAAAGTGCCAGGACACACTCATTAAAATGATTTAAAAGCCACTTCTAACTCAGTGAAAAACTTAGGAAAATATTTTAAATTTAGAAAGATGAAATGTCACTCAGTGTAATAAAAAAAATCGAAGAAAAGCTACTGTATTGTAAGTTAACCTGAAGTATTATTTTGTGCTAAATTTGTTGGGTGCAGGTGGGTCTGTTTTTTTTCTTTATCAATTTATTTCAACATATAGTATAGATAGATACAGTGCTGTGAAAAAATCAAAGGCCACCAAGACAATTTTTTTTTAAAGCTGGTTATCAGGGCTGTAAGTTTATTTGCTTGTAAAAACACTCCATAAGTTAAAGGAAATACTCTATGTACAAATAAATACTGATACAATAAAAAGTAACAAGAATTTCTTGGGCTTTCAAAAATCTTTCATACAGCATGTCACTGCTGATCTACGCAGAAATCAGTCTTTGTTTAACATACACTAGTGCTTTTCTTTTTGAACAAATTCCAAAAGTATTTTATATGATAGTTTGCAGAGAATAGACCTTATACTAGAGGAAGAAGCACTGCAAAACTTATGGTTCATTTTGGGTTGCACACTGCCTCAAGCTTGGTATTTGAACTTTTTATCCAGCAACTCTGGCTTTAAACTTGTATTGTATTCAGTTTTGCCTTTCCAACCTTAGAAAATCAGTGAGAAAATTAATTTGACCTACTACTGTGAGTGAAATTAAGTACAAGATTACAAGCAATATCTGAGCCCTCTATTAGACTGAACACACATGTCTGAATTTTTCCTTTACCTTTTGATCACCAAGTTGACAAGACTCATTGCAACAGTTTTTTTCCATAGATATCTTTGTAAATTAAGCACAATACCATAATCAGCAGAAGGGATTTTATTTAAAAAGGTTTTATGAGGTCCCAGTCAATGTATTTTTTTCTTTTTCGTACTATGATCTTGGTCAAAAGGGGGAACACAAAAATTTTGGCAAATGAGTTAATATTAGTAAAGCATGATCAAGCTACTGCGGTGGGTTGGCACCCTGCCCGGGATTGGTTCCTGCCTTGTGCCCTGTGTTGGCTGGGATTGGCTCCAGCAGACCCCCGTGACCCTGTGTTCGGATTCAGCGGGTTGGAAAATGGATGGATGGATGATCAAGCTAAATAAGATGAGTTATTCATTGAAAAAGAAGTAGTACAAATAAATATGCAGGTTTCTTTTGAAAATGACAAAAAATATTTAATATCCAATCAAAAACATGGGCAAAATTATAATTGAAAGTTAAGGAAAAAATCATAAATTTTGCACTGTTATTTGGTAATGATGGTAAAATGACATTAGCTAGAGATGGTCCAACGTTCAAATGAAATGGACTCTCTTTATAATCGTCAGCAAACAGATGAAATATTTTATACATGCTGTCATGGTACGAGGGTGAAGCAAAGAAAAATTGGGGTGACAACCCAGCCACTCCATTTAATATTAACAAAATACAGACTTTCTTATTAAAATAAACAGGCACTCGATGGCACAAGCACAAAGTAATGAAGTAAGTAATCTCCACTGATGGCTCTTCGCTAAAGTCTGTCTTTGGAGCTTTGTCCTGTTCAAGTCTAGATTGAAATGATGCATTCTAGGAGCAGTCGCTTTATATCGTCCGGACCAGAGTGATAGTGGGGTCTTGGAAGATGTTCAGATTGGAGTCATTTGCCCTCAAGGAGCCTCTTCTCGGGGGTTGCAAAGGGAAGAGATAAGACTGTTTGCAGCAGCACCCCCTCTTGTTTCAGAGTATTATCACATACCTGAATTGAGCCGATAAGGTTATCCACCGATGCACATGCATGATAATACTCTGATTTTTAAGTTACAGTATTTTTTACTGTTTTTATTATTATGACTGGATGTTCAGTAATCTTATGACCTGTTGATAGAAACAATCCCAGAATCTAATGGTGAGAGTGCCAATGATTCTATACCAGATAGAAGGAGTGAGAAGAGCGATGGTGTGGGAGGTCTGGAGTCCTTAATAATACTTATTGCTTTTCCAAGGCAGTGAGTGTGCTGTATGTCCTGAACAGAAGGCAGCTGGCTGCTGGTAATGTTCTGTGCCACCATCACCATCTTCTGCAGAAATTTAGGATCTTTTGTTTCTATCTGTATTGCAGTTCTGTCATACCAGCCTACCACTGAACAAACTCCTCTGCTTAATAATGGTGATGTATAGTGGGTGATGTTCATTGTCTATAATAGATAGCAGCTTGCATAGTGTCCTCTCTGCCACTGTCACCAGAGAATCAATTTCAATGCCAAACAGAGATCCTGCCTCCCTAATCAGCTTGTCAATACAATAAGCATCTTTCTCTTCGAGCTACCCCCAAGTATACCACAGCACAGTAGAGAGTACTGGCAACCACAGACTGATGGAACATCTGCAGGAGTTTCTTGAATATATTAAAGGAGCCCAGCCTCCTCAGAAAATTGAGCCATTTCCCCCCCTTCTCTGAACAAAGCCTTTTTGTTCTCTGATTAGTCCAGCCTGTCATCCAACTGCACTCCAAGGTATTTATAGGTTTTGAACCACTCCACATTAACTCCTTCAATGGATACAGGTCTCAGTGATGGTCTAGACCTACTGTAGTACATAACAGTCTCCTTGGTTTTGGAAGTGTTGTTCAACAGCAGTTGGTGTGACCAACACCAGTCCACACGGTCATTCACCAAACCCCTGCACTCCTCTTCCTGTCCACATTGTCATCTGAGAACATCTACATCACTATAAACTATAACACAACATAGCATAATCTGGTTCAGGGACCTTCAGGGCTGAAGCCTATACTGGCAACAATGGGTGGAAGGTAGGAACCAACCCTGGATGAGATGCACCACACTCAATTAAACTGGGGTAGTTTAGAGTCTCCAATCAACCATACATGCACTTCTTTGGGACATAGAAGGCAAACTGAGTAATGGAAACCAGACTCAAGAAAAACTTGCAAACACCATATAGACCACATCCAGGCTACAACTTGAATCCCAGACTCTCGACCTGTTAAGTAGAAGCATTACCCACCATACTACCCAATACTGAAACCATCAGTGATCAGCATCATGCCTATGAAATATATAAAAAGTGCATGAACATTAAAGTATTTGTATAATTAAAAGGGTGATAAGGAGCCCTAATTTACAATAGTTACATGTCTATTGAATTAGATTTGTCAGGGGATTTAGGTGTATTAACACTTCTTAACTGACACAAATTAAAAAAAGACTAGTAGCAAATAAAGAATATGTGCTAACACAAGTTAAACACTAATTTTGAGGACAACACATCTCTTACTATCAGGAAAGCTCACCAAAGGCTGTGTTTTCAGAGACAGTTAATGATATTGGGAGTATCACAAAATGCAATGACAGTTTTCTGTGGCTCTCTTACTCAAAGTCTTTCAACTTCCTCCATTATGCTTTGGTGAGGAATCATCTTTGCAAATGAAAGGTAGTAATTTGAGAGAATGGTGCATTATACTTCCAATAATCACTGGCTATCAACTCCTCAATGTGGATTCATTATGCTTGTCCAGAATGAACTGTAAAACCATTAAAGTCTTTTCTGACATGTTGCCCCCTGCACACCTGAAATGGAGGAAATACTAATGCAATACTGGCTTTATTTTATTTTTTTGTTAGTAGTGGCAAGTATACATCAGAGACCCACAATATTACATATCGTGTGCAGCAGGGATCTGTTTTCGGTCCCTTAATATTCTTAATCTACATGCTCCTATTAGACCCAATCATAAAGTGAAAGAAATAAATCATAAATAAATAAATAAATCATAAAAAAACAAAGTGAATTACCACAACTATGCAGATGACATATATTTGTATATGGCGATAGCACCAGATGACACTGACACTCCTCTGATCCAGCATCTTACTAGCATCACTGAATGAATGAGAAATAATTTCCTGAAACTTAACAAGAAAACAACAGAAATTCTAATTATTGGCAAAAAAGGAAGCACAGTAAATGGCAGTCCAACAGAATATAACTGAAAGAACAAGCATCTCTGTCTCCTTATCCTACAATTTCTGTGAGCCTCATCCACTTCCTCCCAATTCTGACCCTGAGGTAGCTGAGGCGCTCCCTTTTATGCTAGACCTAGGAGTACTTCCAGTGGTATGGCATTGTTTAAAAGAAGCACTCCCAGGTCATACAGAAGTTAGGGATATCCAAGTATAGGGAAGTTAGAAGTTAGGGATATCCAATCTTCACAGCACCACCCTGCAGCACCCAGAGACCTTTCAGTGTTGCCCTTCTCCGCTGCAACTCCCAGGCAACCTTGTGTATATCCAAACTGGGCCCCTAATAGATGAGGACTGCCATCTGTTGCATTTGGGGATAAACTGCTCATAAAATCCCTTCTTTCTTCATCCATTTATTGTTAGTTCCTTCTGGCTTGTATAGAAATCGGTGATGCTCCCGGCTAGACTGTGCCTTCCTTCTTGTTTTGCTTCCATTAGATAGATAGATAGGTAGATAGATAGATACTTTATTAATCCCAAGGGGAAATTCACATAATCCAGCAGCAGCATACTGATACAAAAAACAATATTAAATTAAAGAGTAATAAAAATGCAGGTAAAAACAGACAATAACTTTGAATAATGTTAGTGTTTATCCCCCCGGATTCCACTCAATTCCCGGGTGGAATTGAAGAGTCGCATAGTGTGGGGGAGGAACGATCTCCTCAGTCTGTCAGTGGAGCAGGACAGTGACAGCAGTCTGTCGCTGAAGCTTCTCCTCTGCCTGGAGATGACACTGTTCAGTGGATGCAGTGGATTCTCCATGATTGACAGGAGCCTGCTCAGCGCCCATCGCTCTGCCATAAATGTTAAACTGTCCAGCTTCATTCCTACAATAGAGCCTGCCTTCCTCACAAGTTTGTCCAGGTGTGAGGCGTCCTTCTTCTTTATGCTGCCTCCCCAGCACAGCACCATGTAGAAGAGGACACTCGCCACAAACGTCTGGTAGAACATCGGCAGCATCTTATTGCAGATGTTGAAGGACACCAACCTGCTAAGGAACTATAGTCAGCTCTGACCTTTCTTACACAGAGCATCAATATTGGCAGTCCAGTCCAATTTGTCATCCAGCTGCACTCCCAGGTATTTATAGGTCTGTACCCTCTGCACACAGTCTCCTCTGATGATCACGGGGTCCATGAGGGGCCTGGGCCTCCTAAAATCCACCACCAGCTCCGTGGTTTTGATGGTGTTCAGGTGTAAGTGGTTGGAGTCGCTCCATTTAACAAAGTCTTTGATTAGCTTCCTATACTCTTCCTCCTGCCCACTCCTGATGCAGCCCACAATAGCAGTGTCATCAGTGAACTTTTGCATGTGGCAGGACCCCGAATCGTATTGGAAGTCTGATGTATATAGGCTGAACAGGACTGGAGAAAGTACAGTCCCCTGCGGCGCTCCTGTGTTGTTGACCACAATGTCAGACCTGCAGTTCCCGAGATGCACATACTGAGGTCTGTCTGTAAGATAGTCCACGATCCATGCCACCAGGTGTGAATCTACTCCCATCTCTGTCAGCTTGTCCCTAAGGAGCAGAGGTTGGATGGTGTTGAAGGCGCTAGAGAAGTCCAAAAACATAATTCTTACTGCACCACTACCTCTGTCCAAGTGGGAGAAGGATCGGTGTAGCATATAGATGATGGCATCCTCCGCTCCCACCTTCTCCTGGTAGGCGAACTGCAGAGGGTAACTTCATTACAGCTCCCGGGTAGGAAATTATCCTTAATCTCAGTCAAGATGTCAGTCTATCCGCTCCCAAACTTACAATAGATAGAAAGTACTTTATTAGTGCAAGACCATGTGAAAATTGTGACCTGACCTGGTGTTATATTTATAGTTTGAGGTGTGCAAGGTTAACAGAAAAGGAGACAGGACTATTGCTTATGGCGCTCCAGTGTTGCTCATATCCATATCAGAAAAAACAGTCCTTGAATCTCACAAACTATGGTCTGCCAGACAGATGGTCCATTATCCAGGACACCATAGACTCGTCCACATGCATATCTCTGAGCTTACCCCTTAAAAGGGATGTCTGGTTGGCACTGAAGGCACTAGAGAAACCAAAAAATCATAATCCGCACACTGTGACCAGCTTTGTCCAGATGGGAATAAGCCTCGGGTGCAGATTCATAATTTCAATTATGAATCATCAGATTGAAAATCTGATGTGGGTCCAAGTGGCTATTCACAAGAGGACTCATATATTCCAGGACCAGCCTCTCAAAGGTCTTCATGTTTTGGGGATTAACAACCTCATGTTTGTAATTATTAGGTGAAAAGGCACTTGCCTTCTAAAGAAGTGGAACAATAAAGGCTTTCCATATCAGTTCTGCCTGCACCTTCTAGAGCCTCAGTGGCACACTGAACAGAACAGAGGATATGACATACTAACCATACTGATGGTCAGAGATAGAATTATTACTGACCATACCGATTGAAGTGGTAGGAGTAACATACATACAGGGAGATGCAGCGGAGATGCACGGAGGTGCACCCTGCAGAGCTACTCTGTTGTATTGGGGAAAGTGCTGTAAATATAATCAATATAGTCTGTGACGAAGTGACCGAGTCCCTAAATAACATCCCCATGTGACATTCACATCATTTCCCAATTCTGTCCTTTGTAAATAGTTATTGGAATCATTTCAGCCTCCAGGGCCCACTTCATCACTATCCTAGTGACAACATGTTGCCATCTAATAACAGTCTTTCAGGTGGGATTACGATGGATCAACCTGTGGTCAGATCTGCCCAGTGCTGTCCCAGGTTTACATTTAAAGATATTTTTTTGAATAAAGCTGGTCCAGCTTGTTGTATCCACCGATGAAATGTAACACATGCTAATGGGAAAGTTGTTCATTGTTCTTTCAGATGTAGAGTGTTGGTAACTGAGTGAATTATTTATGTTGCTCAATTTCATTTTGCAGATGGAGTTATAAAAAACATGAATTAGGCTGATGTAACTTTAAAACATAGACAGATTATTACAGTCAGTATTTCAATGTCTTAGATTACAAATTTTAGTTTTAATTGTAATCTTCTCCTTTTTACACTATTCCACATTCACATATATGACCAGTCCCCAGTACTGGGTTCTTGTTGGCTTGAATCAGATCAAATCTGGCCAGCGTTAAAATGTGTCAGGTGTATCAGGTTTTACCCAGCTCTCTGTATATAACATAAAATGCCACATTACCTGAACACCCCATGGCTTTCTTACTGAAGCTCTTTGTCCTTTCATTATTCAGATGAATCGCTCCTCTGGAAGGGTGAAACTGAGCTGCTTAAGCCCTTAGGATCACAGTGTTAGTAGCTGATTACAAGAATATTTATTATACCCTATTTTTAGCTTGTCAGAGTCTTATGTTTCCAGATATTAATTATCTTTCAGTTCCTCTCCACTGTCCCTGCAACTTCTCCCAAGTTCTCAGTTTGTCCAAAAAGCAGCTGAGATGAGTGAATACTGCAGATCATTTGTAAATTTTAAATCAATTTCTATGATTTCTATTGACTAATTCCAGTGACAAGCCAGATGCCCGATCACAAGTAATCCTAGCATTAATCAAAAGTAGAAACTAGCAGAATAAGTTCAAAAAGATGGAAAAAAAACCAAAAGGGAGAACACAGCTTCTGTGAAAGGCTGCTGTCAGCATAGCACTGGAAGAACGGAATTGTGATGACAAAATAAATTTTGATTCATAACATGGTAAGGAAATTAATTACAGCCTTAAAACAAAAAAATTCTCATATTGACTTATGCAAAACATAAACAAGTGCCAGAAACCACTAGCCATTATACACTGACCTGTCCATTGCATGGCATGCAAAATATTGCCAAATGCATAACAAAGAAAAAGTCATGATCTCTGCTTATTATGGCCATGTTTTTGAGTTGTATTTATTTTCTTCTGTATTGCTTTGTTGATGATATCATTGTATTGCATCAGGTGTTGCATTTATGGACATCCTTCTCGCTGTTGTGCCATTCTGCGTGTGTGAACTGAAGATCATTGTAGTACAAGTTAGTTAAGAACAAGGCCCTTTACTAATGTCTAGTTGGGATTTTTCTTAAAGAATCTTTAAGAAAAAAAATATATAAATATATATTTTTAATTTTATGTTCATGATACAGCTTTTCTGCAATATCCAATATTCACTTGATAGCTCAAGCCTTACTTGTCTTACACACGTGGACAAAATTGTTGGTACCCTTCAGTCAATGAAAGAAAAACTCACAATGGTCACAGAAATAACTTTAATCTGACAAAAGTAATAATAAATAAAAATTCTATGAAATTTAACCAATGAAAGTCAGACATTGATTTTCAACCATGCTTCAACAGAATTATTTAAAAAAATAAACTCATGAAACAGGCCTGGACAAAAATGATGGTACCCCTAACTTAATATTTTGTTGCACAACCTTTTGAGGCAATCACTGCAATCAAACGATTCCTGTAACTGTCAATGAGACTTCCGCACTTCTCAGCAGGTATTTTGGCCCACTCCTCATGAGCAAACTGCTCCAGTTGTCTCAGGTTTGAAGGGTGCCTTTTCCAGACGGCATGTTTCAGCTCTTTCCAAAGATGCTCAATAGGATTGAGGTCAGGGCTCATAGAAGGCCACTTTAGAATAGTCCAATGTTTTCCTCTTAGCCATTCTTGGGTGTTTTTAGCTGTGTGTTTTGGGTCATTGTCCTGTTGCAAGACCCATGACCTGCGACTGAGACCAAGCTTTCTGACACTGGCCAGAACATTTCTCTCTAGAATCCCTTGATAGTCTTGAGATTTCATTGTACCCTGCACAGATTCAAGACACCCTGTGCCAGATGCAGCAAAGCAGCCCCAGAACATAACAGAGCCTCCTCCATGTTTCACAGAAGGGACAGTGTTCTTTTCTTGATATGCTTCATTTTTCCGTCTGTGAACATAGAGCTGATGTGCCTTGGCAAAAAGTTCAATTTTTGTCTCATCTGTCCATAGGACATTCTCCCAGAATCTTTGTGGCTTGTCCACATGTAGTTTGGCAAATTCCAGTCTGGCTTTTTTATGATTTGTTTTCAACAATGGTGTCCTCCTTGGTCGTCTCCCATGAAGTCCACTTTGGCTCAAACAACGACGGATGGTGCGATCTGACACTGATGTTCCTTGAGCTTGAAGTTCACCTTGGATCTCTTTAGAAGTTTTTCTGGGCTCTTTTGTTACCATTCGTATTATCCGTCTCTTTGATTTGTCATCAATTTTCCTCCTGCGGCCACGTCCAGGGAGGTTGGCTACAGTCCCATGGATCTTAAATTTCTGAATAATATGTGCAACTGTAGTCACAGGAACATCAAGCTGCTTCGAGATGGTCTTATAGCCTTTACCTTTGACATGCTTGTCTATAATTTTCTTTCTAATCTCCTGAGACAACTCTTTCCTTCGCTTCCTCTGGTCCATGTTGAGTGTGGTACACACCATGTCACCAAACAACACAGTGACTACCTGGAGCCCTATATATAGGTCCACTGACTGATTACAAGATTGTAGACACCTGTGATGCTAATTAGTGGACACACCTTGGATTAACATGTCCCTTTGGTCACATTATTTTCAGTCTTTTCTAGGGGTACCATCATTTTTGTCCAGGCCTGTTTCATGAGTTTTTTTTTTTTATTAATTCTGTTGAAGCATGGTTGAAAAGCAATGTCTGACTTTTATTAGTTCAATTTCATAGAATTTTTATTTATTATTACTTTTGTCAGATTAAAGTTATTTCTGTGACCATTTTGAGTTTTTCTTTCATTGACCGAAGGGTACCAACAATTTTGTCCACGTGTGTATATTATGGATTTCTATTTTGTGTTAATTGTGTTCTTGTTTAAGATGGAGTTACAGTACCTTTGGTCACTGGAAACAAGCAATGCTAATTGAACTGAGCCGGTAGAAAAACTAAATTCCTAAGTAGACCCACAAAAATAAGAAAAGAACACACAAATTTTACTTAGGACTCACCCCAGCAGGAATCCTGAAGGCAGATATCTCAACTCTTACAATAAGTAAGAGTTATGATTAAGTAAGTTATGATTATAATATATCATCATCTAAAGCATAGCTTTAAAAATGTAATTGCATATGGATGTAGATCATATTTATGAGGACTATTCATTTACAGTCAATTGCACATCACAGTTTGCAGGGTGACGGCTTATATATATATGTGATTTTTTTTTTTTTTTTTTGGTTCTGACCTCTTTATTAAATGAGCAATAATATGTTGATCATCTTGCAATCAAACAGCTGCAAATCAGAAAAGTTTTGCTTTCCCACTGTAAGAAGCTGATGACACTTTTCTTTTTAAAGACAATCTCACATCCACTCTTATAAAATTAGAATTCTTATGCTTGAGAAGGAATGTTATATATAATGCATTAGAGAAGAGCAGTCTCATTAAAGGCTGTATTTCCTGAAGACACTTTCTTTTGGCTTAGAAAAACCTTTTTTATGGAAATAAATTTAATATAATCTCCTGTTGTTTAAAAGTAGAAACTTCTGTTGTTAAGATCAAAATTTTAATGGTTGCAGTATGATAATGTAAGGTATCTTCTATAGAAGAAAAAATGAAAGCTAACCAGATTTGAATATTATTGTTCACTTAAATCCTACAATGTCCTATCATGGACATATGTAAAGTACTGTAGAGAAAAATGCATTGATGTAAATTTATAAGGGTGTTTTAAAAAGTAGGGTATCAAGATAATTCACTTTAAACAAGTTTGTTTAACTTGTCTGAGTAGGAATAGTTGTTAATGCTTTACATAGGGTGTGGCTGAACTTTGACACCAAAGTACCTGTAGTCACTTTGAAGAGGGCAGGATGTCTCAAACCATGGTCCTATTTAAAGGTGCATAGTATGATCTCATTTCTGTATGCCACAGGCACAATCCCTGTCAAAATTAATTTTCCATAAGTAGAGGTTGTGGCGCTTGAGTCACTGTCTTACACCCAAAAGATGTGGCTGAGTCTCAGGGTTTCAAGATAAACCAGCTGTATTCTTCTCAAAACAGGAACAGCAAGAGTATTTAATGAAGTGGGAGCTACCACTCCACTACGCACAGACACAGCAAAAAAGCAGTGACTTCATTAGCCATTCTGCCTCAACTCTTGTTTTCAGTTCAAGCACAAATAGTCCTCCTCATAAGGATGGTGCCGTGGCTGTAGACCAGCGACTGGGATTGGATCATCCTCGAGGGAAGGGGACAGAACGAAAAATGGACCAGGTCATTGGCCGAATTAAAGTACTCCCTGGATAAACCTTTGGCTGACGGACATGTTGCATGGCGGGGCTGCGAACTCGCTGCAGTAAACCTGTTGCTGCTTCATGGTCAGCCGAATTTCGGCACTGGGAGGGTCTTTGGACTTAACGGGCCACTGAGCCCCACAAGGTGTATGGTCCAGCAGTAAAACAGATTGTGTCATGAAACAAATATGGGTCTAGGAAAAGGATAGATAAGGGTGCATTCTGGGTGCATTCTGGGTGCATGAGTACCTCTTTGAAGGAAAAATAATCAAATTAGACAGATGCATTAAGCTTACTGATATTGTAGAGGAGATGTAACTTCTCAGTTGTACCTCCATCCATGACACTGATTTCCTCTGTGTGGTGTCCCTCAGCATGTGTTGTGGCAGGTACTGTAGGAATTTGAGGTAACGGGGCTGCTCTTGTGTGCAGTTTGTTCATTATACACTGTGTCTGAATACTTGGTGTTAAGCTGAATTTGTTCACTGTAGGTGTCAGACTCCATCCAGGTTGTGTCTTGTCACAGTGTCTATTTGTGGTAACTATGGACAGGATATCAAAGTGCAGCCAAAGACGTGAAGGAGTTAAGTTGGGAAGGCCAGAGGCAGTACTGTTGCTTTATGCAGATGATGTTGTCAACTTTGCTTCTTCTTACTGCAAACTTAAAGTGAAGTGGCTAAGAATAGGATCAACACCTCCAAGGCTGAGGTCATGGTTCTCTCTCGAAAAAGTGTGGATTGCTCTCACAAGGTGAAGGTGGATACAACTATCTTTAGTAAAGAAGCTCAGGTATTTCAAGAACTGGTTCTGAATTGATGAAAAAAGGGAACGTGGAGTGCCGGCAGCTGTTCTGAGGGTGCTAAATCGGTCCATGGTGGTGAAAAAGGAACTGAGTTTAAGAGAAAATTCCAGATTTACCAGTCAATGTACATCCATGTCCTCACCTATGATTATGAGCTGTGAGTGATGATTTAAAGAATGAGATGGTGATAAAAGTGGCAGAAATATGGTTTCTTCAAAAGGTGGGGAGGCAACCACTCTGTGATAGGGTGGGAATCTCAGCAATTTGGGAGAGGCTCAGAGTAGAGTTGCTGCTCCTCCAGAGTGAGAAGAGCTAGTTGAAGTGGTTTGTCATAAGGTTGCCCCCTGGGCAGCTTCCTTCAGGGCTGCTGTAAGCACGTGTTACTGGACACCCGTCTCTCGACAGGCTTGTGAATTCCCTAGGAAGTGCTGGAATTTGTAGCTGAAGACAGGGAAATCTGGGCTGACCTGCTTGGCTTGCTGCCACTGCAACCCTCACCAGGAGAAGTGGCTTCAGAAAATGTTATGAGATTAGTTGGGAATGGATGCCTTAGTGTGCTGGTCCAACACATATTTGAATGGAAGTGTAGTACTAAATTTTAATTTTATTTGAAAAAAGTATTAGAGTAAACCTACAAGTTTAGGACATCTTGATTACCTTATTTTTTTTTTTTTTTTAAATATCACCTGCCGCAGACGACATGGGTTGGCTGGCATCCTAACCAGGATGAATGGTTCTTTACCTAGCCAGGAAGCCTTTATAATTGAAGGACAATGGGTGAATTGCCTCTGGTTGCATGGGTGATGGCATCCCTCTGGTGGACCTCCCATTTGTGCACATGCAGGGTAGCAAGGAAACTGCAGTCCCAATGGGCAGTGCTGTTTGGGTACTTGGGTGCTACCAGGCGGAGGTGCCACAGGGACACTTCTCTGTCCTAGTGAAGTCCCATTGGACCCAGAAGTGATTCTCGGTAGCAATGCTGTTGGCTCCCAAAGCACTCCTGGGTCCGAGCTGATAAAGACCTTCCCCAAATTATTCAGAGTAAGAAATGGAGTTGGGGAGAGCTCACCTTGGAAGGGGTGGAGGAGAAAGACAAATACAAAGAATTAAGGAAGAAGGACAATTGCACTAAAGGAAAACCTAGGAGAAAGTATTTTGATTATCTAAATATACTTTATTTGAAGCTGGGACTTGTGTGCTATAATTTTGTCTGCCTGCGGTGGGCTGGCACCCTGTCCAGGGTTTGTTTCCTGCCTTGTTCCCTGTGATGGCTGGGCTTGGATCCAGCAGATCCCCGTGACCCTGTAGTTAGGATATAGCGGGTTGGATAATGGATGGATGGAATTTTGTCTGCTGTTTAGGGCTCTGTTATGCCAGCTACAGTCCACACACCATACACAAAACATTAAAAATTTGTTTATGATTCATTTAAAATAATAACCAGTTCCTACTTCAAAATGCATGGGTGTCTAAAACTAGAAGTTAATTCTAAAGAAACATTGTCAAATTAGTGAGGTTAAAAGAGTCAATTAATTAGAATGTCGATACACTATTCTTCATATAGGAGAGTGCCAAATTTAAAAAGAAATGAATGTGATCAAAACGTTCAGACTGACTTGAATATTGACAAGCTGCTGCCATCCCACCAACTTCCTCATTGCCCACACAGATCATTTATCATATAGTATCCTGTGTTTTTTAACATGGAGTGTTCAAGCATTTACAGAAGTTGATATATTTTGCTACTTCATTTTAGCAGTAGCCTCTCTTTATCTATTCTCCATAGTGTCTATTTTAGGCCACTTGTCAGTAGATTCAGCGTAATGTACTCACCACTCATTTATTTCTAGTCTTTTTTTTTGTTCACACTTTAAACACTCCTCTCTGCACCTGAGCTCTTGTTTTTAATATTCTCTTCATATTTGAAGTCCACTGAGAAGAGATGAGTAAACATAATTCATAGCAATGAAGTGTGTCCATCCACTTAGCAAACACTTTGTAAATTCAGATGGAGAAGGAAAGAGAGAACAACTGAAAATGAATTGATATTTAGTATTGTGTCTGTAATGCAGAACATTTGATTCCTCATATAATACTTCAAAGCCAGAGCAGCTGCTGTGAGGTGTAATTGCACAAATAAGGTACAAATACAATAGAAGCTTCATTAAAACAGACAAAAGAATTCTTTTTATAAAGTGCCTTTCCAAAGTGAATACAATCTAAGAATCTCAAGATCTATAATAGAGTCAGTAGCCATAAGGTTTGTACTTCAGAACAGGCCATTCACCGGAAGCTAAGCATAATTGGGCCTGGCCAGTATTTGAATGGGAGACCAACCATCTAGGAAAAGCTTAGACTGCTGCTGGAAGAGGGACGCTAACTCTGTGTTGTGTGTGTGGATCCCAATATCCCAGTAAATTGAAATGGGCACTGTACTTTTAAAATAGTACTGTCCTTCAGATGAGACGAAAAACTGAGGTCATGACTCGCTATTGTCATTAAAGATCCCTGGGCATCTTTCAAAAAGAGTAGAGTTTACCCTGATGTCCTGCATAAATTTCTCATTGTGGCCTTGTCCATTCATGTCACCTTGTCACTAATTGCTTTTCTTTTCACCTTTTCACCACCTTACAGCTAATGTGTGGTAAGCATACTGACACAATAATGGTGGTTGTCACATCATCCAAGTGGTGGTAATTGAAGTGCTTCCCCCGGTCTATGAAAAACAGGGAAGAGTGCTATACAAGTGTAATTAATTAATTTATTATTATTATTATTATTATTATTATTATTATTATTATTATTAGAGTCTTTTCCAGTGAGCTGGATGCTGGCTTGGCATCTTTCTGGTTTGAAATCCAGTATTTTACAAGGTCTGAGTAACTTTCATACACAGTAGATTCCACTTGAAGTGATATAAAAATGGCATTGATTAATGCATGTTAGTGAAGCAGATGAGTTGTACCATATCCAGCAGGAATGAACATAGCACAAACAATCAGGTTCGTAGTCGGTTTACTCCTTACTTCAAACAAAATATGTTCAAGGAAGCTTTTATTAGAACCTGAAATGTAAGGATGCTTTGTGTGACTCCATAATTTGACTTACTACTTTATCAAATAAAGAATGAGAAACTGAATTAAGTAAAGAGAAATGGACCAGACCTGAGAGTTTGTTGAAGAAGTACAAAGAGGGAGTGGGATTTATTTTTTTTCTTTATCTTTTTGGCATCCCATGGTGGTGCTTGATGTACCTCAGTGTGAATTTGACTTGTCTTTTATGAAATCACCTGTGATGTGAACCTAACATAAAAGGTACCAACTAACATCTTACGTTCTTTTCTTTTTCATGGTTAAAGCTAGCTACATAATTGTTATTTGTAACCTCTTACCTGTCTCACTTCCCTTATTGAACCCCAAGAATTTAATACTAGGGGCCTCTAATAGCAGGCTGTTTGCCAACTGAGATTGTCTTTTATTTTCATTCCTATATTCAAACCGAGTTTACCACCAATAGAAGATTACACCAACCATCCTTTGTATAATCTAATATTCAAAAACTAGTTTAATCCCGCCATTTTATAAATATGTGTTGTCCATTATACAGTATGATAGTGTGGCAGCATCAGGGGCAAGCCCTGTACTTGCCGTAGACTGCCCTCTTGTTTGTTTCAGAAGACACACACACACACTTATACAGCTGAGCCACTTTAGTTACTTCTTCTCGAAGTGGAAGGTAACTGGAATACCATGAAGAAAGCCACTCAAAAATAGGGTATACTTTTTTTCTCATTTTATCACTTATTTAAATTACATCAAATTTAATATTTTAGTTAACATCCCAGAGCAATTTTAAACTTTTAATAATATTCAGGAAACCCTTTAGCACCACAGGGGGAACATAATGAAATGCAGAGATGTGCAATCCATAGATCCACTTGACTTTGCAAGCTGATGAAAAAATCATATAAGCTTATTTCTTTGTTTTATTATTAATTTTATTCAGAAGCTTCAGGATCTGTATATGTAGACAAGAACAGCTTAGTAAGCAAACAAATAAGGAATGTTAAAAAAGTGAAAAACTAAAGCTTTTTTTTTCTTTCTTTTTTTCTTTTTTTTACTTTTGGTAAAAATGGATAATGAGTTTTGGTAAAATTGCCTCCATTGTGTCATGTGTTAACAGTAAGAAACATACATGACTTGCTTAGAATCACAGTCAGTCATTTACCCAAGGTGAGTTATGTTACAGCCAGAGGGGACTGGGCAGTCTAATGGTCAGATTTTATTTTTTTCTCCAGCCGTCTGGAGTTTTTTTTTTTTTTTTGTTTTCTCTCCACCCTGACCATTGGCCCTTACTCTAATTCTATGTTAATTAATGTTGACTTATTTTATTTTCTTACTGTGTCTTTTATTTTTCTATTCTTCATTATGTAAAGCACTTTGAGCTACTTTTTGTATGAAAATGTGCTATATAAATAAATGTTGTTGTTGTTGTTGCTGGTATTTATTTATTGTGTAAACGACTAGATATACGATGATAAAGAGTTGGGGCACCACCCTGGCAAAAATAGGCAAGGAGCTACACAATCAATGTGTAGATGTCTTTTCAAACAGAAGTTCTCAACGTGAACTGAACTAAGATGGTGGATCTTCTAGCTATGAGGACCTCAGGCAGGAAGAGGCAAGTCAAAGTGGACTGACACTAGAAGTGATGTCAGTGGTGATACAACCTTCAATCTTCCAGTATGCAGAGGGCGGAAGAGAAGAGACATTACTGCACACCACCAACCCTTGGAGCGGTGGGGTATTATTACCATTACTAGAGCCCTTCACGTGTCCACTATGCCTATGCACATGACAACTGTTTTATGGTTATTTTTGTTAATTGTGTAATATTATTATTATTATTATTTCTGCTGTGTTTAGGTATTATTTAATATTTGTGCTCTATACCTTTAATTGTGCTGCCATTTTTTTTGTGCTTTGTGGATGAAGCCTCAGGAGGCGGGCCACCCTGACATTCTTGTTACTGAAACCTCAAAAATTGGAATCAGAAAAAAAGGGCCAGCAGTGGGTTGTTGAATTTTTGTTTAAAGTTATTTTCATTAATATATTTTCTGGTGTCTGGATTTTCTTGTTCATTTTTTAGATTTGCTTTCCACTTGTGTTTTAGGAATTGTTCACCTCAGACTGCTTTACAGGAAAATCTTTTTGCTCTTTTTTACATTTTTTTATTAATAAATATATTCTTTTATTAAGATGTAACATTGCCTTTTCTTCACAAGCCAGTGGTTTATGGTTACTCTCTCCCTTGTTGGACCTTGTGGTATTTTTTCTGGAGCATTTGTCATTTATTGAACTTCTAAAGCCAACTCTATATTTTTGGAGCCTGTACAGGGTGAAGCCTGCAAGTAATGTTTAGAGGCTGGCTGATTGGAGATTAGCTTTATGTTGGTGGGCTGATAAAGGATCTGACTTGATTTGTCTTGAGCATTTTGGAGGCCTCACACCCATTTCCAATACCTTTGCCACTTGGGTATAATTTCTAAAACAGTTTTGCTTACTTTTTCTAAAGTAAACAGAATAAATAGTATATTTTATATGAGGTAATCCTTTTCTGTTATGGATTTAATGATTTTTGTTTTTAGCAAACCTGTATTTAAATATTAATTAAAATAAAACAATATTAACTTAGAACTTAAACTATTTTAATCCTATACTGATTTATATTTGCTGAATGTTGACTTACAGAAATAAATTTCCAGATGAGTGTAACAACAATAATCAAGAAGACTTAAAAGCTGCCAAAGCCACATGTTTTAAAGCCAATAAGGGAACAACTCATCTAATAGGGAAGAACACCAATTAAGTAAATGGTACACCACTAGAAGAGGTGGAAGAGTTTGTGTACCTGGACAGTAAGGTTACAACGAATCACAATTGCAAACCAGCAATTAACAATAGAATTAGCTGAGTGAATCCAGCCTTTGAAATGCTAAAAGAACATCTGGAGATTCAACAACCTGCGTATCCACACTAAAATTATGACATTTAACAGCAACATCCTTACTGTCATGTATTACTCAAAATGTCGCTTGAGGCATTCCAGACTAAGTGCCTGTGCCAAAAATGGAGTATCTTTTGGTCAAACACCATCTCAGTGATAGTGCCAGACTGGAATATGAGCTATCTCAGAGACTGTACAGTTGTTTCAATGGAGATGGTTGAGTCATATCTACCAAATGCCATCCAACTCCCCCTTAAAAACATCTTTCCGTTGGACTCTGTTAGAGAAAAAAAACATGGCAGACCCAAAGAAGCTTGGGGGAGAACATTTGAAAAAGAACTCAGAAGCCAAGACCTGACACTCCAGACAGCCCTAAATGCAGTTGCCATTTAAGATAAGTGGTGCTGTCTTTCAATCATCTGATACGCCAGATGGCATGTAGAGGACTAAATGAATGCATGAATGGAGGGAGGTTTCTTACATTGATTCTTACTATTATGATGATTACAGAGGGGTGCACAAAGTAGTAGCCTGGTCTTAGTGTCATTGAGTTTTATTAGCAATAAATGAATAAAAACAAAAAAGACCACTTTTTGCTGCCCATTTTGTATTTACTTAGCAAAGGTGCCAATATTAGTGGAGGGAACTGTAAATACTATTTATTATTATTAATAATTCACATGAGTCAAACCCACCTTTCCACTGGTTCTGGATAGGTAAATGGGTTAGTGTAAGGTAGTGTCAATAAACAGAGTCATTTCAAATTCTTTATGAGACACTGACAAATAAAGTCTAGCAGTGATTTTAAATGCTGTGCAATTTTTAGCATTAGATAGCATTTAGAGCATCCCATATACAGTATCAGAGTTTAACAGCTTCTCTGTTCAGTGGCACTCTTGATGAATCGACCGTTTTTAATATCTTCTCTTATCTTTTTGCTCACAGCATCATTAAACAAACCAAGCTGTCTTCACCCACCCCCTCATCCATCAGTATCATATCTGTCTCAGACAGTGCTGTCATATTTGAATTCAGATGTTTAACTAATTTGAAGAGCTCTAAAACAGCTCTGAATGTGAGTGCAAACAGGAATAATTTTATTTCTTCCTTACCTTTCCAGACACTTTAACTATAGATTTGAATCATGAGAGACACCAGGACCCGAAGACCACAGTAAACATCAAAGCTTTAGAAGCATAAGAGGCTGTTATGTACATTTTACTTATACAGTGGTTTCAGAAAGTACTCAGATCTTCACTAGTTTCACATTTTATTATATTGCGGCCCTGTGCTAAAATCATTTTGATTCATTTTTCCCTCATCAATTATCACTCAATACCTAGAATGACAAAGCGAAAACAGGGTTTTAGAATTTTTTTAACATTTATTTAAAATTAAAAACTGAAATATAACTTTGACACAAGTACTCAGACCCTTTGCTATGACACAAATTTAGCTCAGGTCCATGCCATTCCATTGCTCATTGTAGAGTTGTTTTTACACCTTGTTTGGAGAACACCTATGGTCAATTCAGTTGAGGACATGATATGGAAAGGCACATGTCTATAGAAGGTCCTAGAGGTGACAATGTGTATCAGAGCAGAAGAAACTAAGCCGTGAGGTCAAAGGAATTGCCTGCAAAGCTTAGAGACAGGATTGTGTTGAGGCACAGACCTGGATAAGGCTATAAAAAAAAAAACATCCCTGCAGTATTGAAGGTTCCCTAGACCACAATGATCTAAAAATTCTTAAATGGAACTAGTTTGGAACAGCCACGACTTCTTCCTGGAGCTGGCCACAGCCAAACTGAGCAATCATGAGAGAAGGGCCACAGAAATAGAGGAGACCAAGAACCCATTGATCACTCTGGCTGTGCTCTAGGTATACAGGTATACTGTATATCGCCCAGGCTTATAGCTGTCAGGAAAGATGGTCAGAACTTCTCAGAACTGCAGGTTTACATTTAAAGGCACTGGCATTTGAATAGAACAAGTCCAGATTGTTGTGTCCACAAATCCAACAGATTGTTTGTTCCGATGTCCTCCTGGTCAATGGGATTCTATAGTCAGAATGCTTCATTCATTAGAATATTAGTTCGGGGGAATCATTTCAGTTCTTAAGTTAATAAACATTAATCAGGGTGATGGAACGTATCACCATAGTCAGTAACATGGACAAATTCAGTCAATATTTCAATGAATGTAATGTGCTCACTTTTTCACTATTGCTCACTCACTCATTTCCAGGGTCCCTCTCCTCAGTAAAAGACACATAAAAGCTTGCTTGGAGTTTGCACAAAGGCATCCAAAGGGCTCTTAGATTATAAAAAGCATGGCTGTCTGATGAAACCAAAATTAGGGTCATGTCTGGAGAAAAGCAGACATCACTCATCACTTGTGCAGTACCCTTCCAACAGTAAAACGTGCTGGTGGTAACTCTGCTGTGGGGCTCTTTTCAACAATTAAAGTACAGATATATCATTAATGAAAACCTGTTATAGAGTACTCTGAACCTCAGACTGGGCTGAAGGTTCATCCTCTAACAGGACAATGATGCCAGCATAAGCAAAGGCAACACACAAGTGGCTTAGGGGCAACTCTGGGATGTCCTTGAATTGACCAGCCAGAGCCAAGACTTGAACCCAAGTGACCTGAAAATAGCTGTCTATCAATGGACTCCGTCCAACCTGACACAGTTTGAGAGAATCTGCAGAGAAAGATGGTAGAAAATCCCTAAATCCAGGTGTGCAAAGCTTTTCATGTCATTCCCAAGAAGACTCCAGGCTGCAATCACTGCCAAGGTGGCTTTAATGAAGTAATGAGTAAAAGGTCTGGATACTTGTGTCAATGTGATATTAATGAATTTCAAAAATTCTGTTTTTGCTTTGTCATTCTTTGTATTAAGTGTTGTTTGAGGCGGGGAAAATTAATGTAAGTGATTTTAGCAAAAGGCTACAACTTAACAAAATGTGAAAAAAGCAGAGGAGTCTGAATGCCTTCTGAAGGCAGTGTGATATCACATGTGAAGCATTTGTCAGGCATTTCCTCTCCACTATAGATAACCTGCTTGTACACCAACAATCTTGTGTAACTTTAATCACTAGAATGATAACAGGGACACAAAGGCCCATTATTACCTTCCACAGCTCTCAACACAATCAAAATCAAAATGGATTTACTTGCAGCAAAAACACACAGATTTATGTGGTTAATTGTCTTTAACCAATGCCATCCTGAGGCACTGTGGAAGTACAGAACTATAGCCCAGTAATTGACATAAATTCTTCAAACTGGAGCAAAGCCAAACAGCTAGGAGGCCTTTATTAAATATAATATCTTTACTGTAAAAATGACATCAAAAAAAGTTATTTTCTAAAACTGATTATTTAGAACTGGGGCAGATCACCATTCCCTGCAGCACTTGGTACAAGGCAGAAGCCATCCCTGGGTAGTCCACTGAAGACAGAAGTCACAAAAATATCCATAGCACCTTCACAGTTATGTGCAAAATTGTGGCCTATGGTGGGTTAAGGCAGTAACATTTTGTTTTGGGGCCAAAGTTTTTCTCTGTAGGGAATTCATTTAGTGACCAGACCTGAAATTTAATTCATCCTGGGACGTGCTCTTGCTAGTGGAATAAAAAAAAACATCATATTTCTTTTTGGCACTAAAAGTGAAAAACAATACCATTATTCAAAAGAAGTCATACTTACTTCTCTATGTATATTCACTGTCAAGGATGCCAGGGGCCACGACCCGGCCGGGACGCCTTGGAGGACCGGAAATGGGCGTGCGCCCAGCTGGGATCACGTGGGGGCCGCCTTCCTGGTTGCATTGGGGGCCACGGCTGCAGGGCATGGAAGCCCCATCCTGTAGGGCCTCGTGGTCACCGCCAGGAGGCGCCCCAATGCCTTGGGAATCCTGGACCCCAGTACTTCCGCCACACCAGGAAGTGCTGGGGGGAAGAGAAGCAGGGACACCCGGAGAGCTTCCGGGAGAACAGCCGGCACTTCCGCCACACTGGGGCGTGTCAGCGGGAGATTGCCGGGGAGCACCTGGAGCTCATCCGGGTGCGGATAAAAGGGGCCGCCTCCCTTCATTCGGTGCGAGAGTCGGGAGGAAGCAAGACGGAGCTGGAGAAGGCAAGGAGGCGGTCTGAAGAAAGTGAGAGAAAGGCATTGTGTGGCCAGGACTTTGAGGGTTTTGTGGTGCACTTTATTGTACATAGTTTATAAATAAACGTGTTGTGGGTGACATGAACGTGTCTGCCTGTCTGTGTCCGGGTTCAAGTTCACAATTTAGTTGCTACTGTGTAACAGCAACAGAGGGAGGCCTGGCTCTTCACTGCTGCACAGTCCCTTGCCTGGTAAGCCCATGCTTAATTTTAGACACTTTTAATTTTAGACATGCTACCATTATGTCAAAAACTGTGGTTGTCATTAAAAATATGTCTATAAAGCAGCTATAAATATACAGCTGCTGCATGTAATCACGTTGGAATCTTTGTGTTTGCCAAAGGCTATGTTGTCCTGCCATACCCTGGTCCAGTGAATGCAATTGACTCCAAAATGTTTCTCATCATCTCGGTCAAATATATTATCCTAGCCATGGTACCCGTTGCAGACAGGTAATAGAATTAATAAAAAATATTCGCTACCTCTTGCCTTACGTGTACCTTCAACGTCTTTTTCCGTATTTGTGTGAAGTCCTCTTCAATGGCATTCCCACTCTTGAGCGTGTTCCTGTAAAGCCTGCTTTCTCAGGCTCTGTCATTATTTGTGAAGCACCTTTCTCGCCTCTTGTCTGGTTTTATACTTGCTGTCTTTGAAGACGACTCTCTCAGCATGGCTCATACACCTTTAGTCTTCACATGCGTCTCACATTCACACTTCTTCTTTCATCACATTACCAAAGCCAAACTGACCAAACACACGAAACCTAAACTGACCGATCGGATTGGTCTAGGGGACTGGACACACAAACATTCACATTTTATTATATAGTAGATATAGTCATGGCCAAAAGTTTTGAAAATGACACAAAATTTTCTGCTTCAGTGTTTTTAGATCTTTTTGTCAGATGTTTCTATGGTATACTGAAGTATAATTACAAGCATTTCATAAGTTTCAAAGGCTTTTATTGACAATTACATTAAGTTTATGCAAAGAGTCAATATTTTTTAGTGTTGGCCCTTCATTATCAAGACCTCTGCAATTCGCCCTGGCATGTTGTCAATGAACTTCTGGGCCAATTCCTGACTGATGGCAGCCCGCTCTTGCATAGTCAATGCTTGGAGTTTGTCAGAATTTGTGGGTTTTTGTTTGTCCACCCGCCTCTTGAGGATTAACAACAAGTTCTCAATGAGATTAAGGTCTGGGGAGTTTCTTGGCCATGGACCCAAACTTTCGATGTTTTATTCCCCAAGCCACTTAGTTCTCACTTTTGCCTTATGGTGTGGTGATCCATTATGCTGGAAAAGGCATTGTTCATCACCAAACTGTTCTTGGATAGTTGGGAGAAGTTGCTCTTGGAGGATGTTTTGGTACCATTCTTTATTCATGGCTGTGTTCTTAGGGAAAATTGTGAGTAAGCCCACTCCCTTGGCTGAGAAGCAACCCCACACATAAATGGTCTCAGGATGCTTTAACTGTTGGCATGACACAGGACTGATGGTAGTGCTCACCTTTTCATCTCCGGACAATCTTTTTTCTGGATGCCCCAAACAATTGGAAAAGGGATTCATCAGAGAAAATGACTTTACCCCAGCAGTCCAATCCCTGTATCCTTTGCAGAATATAAGTCTGTCCCTGATGTTTTTCTTGGAGAGAAATGGCTTCTTTGGTACCCTTCTTGACACCAGGCCATCCTCCAAAACTCTGAGCGTGCAGATGCACTCACACCTGCCTGCTGCCATTCCTGAGCAAGCTCTGCACTGGTGGTACCCGCAGCTGAATCAACTTTAGGAGACGGTCCTGGCACTTGCTGGACTTTCTTGGCCGCCCTGAAGCCTTCTTCATAACAGGAGTGGAAATGGATTTTTTGGCATTAAGTTCATTTTCATGGCAAAGATGGACTTTGCAATTAATTGCAATTCATCTGATCATTCTTCATAACATTCTGGAGTATAATTGCAAATTGCCATCATAATAACTGAGGCAGCAGACTTTGTGAAAATTAATATTTGTGTAATTCTCAAAACTTTCGGTCACGAAATTCATTTTAGAGAAGTGGTCCTTACAAATTGTCACACTTCACATCAAATTCTGAGTGCAGTCTGAACATCAATCCCCCGCCCCCCGGTTGCTACTCATTTCTCTTCCTATGAAGGGGTGTTGGTACCACAGTGGCTGCTGGGTTTGAACCTGACAGTCAGATGAGGAGCATCACAGACATCTTCAGTTGTGTTCCTTGCACAATTTACTCCAGATTGTTGGCACTCACAATCCACTGAGGTGTTCAGACCCTGATGTCTGTTTGGTTTGGTACAGCATTAGATATTACATGCTATATTTCATTACTACCACAGATGCATTTTATTACAACAAATTTTTGTGATCCTCCACCTGTTGGAACAACAGAAACATAGCAACTGTATAGACACACAGATACGCAGACTTAAACGCACGCATGTGAATGAGAGATTTTAGTTTTTGATTTTTAATAAATTTGCAAACCTTTCTGAAAACATGTTTTTCACTTTGACATTAGAGGTTATTGAGTGTAGGCTGATAGTTAAAAATGGCAACTGTATCCATTTAAAATGTAATCGACAACACAATAAAGTGTGCAGAAAGAGAGAGGGGTCTGAAAACTTTCTGAATGTGCTGTTTTTTTAAAGACTCAAAAGCCTGATCAGATAAAAAAGGTCACTGCAGATATCACTAGATTTTTATCGCTGTTCATGTGGATGTCAATTCTTGCTATGACCTGCAAATGAGTGTTTTGAAAATTGTCTAATTCTAGAATATGCAGAAAACAGTTTTTAAAAAGAAAGACAATAATTATAGGCTCATTTGTGTTTTGATTGGCACAAAAGGCCAAATATGTTTACACCCGCCATAATAAATGATATGAAATTGCAGATTGTCTTTCTGCTGTGAACTGATGAAAGTAAATGACAAATAAATGGAGACATTATGTGAATACCTGGGTCCCTGGGTCTTCACATTAACAGCTATTGTGTCAATTATTGTATCATTGTTCCCACTTAATAAGAGAATCTGTCACCATATCACTTTTTTTTTTTGGCATGTGTGCCCTAACATATCTTTATGTCAGTGGCACTACAACATGCAAATTAATACCGTACATCTACTGCAATTCAGTGATATGAAAACCTGTAACCCCTTCAGTATTATTAAACATACATGTCAAATAAGTCTGTCTTTATTTCTATGTGGCTTATTTAAAACAGTTAGCCAATATATTATTATCTAAATATTCAAACAACGTCAAGTCAAAAGTCAAAAAAACTAAAGCTGGATCCAGTGTTCACAAATAACCAAATCCATTTAAATCTATAATGCGAAAAATGAAATACATAAAGAGATAATTTTAAAAAGGATAACTGAACCAAAGGTAAAAACTAAAGAGGTGACCAGCATGTATTCTACTTGATCACATTCCTGGAGAAGGTTTTTACTAAACAGAGATTTCAATCTTTTTTTTTTTTATACTCTGCTAGCCTGAGGCAGTAGAACTTCTTTCTAGAACATAATTGCCAGAAAATGTAAATTGAAACTAAGCCATAAATTATTTTCTTGCTGGCATGGACGCCATTTTATGACAGGAGCAGCTTAATTTTTTTTATTGGAAGAGAAATAAAAAGCTGGGCAATTTTCACTTGCAGTTAACTCTTGGATATTAAGTTACATAAAGGTATTGATACTGTATAAACTGCTCAAAAAAATTAAAGGAACACTTTAAATTAAAGAAAAACACATCAGATCTCAATGGGAAAACAATCCTACTGGATATCTATACTGATAAGGACAGGGTAATGTGTTAGGAACGAAAGGATGACACATCGGTTGATGGAAATGAAAATGATCAACCTACAGAGGGCTGAATTCAAAGACACTCTAAAAATCAAAGTGAAAAAATGATGCAACAGGCTCGTCCATTTTGCCGAAATCTCACTGCAGCAACTCCAAATTGTACTCAGTAGTTTGCATGGCCCCCACGTGCTTGTATGCATGCCTTACAACATCGGGGGTGGAGGGAGTGTTCATACTCCTAATGGACCAGGGCATCACTGAGCTCCTGGACAGTCTGAGGTGCAACCTGGTGGTGTCGGATGGACCGAAACATAATGTCCCAGAGGTGTTCTGTTGGATTTAGGTCAGGCGAGCGTGGGGGCCAGTCAATGGTATCAATTCCTTCATCCTCCAGGAACTGCCTGCATACTGTCGCCACATGTGGCCAGGCATTGTCGTGCACCAGGAGGAACCCAGGACTCACTGCACCAGGACAGGGTCTGACAGTGGGTCCAAGGATTTCATCCTGATACCTAATGGCAGTCAAGGTGCCGTCGTCTAGCCTGTAGAGGTATGTGCGTCCCTCCATGGATATGCCTCCCCAGACCATCACTGACCCACCATCAAACTGGTCATGCTGAATGATGTTACAGGCAGCATAAAGTTCTCCACGGCTTTTCCAGACCCTTTCATGTCTGTCACATATGCTCAGGGTGAACCTGCTTTCATCTGTGAAAAGCCCAGGGTGCCAGTGGTGGACCTGCCAATTCTGGTATTCTATAGCAAATGGCAACAGTGCTGGGCATTGAGCACAGGGTCCACAAGAGGATGTCGGGCCCTCAGGCCTCCCTCACAAAGTCTGTTTCTGATTGTTTGGTCAGAGACATTCACACCAGCAGCCTACCTGCTGGACGTCATTTTGTAGGGCTCTGGCAATGCTCATCCTGTTCCTCCTTGCCCAAAGGAGCAGATAACGGTCCTGCTGATGGGTTAAGGACCTTCTACGGCCCTGTCCAGTCTCCTAGAGTAACTGCCTGTCTTCTGGAATCTCCTCCATGCCCTTGAGACTGTGCTGGGAGACACAGCAAACCTTCTGGCAATGGCACGTATTCATGTGCCATCCTGGAGAAGTTGGAGTACCTGTGCAACCACTGTGGGGTCCAGGTATCACCTCATGCTACCAGTAGTGACACTGACCATAGTCAAATGCAAAACTAGTGAAAAAAACAGATGAGGAGGGAAAAATGTCAGTGGCCTCCACCTGTTAAACCAGTCCTGTTTTGGGGGTCCTCTCATTGTTGCCCCTCTAGTGCACCTGTTGTTAATTTCATTAACACCAAAGCAGCTGGAACTAATTAACAACCCCCTCTGCTACTTAACTGACCAGATCAATAGCCCAGAATTTCCACTGACTTAATGCTATACTCTCATTAAAAACAGTTCCTTTAATTTTTTGTAGCAGTATATTTACAACTACAATATACGAAAAAGTAAGTCTGTCTCATTTCAGTTGGATGGTTTTAAATCTCAAGATATAATTTATCTAGGCCTCACTTCAGATGGCAAACAATGCATAACAGATTTTACTTGGTTATTTTTAATAGGTTTTTTAAGGTAAAACCATAAGGTTTCAAATTCCGCATTTCCAGGACTCTGTCTAACTTGGGAGGTCAACACATCTGTTAAGTTCACAAAAGTTCACCAGCGGCTGGTCTTTCTGAGACAGTTCAAAAACTCAGAGTGATTCTTTTTCCACGGGTCAATTATTCAAAGCGTCTCCATCAGAGTTTGGCAAGGCAGTCTGAGAGTGACATGCACTGCTTCTCAAGTCAGTGGTCAGTGGCAGGTCATTGGCACACCCCTACTGTGAGCTCACTCTACTGTTCTTGATCAAAATGTAAAGCCATTAAGATCGTTTCTGACCCTCCCATATTCTATTCACTATCCTTTCTTTTGGTTAATCAAGACCACAACAAACTGCTTTCATAATAGTTATTATTTACGATTTGTGAGAAGCATGAATTAAACATCTTGATGTTACAATGTGCCTATGCCAATTTGGTGGGAATGTCTAACTGTTCTTTTGTTCAGCTGGCTGTTTGGTGGCTGTCAGGGAATAATGATCAATGTTGTCCTTAAGTGGTACATGTGCATTTTTTTATTTGAATGAGCTTTAACAAATCAAATTCCATGCATCTGAAATTGTTATGGCCCCTTACTTTTTCACATATACTTGTAAATGTAAGGCAGGCAGTGTGGCGTACTGGACTTCAAATTTTGAGGTTGGGGGTTCAAATCCTGATACTGACACTGTGTGATCAGGAGCAAGTCACATGACCTACCTGTGCTACAATTGGAAATCCAAAAGAAATGTAACCAATTGTATCATAAATGTTGTAAGTCACCTTGAATAAAGGCATCAGCCAAATAAATACATGTAAAAGTACAAAGCACTTCAAAAATCAACATTGAATCTTTCCATTTAGTCATGCTTTACAAACAGTACAGTAAGCTTAGAGTTCCACATTTTAAACACATCAAAAGAAATGTTTGCATAAAAAATTGTACAATCCATCAACATTTTCCTTTCCTGTGTCATCATCTGCAGTTAAACTGAGACAGGTTGTTAGTGTTGCACTGGCACATGCATGCAAACACACATACAGTATGCACACGCTCACTCATGTCAATTTGGTATCAACAATGGGTGTAATAAGGACAGCTTTGGCATTCTGGAGAAAAAACAGAGAGCCCAAAGAAATCTACAGAGAATATCCCGAATTCTCAAAATTCTATCCGAGCTTAGAATTAAACCCGGGTCCTGTGCTTGTGACTGCTCTTTTTATTTTTAGTCAGGTCAATTGTTCTCTTTCTTTTTTAGTAATTCTGGTGTGTATTTGAGATGGGTTGTTGTTGTTTGTTATAATATTTTATTGATCTTTCGTAAAAGCTAAATTTCCCCATGGGGCAAATTCTACCTATCTATCTATCTATCTATCTATCTATCTATCTATCTATCTATCTA